>CM069157.1:19683012-20168012 GCA_035221665.1 Okamejei kenojei
GAAGGCAGAGCTGTGTGCATTGTATACATTGATTTTAGTAAGGCATTTGACAAGGTTCAGCATGGTAAGCTTCCCTGGAAGCTTAGTTCCCATGGGATTCAAGGAGAGATAGCTGAATGGATTTGAAAATTGGCTTTGTGGAAGGAAGCAAAGGGTTATGGTAGAAGGTTGCTTTTTGGACTGGAGGCCTGTGACTGGGGGCTTGCCTCAAGGTTCAGTGCTGGACCCATTGCTGTTTGACATCTATATCAATGAGAATGTACATGGCATGGTTAGCGAATTTGCAAATTACACAAAAGTAGGTGGTATTGTAGATAGTGAAAATGGTTGTCAAAAATTATAGCAGGATCTTGATCAGTTGGGCAGGTGGGCTGAGTGGTTGATGGAATTTAATACTGAGAAATGTGAGGTGTTGCATTTTTAGAGCACTAACATGGGCAGAACCTACACAGTGAACGGTTGGGCTCTGGGGAGTGTTGTAGAGCAGAGGGATCTAAGAGTACAGGTTTAAAGTTTATTTAAAGTGGTATCTCAGCTAAATAGATTGGCCAAAAATGAATTTTGGCACAATGGCCTTCATCAGTCAGAGTATTGAGTATAGAAATTGGGAGGTCATGTTGCATTTATATAGGACATCAGTCAGGCTACATTTAGAGTAATGCATTCAGTTCTGGGCATCATGTTGCAGGAAATAAATTGTCAAGCTGGAAAGGGTACAGAGAAGATTTACGAGGATGTTGCCAGGACTCGAGGGCCTATGGGGAAAGAGGACTCTATTCCTTGGAGTGCAGGAGGATGAGATATGATCTTATTATGGCGTATAAAATCACAAGAGGATCGGGTAGACGCACAGAGTTTCTTGCCCAGCGTAGGGGAATCGCAAACCAGAGGACATAGGTTAGAAGTCAGAGGAGAAAGATTTAATAAGGGGTAACATTTTCCAACAAAGAGTGGTAGGTTTATGGAATGGGCTGCCAGATGAGGTAGTTGAGGCAGGTCCTATTGCAACTTTAAAGAAAACATTTAGACAGCAACTGGTTTGGAGGGATATGGGCCAAATGCAGGCAGGTAGGACTAGTGCAGATGGGACATTTTGGCCAGTGTGGGTAAGTTGGGCTGAAGGGCTTGTTTCCATGCTCAAAGATTCTATGACTCTCTATGACTCTATGACACAGCAACCATTAGATCCCTGGCTTCCTGTATCACATGGCATGGTGTTTGTACATTATCACTGGGTGGACTTTCCTCACGTAGTCTAGTTTCCTCCCACATCTCAAAGCCATGCAGGTTGGTAGGTTAATTTGGCCCTAGTGTAGGTGAGTTATAGAATATGGATGAAGTTGATGGGAATGGCGGAGAATGAACTGGAATTAGTGTAATCAGGTGTTTTCTGTGTTGTGTGACTCTATAACGCAACCTATGCTACATGGCCACCAATGCCAAAATGAGTTTCCTGAGGTACAGAGTGATAAAATTTACACTGTGTTTCAGTGCGATTTCATCAAAGGCTCACATAATTGGAGCAAGGCCCCATTATTAACAAATTCCAGCTTCCTTGTATTAAAGACCAACATATTATTTTCCTTCTGTATTCCTTGCTATACCTGTCTTTCCAGCTATCATTCACAATAGTTGTGGACTGTGTTAATCCTTGCCACACCCTACCTGTGATAGCTTGCCAAACTGAAAAAAAAGCCCCTTTAGTCCCCTTCTCTGTTTTATGCCCTTTACCCATCCCTCTTTCCAGCCTAATATGATACATCCTGCACCAGCCACCAGTATAATCAATGACGAATCTCACCCCGGTCGCACAATTTTCTCCCATCTGGCAAGAGGTACAGAAGTGTGAAAACCATACCGGTTACAGGGACAATTTATTCCCAGCGGTTACAGTATTAGGCAGCTGATCCATCCTATCAACAACTAGAAAGTGGTCCTGGGACTTCATTGGAGACCCATGGATTATCTTTAAATGGATTTTATCTTGCACTAAATGTTATTCCCTTTATTGTGCATCAGTACACCATGGGCAGCTAGATTGTAATCATGTAGAGTCTTTCCGCTGACTGGTTAGCATGCAATAAAAAGCTTTTCACTGCACCTCGGTGGGGTCAAGGAAAGAACATTCACGTCACGGCCCTGTTTTCACCAATCTTTCCACCGCCACACACACGAAGCACAAGAAACGCAAGGCAGACACTATTGTATGCAGATGCCGATCAATGTGTTCAGCTGTGGCTGAATAACTGCTAATGTTGTGTGTGGACTCGAGAAGAAGAAGACTGTACCTTGGTACATGTGACAATAAACTAATCTAAACTAAACTAAACTATCAGCAAAAAAATAACAACTGGAGGAACATAATGAGCCAGGCAGCCTCAATGTAGGGAATTAGACAGATGATGTTTCAGGTCACAATGTTTTACAGGTTTAGAAGGATATGGGCCAAATGCAGGCAGGTGGAGCCAGTGTAGATAGGACATGTTGGTCGGTGGGGGCAAGATGGACCGAAGGGCCTGTTTCCACGCTGTATGACTTTGTGACCCTATGAGTGCAAATTGTGTCATCACATATTTCAAATACATTCCTAAATTTTTGCTATGCTAACATTTCACAAGATGTTTTTTGTTAGCTGATGAAATGGGAATTAGTAAACAGACCAAAAAAAAGTGATAATGTGATTCCATTGTTAGGAGAATTTAAAACACAGAACATTAGTAAGGATTTTAAATTCATTTTTATTTGGACAGAACCAGGACTTCATGATTTTCATTTGTCAAATAATTTGATGGGAAAATAAGAACGGAAATGTACGGAAAGTATTTTTAGTAGTAAATTTTCATGTTAAAAACATATTGGTTGGGATTGCGGAATTAATTTTTAAAGTATGATTAATAATAATCCCAGGATAGTATCTAATATAAATATAATCACCACAATCAGTAACTCAGATAATAGCTCATGTTATAATGCCTGTTCTAATGTCCTTTGATTCACTATGGGTAACATTCTTGTAAGTAGTAAGATGTCTAAAATATCTCAAAATCTCTGATGGAAATTATGTTTTAGTAAGGACTACTTAACTGAAATTATCTATCTGATGCATTAAAAAGAAAATGTTTTGCATTGCCACCGTTGGATAGTTTAGTTATTGAGTGTGCTGTTCAAATATTTCTTAGACTGCTGCACAATATTTGAAAACAGCCGAACCAATACCTGTTTCCACACCTGTTGGCAAGACATTGAAAATCCGAAAACGTCCAGGTCAGTAAGACTGATCAAACATGAAGTTTGTTACTACCCTGTCATGGCAAACTATTCAGCACTAAACGGCCATCCCAATGATTTACTGTAGATAGATGGAGATAGATACTTCCCATCCCACCTCCTCTTTTATACATTTAAAACTGAATGCACAAACATCTCAAAGCTTAGAGCGGCATGATGGCGCAGTGGTAGAGTTGCTGCCTTACAGCGCCAGAGACCCAAGTTCGAACCTGACTATGGGTGTTTGTCGGTACGGAATTTGTCCGGTCTCCCCGTGACCTGTGTGGGCTTTCTCCGGGAGCTCCGGTTTCCTCCCACACTCCAACGACATACAGGTTTGTAAGTTAATTGGCTTGGAATAAATGTAAATAGTCCCTAGTGTGCAGGATAGCATCAGTGTACGGGGATCGCTGATTAGCGCGGACTCAGTGGGCCGAAGGGCCTGTTTCCGCACTATATCTCTCAACTAAACTAAACAAAGCTCCTTATAAATCAACAGATGAACTGCAAACCTGTAACCACATTTGAAAAAAAAATATGGAAAAGACAATAAATCAGCAGAAAAGTAGCAAATACATTTTTTTCCAACAAGCAAAGTGTTTTCCGTTCAGTAAAATCCATCATCAGAGAATTAAACCTTTTAAGCTCAGCCACAGTGATTATCAGTAGATCTAAACATTATATAGTGGAAAAGGTCTTCAGTCTAGCGTTTCCCATGTTCTATTGGGTAGTCCATCTATGAATATCATGTGTGTCCAGCTGTATACCAGAGGTTTCCAATGTCAAGTGGGGCTGGAATGCCTGTGGTATTCTGTGAATGACATAAACATTAGAATTATCAGCAGGAAGAGGTAATTTAGCTTCTCACCTCATTGCAAGAATCTGTCTATCTTTGCCTAAATAATATTCAAAGACTCTGTGAGAAAGAGTGTTCCAAAGATTTCTGTGAGAGAAATAAAATACGATGACCCCCTTATTTTTTAAAGAGAAATCCCATTTTGTTCCACAAGGGGAAACACATTTTCCACATCAAAACACTGTAGATGCAGGAAATTTTAAATGAAAACAGAAAATATTAGAAACTCTGGCATTGGGGGAAGCATCCAGCAGGTTGGATCAGACTCCTTCGCGGGCCGCATCCGGCCCGTGGGCCGCTAGTTTGACATCCTGCTCTCCCAGTTTGTTCCAAATATTCAACATCTTCTGTGTGAAAAAGTTTCCCATCAATCTCCTTTAAATTTCTTGCCTTTTACCTTAAATCTCACCCTCCAGATTTGCCTGCCAGAGGAAAAAGATCCTGTTTATCTGTCTTATCTATGCCCCTCATAATTTTATAAACCTCTGTCAAGTTATGGCTCGGCCTCCTGTTTTTTACTAAGAATAAACCCAACCCATTTAATTGCTTCCTACTCCATTCCGGGTAACATCCTGGTAAATCTTTTCAGCACTGCTACCATGTTTTTCCTGTAGCATGATGACATCTTATCATCATACCATGACTCAACTCTAGCAAAACTCTGTGAACATTAGTTTAAATGTTAATATATAGAAATGGTGCCAAAAGAGTTCACTTTGCAGGAGATAGTCCATAGTAGACTCCATGACCTGAATGGTAAGGCCAAGGGCAAACCAACATAATTTCTGTGAGATGGAGTTTAGAAGAAAGAATTGTTACAGCATTAGAGTATGACTCAGTATTTTCACAAATTAAAGCTGCAAAGCATAAGTTCTATATTAAACTTTAACTCTTGAATGAGATTGTAGTGAGGTTTGGAGTGGTGGATTTAGGATTTGTGGGTTGCACCTGCCAGTGCCCTGAAATAATCTGCACAATGTTTGCTGGAACGTCAGCATATGGATGTTATTAACGCATTAGGTGGAGTGGGTGTGACAAAGCACATATGATCCAGTTTCACCTCGGCATTACTCACATGACATTTGGTGGATTCATTACGCAACATAGACAGAAAATGAATTGCAGCCAATTCATTTCCCCACCCAAGTTGATCCAGCTTCAAAGTTGTCTAGTTGAGTGGCAGTGTCAGTACTCGTTCCCACCTAGCACATGGCTAACAATGGCCTGTTTCCTTTATCATCGTTACTTTTTTGCATATCTTTCACTCATTCGTTCTATATCTCTTGACATCAAAGTCTCTATCTCCCGTTTCCCGGAAAAATAGCTGTAGTAGGGAATGAACATAGATGTTGTGCTCAAACTTAGAATAGTAATTGTCATGGAAATTATTGGCCAATACCATTTTCTGGTCTAAGGCTGGCTTTGTATATTAGAGTTAATCCCTGGTAAGTGGTAAGGATGAAGACAGTGTCAAAATTTCCCTTGAATCTTGTACAGACACGTTTAAATATCTTGTCATAGCAATGGTAGTCTTTGCAGTTGTTAGAGCAATGTGTGTGGCTCAATTGCCACAGGTGCATTTTTTGGCACCAGTTTTCAAGACACTAAGACCAAAAAACTTTAATTTTCCAATCTTCTGATCGCAAACAGGATAGACTTAAGTGTTTTCTGTGACAACCATCCGTCCGTCTGCCCTATACATCTACGTACTGTATGTCCAATATCCTGCAGTAGATTCAACAGAGACCAGAAAGGATACCAAGGGAAATACATTGATGGCAAAGTACTATTTAACAATCAACTTGTAAGTGTGGTCATCAGGTTTGGCAGGTCGTAGTCATAGAGTTATAGAGCCATAGAGAAATAGAGCATGGAAACAAGCCCTACGGCGAAGCTTGCCCTTGCCAACCAAAATACCCCATCATAGGAGTCAGATGTGGCTTTGATATGCTGGAAATATCTGTCACCATCTGATGTTGTACGCCTAAAGCCTGCTCTGGAACGCATGGTCTTCTGTATCATAAATTGGAAGGGATGGGGTGAGATCAGGAAAATTGCAATGGTCCTGAGTGGACGGTAGTGGTCATGAGAAATCTGCTGAAGTTGCAGACTAACAAGTGGTATGGTCCTGATGGACTTCATCCAAAAGTAATTAAAAGAGGTGGTTTGTGAGATAGTTGTTGAGTGGGGTTTAGTTTTGTTTAATTAAGTTTAGTTTATTGTCACATGTACCGAGGTAGAGTGAAAAGCGTTTTAAATTTCCCAAATTCCCATTTTCAAATTCCCAAATTTCCCAGGAAAGGTTCCATTGGAGTAGAAAATATAAAATGTAACCCTCTTATTCAAAAAGGGATGGGAAAAGAAATCAAGTCAGTTAGATTGACTCTCAGAGAAAATGATTCAAGCAATTATTAAGGGCATTATAGCAGAATGCTTCGAAAACAATAGCTTAATTCACTAAGTAAACACAATTTTGTGCAATTCATCCTTCTCTCTCTACCGTGGAAACCTGCGACATTTACTTCTCATGAATTGGGTATGGTCATTTATCATTATCCAAAGTAGTATATTCAATAAAATAGTAAGATTAAACGAGAACTTACCAAGTTTGAAGGTTGATCTGTATTTTACGAGGAGTCGCGGTGAGGGATTTTGTGAAGACCCCGCCAGCACGCATGCGCGGCATCCTTCAAAGCAGCGGTGTGGAATCACAGAAACGCATCATGACTAAAAATAGTAAGATGAAGAACATATAACTTCCTAGTTGACCTTATGATAGAGGGTGGGAGCGGGAGGCACGAAATCCCTCACCGCGACTCCTCGTAAAATATAGATCAACCTTCAAACTTGGTAAGTTCTCGTTTAATCTTACTATTTTACTTCGGTGTTACGTGAGTGACTTCGTGAAGATTTCAAAGCTCTGTGATTTCACGCCCTGGACAACGTCCATGCTTATCACACTGCCGCCAGTCTGATGGAGGAAGGCTGTTAATGCAGTTCAGTCGAAACTGGCTGAAAAATCAACACAATTTATTAATCAAATAAACAACAAATAACCCCTAATTCGGGGATAGACATTCACTGAGCGGTTCCCAGGATAGCTTCTGTGAATGTCGCAGGGGCGACCAGTGGCTTGTTGTAGAATCGTTGAAAGGTTTCTTCACTGGCCCAGCCCGCGGTGGCGAGGATGTAGTCCATGGGCACCTCCATGGCCCTCGCCACTGATGTGGATGCAGCCCTGGTGGAATGAGACTTAAAAATGTTAGTAGCAACTCCTGCTGCATCCAGCACCACCTTGAGCCAACTAGCGATAGTCTGTACAGTCACCCGATGATGCGGAGGTTTGTGGCTGATGAGGAGCCCTTGTTCCTTCATCCTGATAACTCCAGTAACTCGGATGTAATGGTGGAGATGGGTGACTATGCAGAGAGTGGCATCTACAGGGTACGCCCGAAATTCCAACTGCAGCCCATGCGCCCCTGGCCTGTGCTGCTTCAATAATTCTTGAACAAAGAAATTTATTTGACCAGGGGTGGCCACCATGTTGTCCAGTCGCAGTTTTTGTAACGTCTGGACTCATTGGGCTGTAGTCAGTGCCATCAGCATCACCACCTTGAGGGTGAGCTGTTTCAGTGGTAGCTCATTCATTGGAGCCCAGCTCCTCAGTAGGGTCAGCACGATCCCCACATCCCACGTTACTGTATATCTGGGTCGTGGAGGGTTGGTGTTGAACACTCCCCTCACTAGTTTAGACACCAGGTGGTTGGAGCCGACACCTATATCCAGGTATGAGGTCAGCGCACTCCTGGCGCTGTTGATGGCACTGTAGCTGAGGCCAGCATCAAAATGGAGGCCAGCTAGAAACTCCAGGACATCAGGTATCGTTGCCGAGCTGGAAGCCTTGTTGGTACGAGCACAGAATGCCTCCCACTTCCTGATTTGGGTGAGGTACTGTTTCCGAGTTGATTCTCGGCATGATGCGGCGATAAGTTCTATGGCTCGTGATGAGATGCCCGCCTGGATGAGTGGTCTTTTCAGAACCTGCAGGCCAACAAGTTTAAGTGACCATGGCAAGGATGACTAACCCCCGTAATGGGGTGAGTAATCAATTTGGGATGTTTCCCAATCGCCATCCATGGTTGTTTTAAAATTTTAACGACCATCGGGTACCATGGTTGTGTAGGCCAGTCGGGAATGATCAATATGCCAGTTGCAGAGTCTAGTTTAATTTTCTGCAATAACCGACTGATGAGGCAGAATGGGGGAAATGCGTAGCAAACCCATTTCCCCCAATGGATAGATAACGCATCCATTGCTATTGCCCCAGGGTCTGGTTCCCACGACACATACGTTGCTATCTGATGGTTCAGCCTGGACGCAAAGAGGTCAATATCTGGTCTCCCATAGTGAGCTATAATATCTCCAAAAATGCGGGGGTTCAACATCCACTCGATGTTGTCATTGAATACTTGTGACCTGGTGTCCGCCACTGAATTAAGCTTCCCAGGCAAATAGGTCGCAGTAATCCAAATATTCCTTTCAATGCACCAGTGCCAAATTGTATTAGCCAATTCATCACAAGATAGCGACCTGATACCACCCATATGATTGATGTAAGCCACCACTGTAGTATTATCTATTTGAAGGCGGACATGTAAATCCCGTGAATTAGTACAGTAAGCCCGCAGTCCATGAAATGCCCCCAGCATTTCTATATAGTTTATCCCGTGTGACTCCAGGAAAGTAGACTCATGAGAGTCTACCAATTTCCGTATAACTTTTGCTGTTTGCCGAATGGTCGGTACCCTGGCGCAAGCAAGACTGTGGCACTCTTCTATTATAGCAGTAGCTTTATTGGTTGGGATGGTAATCTTCATTAAATTCGTGTCTAGGGTGAACCCCAAATAATCCATAATCCATACCGGGTGCAATTTTGATTTGTCTGGATGGATTACAAACCCCAGCTTCTCGAAAAGAGCCTTAGTTGCAGCCACTCCTTGAATTGCCAATTGGAGGGTCTGGCCCACTATAAGGATATCATCCAAATATGCCATTACTATATAATGCTGTTGTCGGAGAAGAACCAATATAGGTTTTACCAGTTTGGTAAACAGCCTAGGGGCTGTGGTGATTCCATTGGGCAATGCCTTGTATTCCCATAATTGACCCTTCCAGACAAACTTCAGGAATTTCCTGTGAGCCTCAGAGATGGGCACCGTATAGTATGCATCTTTCAAATCGATGCATGCCATAAAGTACCCTGGGTAAAGCATCTGCTTGGCTGTTTCAAAAGTATCCATTTTGAAATGGGTATATTGTACAAAAGTGTTCGGCTCAGTTAAGTCAATTATAATCCGACATCCCCCATCTTTTTAAAATCTGGTGAAGATGTTGGACACAAACTCAATAGGTTCATGCTTGGTTTTGCCAATTATCCCTTTTGCTGCTAGCTGTATAATTTCAGCATGTCCTGCCTCCACCTCTTTTTGGGATAGGGTAAAATTCCTATGAGGCGAATGCTGGGTAGGGGGATTTATACCTCCAATAAATTCTATAACATACCCTTGAACACTTTGTAAAATCAACTCATCTGTGGTGACAGTTTTCCATATGTCCAAGAAAGCCCGCAATCGCCCACCTATTCGTGCAGGAGGGGATGCTATGGCGTGAGAGGAACCAGACCCCCTTACCTCCATAGTTAACGGCGGTTCCATACGTACGGTGTTTTGGGTGGACGTTGTGGAGGTTGACGGGGCGGCGGCCGCATCTTCCATGCAGGCCGCTGTTGGCCTTGCCCTAAAAAAGGTCGTTGTGTTTGTTGAAGTGGAGGCAGGTAGGACCTTTGTGTCCTGTCCGGCAGCCGTGGTTTCCAGGTTGTGTTTGGCTGTTGCCGGTGGTATGGGTGAAGTCTGGCCGTCGGAGGTTTCATGAGGCCCGCTGTTTTGGCCTCCTCGTCCAGTTCCTTCACCTGTTTGGACAGGTCTCCAAACAACTGATGCGGCAGTGGAGCGGTTGATGGTCGGCACAACCCCGCGAATTTGGGGTTGAGTGTGGGCTTAATGGAGCTCTTACGCAAGCAGTTTATCTCATACTGGGCGTTGCATTGGAGTGCCAGTGCATCTTGCTGTTCACTGGACACATTATCCCCGTCCAGGGTCCTAGCAAACGCCGTTATGCCCATGGAGAGAACCTTTAAGATACGCTGGAGGCGGACATCCTGCATCCTGGTGGCCGTACTCAAGTGTCCCCAGATCTGGGCATTAACCAAGGGCACGCTGAGGTTGATGCAGTTCTCGGGCGGTTTTATTTTCTCCAAGGTATCATTGAGAACCTGACTCTGAAGTTGGTGCGTAGTCAGGTAATCAATGGTGCCCGCCAATTTGTGGTGTAGAGGTTCACCTGTCTGGGTGGTAGCGGCAAACTTACCCACCACTTCCAGCATATCCTCCTCATGCTCTGGCTCAGCGGTCACTGGCTGTCCCGGGTCGTCTTCAAACACAGCAGCTGGGCAATCGCTAACGCTTCTGGCTGGAGACGATGAGATGCTGAGTGGGGTCCTTGCACGGCTAGTGGATGCCCGCGAGTCCCGCTCTTCTCGTTCCCGGTCCTGCTGGAGGAGTTGCTCCACTAAGAGCTCCAACTGATCTATGCGACCATCCCTGCTATACGCAGCGGGCAAGCCGACTTCCCCAGGCCCTGCGAACTCACTGGGGCTTCCACCATCGGACCACACCTCCATAAGGTGCTGTCTAGGGTCCAATGGCAGGTTGTCGTGACCTACAGCCCAAGTAGGATCATACGACTCCCGCACGGACTCTCCGCTAGTCTGTCTTCTCCCAGACTGTGGCGGCCCACCTGTCTGATATGAAGGCAGGTGAGTTGAATCGGTGCCGGCCCCCGGAACCTGGCTCCCCGGAGTCCGTGCAGGCTTACCTCCACACTTGCCCATCTTTTGGTGTGGAGGCGCATGGTCAGCCGCTCCCAGAGCTGAGCTGACCGACCGCCTACTGCTGCCACCTCCGCCCTTGACTGCAGCCTGACGGGGTGTTTTGTCGGCGGTATCTGCTCCAGCAGGCCTACTCGACGCAGCAGTGGAGCTGCCAGATTGCACTACGGTAGATCTCCCTGGCAGTGGTACGTGTTGCACTTTTGCAGGGCTCCCCTGTCGTGCAGCTGTCCCCCGGCCCAGCCCCCTCGGGTCTACTGGAACTCTGGGAGAGGTCGCTTGTGAAGAGCGAGGCCCCTTAGCACGTACCTGTTTCCCCCCTCTTTTCTTGGGGGAAGGGGGCTCGAAGTCTGGATCCGTTGCATCCAGCTCCAGGGCGGTAAACCACTCGGGTGAGTCGGGCGCTAAAGTAGCGGGAGCGCCCGACTTCCACATTCCTGCCCCCACATGCCTCA
The DNA here is from genome assembly GCA_035221665.1 of Okamejei kenojei. Classification (NCBI taxonomy): domain Eukaryota; kingdom Metazoa; phylum Chordata; class Chondrichthyes; order Rajiformes; family Rajidae; genus Okamejei; species Okamejei kenojei. Next base: position 19,694,537 of record CM069157.1, read on the forward strand.
AAGCTGCCGGTGTTGCTTGCAGCTCCGGGGACAAGGGCCGCTGGCTGGTCGATGCAGCTCGGCTCCTCGACAGCGTCGCCTTCCTCTTGCCCTTGTCCATCCTGTGGAGTAAAGGTAAGTACTTACCTGCCGGCCTTTATGAAGGAGCCCGAGGAGAGAGCGCACTCCCCCCCCCCAGCCTGCCGATGCAAATGCGCGCGACGATATGCCGCGCATGCGTGCTGGCGGGGTCTTCACGAAGTCACTCACGTGACTCCGAAGTAAAATACTACAGACATCTCTTTTGAAATAGTCTTCCCTTTTTCAATCTGCTCAGCAATTCATTCAGATTCCTCAAGTTTGTTCCTTCAAGCTCCCAAAACTGGGATATCATTCCAAAATACACCAACCTTGGGAACACCAAAGTCAAAGTCAAAGTCAAAAGAGTCAAAAGAGTTTATTGTCATGTGTCCCCGACAGGACAATGACATTCTTTCTTTGCATAGCACAAAAGAACATAGTAGGCATTGACTACAGTTATATACTTAAATACACACATTAATTAATAAATTAATAAAGTGCAAATAACAGGTGGAGGGGTATTAATGTTCAGAGTTTTGTCCGAGCCAGGTTTAATAGCCTGATGGCTGTGGGGAAGTAGCTATTCCTGAACCGGGTTGTTGCAGTTCTCAGGCTCCTGTACCTGCTACTGAAGGTAGCAGGGAGATGAATGTGTGGCCATGGCTGTCTAGACAATAGCAGGAACAGATGCAATTCCTTGTTAGTTAGATACATGTGTATGATGTCCCTCTCTGTAGAGGTAGTTTCCACTATTGGGAGAGCATAGGACCAGAGCCCAAAACTTTAGAATAAAAGGATGTAACTTTAGAAAGGAGATGAGGAGGAATGTCTTCAGTCAGAGAGCGGTGAATCTGTGGAATTAATTGCCATTAAATGAGGCCCTGTCAATAAATATTGGATTTTTTTTTAAGGTGGAGATTGACAAATTTTTGATTAGTACATATGTCAGTGGTTATGGGGAGAAGGCAGGAGCATAGGGTTAAGAGGGAAAGCTACGTAGATCAACACGTGATTGAATGGCTGAGCAGACATGATGGGCCAAAGGGCCTAATTATGCTCCTATAATTTATGAATTTAAGATGAATTTTAGTTTGGGTGCACCTCAATCCACCTAGCTCATCTTTAGACAAAGTCTGCTGAGCCCTCGTCTAATGATCCAGCCTGTCCTGTCCCACCGCACTGTGATGAACATTACATTAAACCAGGGGAATCTCTTTCAGACAGCCTTTTCCAAATGGTTTAGCTCCAACACCTTGAACAACCACTCATTGCGAGGTTTTAACCTGACATTGTTGTTGTTTATCTGTCACATCCATAACAGCAAGTGCTTCAATGTTCTCAGCATAGAACGCCATACAGTACAGCACAGGGACAGATCCCTCGACCCACAATGTTTGTGCCAAAGATGATGTAAGCTCCTCTGCCTGCAAATGATTCATATAACTATGTCACCTGCACATCCACGTGCCTAACTGAAAGCCATTTGAATGCCACTATTGTATCTGCCTCCACACCACCACCCCTGGCATCACTTGCCAGGAATTTGCCACTCTGGGTATAAAAAAAGCTTGCACCGCACATCTCGTTTCAATGTTACCCCTCTCACATTAAAGCTACGCCCTCTAACCTTTGACATTTCCATCCTGGGAACAACCTCTTTATCAGTGTTCAGAATTAGTTGTAATTTGTGAAGTTCAGGTGCAGTGTTCCCTGTCCACCCGGCTACATGTTCAGTTTGGTTCATCTGTGTATCACCACACACTCTTTGTCAAGTTCTGATGCCATATTCCTGTTACGTACCTCCACAGCAGTCACTGGTGGTACTTTTTTCAGAACAATTTTCCTCATTATTACTATGTTTAAACTTGAAGGTAAAAGGATGGTTAATTTTATTCTCTTGACGTTCTATTTATTTCTTGCCTGCCTGCTGACTGGCACATGTCTGCCAACCCTGGCAAAAAAAAACATAGTGTCTGCCAAAGATCAGGCAGTCACAACAAGATTATTCCCAAAGCACAATGACCTCAGCTGGCTCGGAAGCGAACCATCAATTAGACATGGCTGCGGAGAGGTATTTAAGTACGTTGTGAGGAAGACATAAAGATGCTGCAGAAGGGTAGGTTGACCAAGTGAGAGAAAATCTGGTAAATGGAATATAATATGCATAACTATGAAATTGTCTGTTTCTGCAGTTAAAAATAAATAAATGCAGTATATAAACCAAATGGTGAGAGGTTGCAGAGATTAGAGGTGATCACTGCTTGATTTTGGAAAATGCCTGTGTGCAGGCGAAGCAAGTAATGAAGAACGTTATCAGAATTTTATCGCATTCTTCTGTATTTATTCCCCATTGTGAGGGACATAAATACAGAAGTGAGGGGTTTTCTTCAATTGCATAGGGCGCATCTGTCACCATCTGGTGAACTTATTGAAGGAGGGATGTAAATGCGTTGGAATCATCCAAAGCAGATCTAGTAAACTAACACCGAGAATGGTTGTGTTGTCTTATGAGAAAAGGTTAGACTTGTATTTGTCGAATACAAATGTTTTTGATTTCAAATGTACTGATTACCTGGATTAAATTGATATCCAAAGTACAGATGGTACTAAAACCTTTAAGCTGTAGGGCGACACCTTGGTGCCTCACAGCTCCAATGACCTTGACCTGCAGTTCCATCTGTGTGGAATTTGTACATTCTCCCTCTGTCTATATGGGTTTCCTCCAGTCGTCATTTTTCTCTCCCACATCCCAAAGATATGTAGGCTGGTATGTCACTTGGATATTGCAAGTGTGCAGATGAGTGACAGAGGAGGAATTCAAAGGGAATACGGGGAGAATAGGATATATGATCAATTAGTGGTAAATGGGATTGATCTGTGAGCCATCTTTACTCATTGGGCTGAAGTGGGCTTCTTCTATATTGGAAGACTGGAAATACATATGTGGAGAACTTTACCCTACGTTGAGCATTTTGAGAAGTAAATTGTGAAAGACGAAAATTATGGTAACAGAAAAAGTAGGATAACAGGGATAAGACAAGTCAACACATACATTGTTCCTTCAAAACTGCAGCTATTCAATAGTTCATTTCAATCCATGGTCCTTTATTATCACATGTACCTAGTTGCTGTGAAATCCTATTTATAGTTTAGGAACAATCTTACTATACATTAGAGGCATTCATACTTAAGTACAAGAATATAAGATAGTAGATTACGCTGAGGCTGTATACAACAGATGGCATGTTTCCAATGCTGTTTCGTACACTTCAAGTACAGGGATGTCACAAATCTTAAAGTCTTAAAGTAGCACAAAGGCTGTTGACCTGGTGATGGGACTGGAGTGTAGTTGCAGGGCCAGGTGATGCTCCTAAACCGCTATTCCGCCGCTCCATGCTGCTGCAGATGGTGTCTGATCTGCATGCCCGGCCACTTGGAGCAGTGACCGATCTAATTGAGCCCCAGGCTGCTGCGAGGCCTGCAGTGGACTATTCCGCAGGCTCCTTGTCCTGGACACCTCAATGCACGGTGCCTTGCCCCACACAGCCACTGCTCAGCCTCCTCGCCCTCCCGGAGTACCTCCTGCAACCAATCTCCCATCATCCAGAGCATCTCTGAGGGCACAGGAGGTGAACTCCCCGGCTTGCTGACCAATACTGATTCTCTCCTCCATCTGCCACTGCCGCCATCTGGGGCTGAAGTTGCTGTAATCCTATGTCGAACAAGTAATTGCAGATGTTGGTCTTCAACACAAACTGCAAGATTAACTTCAGGCAGCAACTTTGGAGAACATGGATAAATGACATGTCAGATTGGGATCCTTCCTCAGACTGATTATAGAGGGGGGAGAAAGCTGGAATAGAGATGAGGGCAGGACAAATGCTGGCAAGTGATAGATAGAGTGTGGTTTTGGTTGCCATATGGGTAGGCAACGGCGGGAGAGGAAAAGGAGACAAAAGGATACTGTTTTATGTCATTTTATCATTTCACAATATTATTTTATGATGTCGTATGTCATTCTTTGCAAGTACTAAAAGGCTGGATCTTTGTACATTCACATTTGCTCAGTCTGCCACTTCTTCATTTAATTTGAGTTATAGAGTTATTTCCAATTTGAGATCAGTGCTAGTAAAAAAAAAGTCAAGAATACAAATTCACCAAGGCTATCGGCATCGCTGACACTTCCCGGCTGCCAAACATTTTAATTCCCCTTCCCACACTGACCTTCCTGTCCTGGGCCTCCTCCATTGTCCAAGTGAGGTCAAATGCAAATTGGAAGAACAGCATCTCATATTTCATTTGGGCAGCTTACAACCTAGCAGTATGAATATTGATTACTCAAATGTCAAGTAACCCCTGCATCCCCTCTCTCTCTCCGTCCCTTGATCATCGTACTAATTTCACTGTCGTCCTCTTCAGTTTCACTGTCTGTAAAACTCATTAACACCTAGCCCGTGGCCAACAATTGACCATTGTGGGCTCCACTTTTCCGTGATCATCGTTACTTTGTGCATATCTTCCATTCATTTGTTCTATATCACTATATCTTGCATTTCCCTTTCCCCCGACTTTCTGCCTGAAGAAGGGTCTCGACCAGAAACGTCACCTTTTCTCCAGAGATGCTGCCTCACCCGCTGAGTTACTCCAGTTTTGTGTCTATCCTGGCACTTTGTTGCTCCTGTCGTGATCATTGGCATTCAGAGAATGGCAATGCTTTCTCTTCTGTACTTCAGACTTCTTGGATGGTAGAATGTGTCCATTAGCTGTTGTCTGGAGTCAGGATTTGCTTTCATCTGAAAGTAGCTTGCCTCTGTTGCAAGGAGTTTTCTGACATTTACCACATATATTATTAAAGGGCTAACAAGATGTGAAAAAATGTTCACGTCTTTGAGCCCATTTCCGGTATGTGATATATGGGGAAAATTGAACTGTCTAGTGATCAATTGCAGCTTGCTTTATGAGAGGCTGACAGTAATGGCATTGTGGTCAATTGGGCTGTTGCAAAACTTTTGTCACATTTTAGTTAATTGGCAGACAACACATCGGCAGAAGCAGACAGTTCAGGTACCTCCATTAAATTTTATAAAAACTCAGCATAAAAGAGAAATGTAATGGATTATAAGCATCTTCAATCAACAAAGAGAGGTTTTAGTTCTGGAATAGACTCAAATAATAGTGACAGATTGTTTTGACATTCCATGTGTAAACAAAACACAGGTTACATTGTGTTTTGAAGAAGTAATCTGTCATTGAATTCAGATTGCTAAAATACTGCACATTGCCCAGGTTGTGCTGCCACTGTTTATATCATCTGAACTGCTTGATGTGTGTCACAGCTTTGTAATGCACTCCAGCCTATGCTCTAGTCTGTCTTTAACATGGTGTCCTATGCCATTGAGTGACAGTCGCGTGTTGTGGTAAATGGAACGATGTAAAGATTAGTTCGGAAGTCTTAAAAAAAAAACATGTCATGAAATGTACTTGGTAACAGCAAGTTCCTCTGTCATTGATGTTAGTGTATCGATGTGTTTTATATATGTTGAACCAATCTTCTCACTGGTGTCACCCTTTGTTCAGAAAGAACTGTCTCACAGCAAAATACTGGTCGTTCTTTTACGATTCATGGCCACCCTGCAATAAGTAATTTATTTGATAATCTATCAGGTTTTGTAACTTAATCTGTCCTCACTCAACTTCTAAAGAGACACCACAGTATCTGTTTACGATCACAAGTTCACAAGTTCTAGTAAATTAGGCCGTTTGGCCGATCGAATTCAATCCTGGCAGATCTCTGCTCCATAATCCCATTTCCTGCCTTCTCCCCATAACCCTTGACACCTGTTCTAATCAAGAATTTGTCTATCTCTGCTTTAAATATATCCACTGACATGGCCTCCACAGCCCTCTGTGGCAATGAGTTCCACAGATTAACTACCCTCTGACTAAGGAAGTTCCTCCTCACCTCCTTTCTAAAAGAGCACCCTTTAATTCCGAGGCTATGACCTCTGGTCCTAGACTCTCACACCAGTAGAAACATCCTTTCCACATGCACTCTACTATGCCAATCAACATGGCACGAGCAACGGAATGGACCCCGATACCTGTAGTTCCTGCAATAAATGCAAACTTTCACATTGGTTGTTTATGATTTATGATGTTAATAAATAAAAAATATATATTTAAAAATGATATAGGATACTAATTAAAACATGACCTGCACTCAGTTGTTTTAGATTAGAGACTAAGTCAGATCTGATCAAGTGATGAGGGTAAAGCAGTGGATGTTGTCTATATGGATTTCAGTAAGGCCTTTGACAAGGTTCCCCATGGAGGGTTGGTTAAGAAGGTTCAATCTTTGGGTATTAATGGCGGAGTAGCAAGATGGATTCAATGTGGCTGAATGGGAGATGTCAGAGAGTAATGGTGGATGGCTATTTGTCAGGTTGGAAGCCAGTGACCAGTGGGGTGCCTCATGGATCTGTGTTGGGTCCACTGTTGTTTGTCATGTACATCAATGATCTGGATGATGGGGTGGAAAATTGGATAAGTAAGTATGCAGATGATACTAAGATAGGTGGTGTTGTGGATAATGAAGTAGATTTTCAAAGTCTACAGAGAGATTTGGGCCATTTGGAAGAGTGGGCTGAAAGATGGCAGATGGAGTTTAATGCTGATAAGTGTGAAGTGCTACATCTTGGCAGGACAGATCAAAATAGGACGTACATGGTAAATGGTAGGGAATTGAGGAATGCTGTGGAACTGAGGGATCTAGGAATAACTGTGCATAGTTCCCTGAAGGTGGAATCGCATGTAGATAGGGTGGTAAAGAAAGCTTTTGATGTGCTGACCGTTATAAATCAGAGCATTGAATATAGGAGTAGGGAAGTAATGTTAAAATTGTACAAGGCATTGGTAAGACCAATTCTGGAGTATGGTGTACAAGTTTGGTCGCCTAATTATAGGAAGGATGTCAACAAAATAGAGAGAGTACAGAGGAAATTTACTAGAATGTTGCCTGGGTTCCAGCAACTAAGTTACAGAGAAAGGTTGAACAAGTTAGGTCTTTATTCTTTGGAGTGCAGAAGGTTATGTGGAGACTTGATTGAGGTCTTTAAAATGATGAAAGGGATAGACAGAGTTGACGTGGATAAGCTTTTCCCATTGAGGGTAGGGAAGATTCAAACAAGAGGGCATGACATGAGAATTAAGGGACAGAAGTTTAGGGGTAACGTGAGGGGGAACTTCTTTACTCAGAGAGTGGTGGCTGTGTGGAATGAGCTTCCAGCAGAGGTGGTGGAGGCAGGATCGATTTTAACATTTAAAAGTAAAGTGGATAGGTATATGGACGGGTAGGGAATGGAGGGGTATGGTCTGAGTGCAAGTAGATGGAACTAGGGGAAAACAAATGGTCGGCACGGACTGGAAGGGCCGAGAGGGCCTGTTTCCGCGATGTAATTGTTATATGTTATATGTTAAGTGGGGTTAGAAGATCATGGGACTGGATCCAATGAAGCAGGAAATTTGCTTGATATTCTGGCCAATATTTTCCCCTCAATTATTACCAAACTCTGCATTAGGATATCATCAGATACAGATACAGATTATCACAGCGAGGTTTCTTGTTCACATGAAGCTCACAGAGTAAATAATATACTTACAGCATGATAAATACAACAATAAATACAACAAGTCAAAACAGCAGAATGGTACAAGATTATAGCACAAAAATCCAGTACCACAAAAGAATATTAAAGTCTAATATTGCATAGCAGGACATTATTTACACTGAATTGTTGCATCATTTGCCCAGGAGAGAGTTACTGCCCTTCAGATTTTACACATTGTGTGAAGCATCTTGAAGCTTACTTGATATTATTGAGAACTTGGGAGAGAAAAATACATTTTTATTTGTCGAAACCTGCCTCATCAATAGAGAAAGATTTTTTAATGTGTAGTCAGTTACAAATGGCTTAATAGACAATAGACAATAGGTGCAGGAGTTGGCCATTCGGCACTTCGAGGCAGCACAGCCATTCACTGTGATCATGGCTGATCATTCACATTCAGTACCCCGTTCCTGCCTTCTCACCATATCCCCTGACTCAGCTATCTTTAAGAGCTCTATCTAACTCTCTCTTGAAAGCATCCAGAGAATTGGCCTCCACTGCCTTGAGAATTCCACAGATTCACAACTCTCTGCGTGAAAACATTTTTCCTCGTCTCTGTTCTAAATGGCCTACCTCTTATTCTTTAACTGTGGCCCCTGGTTCTAGACTCCCCCAACGTCGGGAACATGCTTCCTGCCTCTAGCGTGTCCAATCCCTTAATAAACATATATGTTTCAATAAGATATCCTGACATCCTTCTAAATTCCAGAGTATACAAGCCCAGCCACTCTATTCTATCAACCTATGACAGTCCCACCATCCCGGGAATTAACCTTGTGAACCTACGCTGCACTCCCTCAATAGCAAGAATGTCCTTCCTCAAATTTGGTGACCAAAACTGCACACAATACTCCAGGTGTGATCTCACTAGGGCCCTGTACAACTGCAGAAGGACCTCTTTGCTCCTATACTCAACTCATCTTGTTATGAAGGCCAACATGCCATTAGCCTTCTTCACTGCCTGCTGTACCTGCATGCTTACTTTCAGTGAGTGATGAACAAGGACCCCCAGATCCCGTTGTACTTCCCCATTTCCCAACTTGACACCATTCAGATTGTAATCTGACTTCCTGTTTTTGCTACCAATGTGGATAACCTCACATTTATCCACATTAAACTGCAAGTGCCATGCATCTGCCCACTCCCCCAACCTGTCCAAGTCATCCTGCATTCTCATAGCATTCTCCTCACAGCTCACACTGCCACCCAGCTTTGTGTCAACTGTAAATTTGCTGATGTTACTTTGAATCTCTTTATCTAAATCATTGATTTCCCTCTTGTAAATCCAAGCATGATTTCCCTCTTGTAAATCCATGCTGGTTCAGACCGATCCTGTTACTGCTTCCAAAGGTACCGCTATTTCATCTTTTATAATTGACTCCAGCATCTTCCCCACCGCCGATGTCAGGCTAACTGGTTTATAATTCCCTGCTTTCTCACTCCTGTCCTTCTTAAAAAATGGGATAACATTAGCTACCCTCCAATCCACAGGAACTGATCCTGAGTCTATAGAACATTGGAAAATTATCACGAATGCACTATGATTTCTAGAGCCACTTCCTTAAGTACCCTGGGATGCCACAAATCAGGCACTGGGGATTTATCAGCCTTCAGTCCCATCAGTCCTCGCAGCACCATTTCCTGCCTAATGTGAATTTCCTTCAGTTCCTCCATCAGCCTAGATCCTCTGGCCACTAGTACATCAGGGAAATTGTTTGTGTCTTCCTTAGTGAAGACGGATCATGTTTAAATCGTCTGCCATTTCCTTGTTCCCCATAATAAATTCACCTGTTTCAGTGTTCAAGGGTCCAACTTTGGTCTTAACTAATTTTTTCTCTTCACATACCTCATTACTATCCTCCTTGATATTCTTGGCTAGCTAACCTTCGTACCTCATCTTTTTCTCCCATATTGCCTTTTGAGTCATCTTCTGTTGCTCTAAAAGTTACCCAATCCTCTGGCTTCCTGTCATCTATCCTACGTTATACTTCTCTTTTATTTGTATACTGTCCTTGACTTCCTTTGTCAGCCACGGTCACCCCTTACTTCCCTTGGAATCTTTCTTCCTCTTTGGAATGAACTGATCCTGTACCTTCTGTATTATTCCGAGATACACTTGCCATTGTTGTTCCACTGTCATCCCTGTGTATCTTTCCAGTCAACTTTTGTCAGCTCCTCCCTCATGGCTCCATAGTCCCCTTTGTTCAACTGTAATACTGACACTTCCGATTTTCCCTTCTCCCTCTCAAATTGTAGATTAAACCTTATCATATTATGGTCACTACCTCCTAATGGCTAAGTTACCATTTAAACAATCGAAGATATAATTCTTCATTAAATGTGGATATTGACTGTGATTTTATTATTCATATCTAATCTATAATTCAAATCTAATATAATATTTACTATTACTATTCAAAGTACAGGCTCTTGGAATAAAATCTGTTTTGTTAACTGATGTCATGAGAAATTCGGAAAAACATTTCAAAGGATAACTGAAGAGGATGATCATTGTTCAGATGTTCAGATTATCTGTGTCGAATCTAAGTTCGACTTTCACTGATACTTCTTCATTTCCACTACTTTTTCTATTTTCCTATTATATAGAACAGTACGACACAGGAACAGGCCATTCAGCCCACAATGTCTGTGCTGACCATGATGCCAAATGCTAACACCATCTGCATGCACATGATCCATATCCCTTATGCCCTGCATGTTCATGTGGCTTAAATGTCTATTAAACTAATGTTTCTGCCTCCACTCGCCCCTCCCCACTTCAACCCCACAGGCTATTCGAGATATCTACCACTCTTTGGGTTATAAAGTTGCCCTCCACATCTCCTTTAAACATTCCTCCTCTTAACTTAATGCCTCAATAATTTGACAATTCCATTCTCGACAAAATACTTTATCTACCCTACCTATGCCTCTCATGATCAATTTTGTTAGAAAGCTTGTTTCCAGCCAAATGCCAGCTGCACATTGCAACAGGCCACAAAAGTCTTTATTAAAATGGCTGCAGTTTCCCCCCATTTTAACCTCTTTCCCATTAGGTACCTTGAGGCTTATATTGAGCATGTCTACAGAAAGCATGTTTGAGATTGGAAGTCCGCTTTGCAGTCCTGGTTACAGTTCATGTCACTACTTGCATACTCATCCAGATGAGCTCGATAGCACAAAACACTGTGAATGTGCAGAACATGTCAAAGAAAGCTGGAAGAGAGTAGGGGCAGGACAAAGCATGGCCGCTAATGGGTTAACACAGGTGAAGGTTTTTTTCAGATAGGCAGATTGTTAGACGAAGGCCAGAGATGAAATAAACAGGTGTGAGCCAAAAATGTAAAGAGTTGCAAATTGTGAAAGGAGAGAAAGTTTGCAAATTGTGAAGTTGGAGGAAGGAATGTAGGTGGAGGGGCAGGGAAGAAACTGGTGCAAGGTCAGCCAGGGTTTAGGGGAGGGCAGTTCGGGAGGGAACGTAATGGAGAGATTGGGGGAAAAAGGGAAGGGGGATGTTTGTAAAAGTTACCTAAAATTGGAAACAATTTATTTTAAAAAGGTTCTGAGCCAACCAAGAGTAATGTTGTTCATTCAATTGGACATGGAAGATGTAAGGGGAAATAGGCAAGGATAATACAATAGATCCGTGGAGAAAAGGAAAATTAACATTTTATATTGATAACCTTTCATGTTCGTTTTCTAAGGTCTGCACAAAACCTGAGAGTCTTTAATTTACAACAGAAGTCTTTAATGCTTAACTCAATGTTGGCAGCAAGACAACTCAAAAATGGCTGCACACACACTGTCTACAGACAGGATAAACTATATACAAAACATCTCCCGTTCTCCTGTGCAGCGCCACCTACTGCATGGGAGGAGCAACGGGTCCTCCCACCCCACACAGTCCACCAAACATCACATAACCCTGTGCCAGAATAAGACAGGGGTGAAGCAGAGTTGTATTACTATTTGCTGCAATACATGGTTGAGTTTCAGTGAATGAAACAGGGCAGCTGGAAGGAATATCAGTGTTATGTTTAGTTTAAAGACAGAGCACAGAAACAGGCTCTTCGGCCCACCGAGTCCATGCTAACCACCAGACTAGCTCTATGTTATCCCACTTTCACATCCCCTCTCTATCACACCAGGGGCAATTTACAGCGGGCAATTAACCTAGAACTTGCACGTTTTTGGGATGTGAGAGGAAAACAGAGCATCTGGATGAAACCCACGCAGTCACAGGGAGAATGTACAAACTCCACACAGACAGCACACGAGGTCAGGTTGGAACCCGGGTGTCTGGTGATGTGAGGTAGCGGATCTACCAGTTGCAACATTGTGCCACCCAAAAACATTGGGAAAGTACTTCAGTGGTAAAGAGCAATAATGCAATTAAAGTTGGTATAGTTATGTAAAGGGACAAGTGTAAATTTGGGACAATGTTCTAGCCTGGAATAAGTCCAGTTATTACTACACTGAAATGTTATTTAGCAAAATTGGACGGAATAAATATTTGAAGAATAATGGGAGGCATTTGAGATGGTTTGAGTGGACATTTTCCCACAAGGAACATTCTAAAATTATGAGAAGCGTAGATAGGGTGGACAGTGAAATTTCTCATCCAAAGATAGAGATATCAAATATTAGAGAACACAGCTTTGAGGTGAAAGGAGAAAAGATTAAAGGAGATTAGTTGGGCAAATTTATTTTTACAGAGAGTGGTAGATCAAAGGGTTTGGGAGTCAACAGTGCTCAGTTGTCATATGTACTGACAATGGAACAAAAACAAGCTTCCTTGCTGCAGCTTAACAGGCTCATGAATGCAATAACAAATATATAAAAATTAAAAATACAATAAATTAATTGTATTGAACTATTTCTCTTTGCAAGGGTGTTGGAGATCAGGGTTTAAAGTAGCTCAGAATCCAATTTTTCACCTGGAGGGAGTTAGGATTGTGGAACTCGCTGCCTAACTGAAACCCTGTCATATTTAAAAACTATTTAAATGTGTTGCTGAGGATCTGTGACGTGCAGGACCATGGCAAAATGCCCAAAGGTGAGTTTGATCGGGTTGCTCTTTCTTAACTGGCGCAGACACAATGGACCAAATCGCTTTCTATGTCTTCAATTTGCTTTAATTTCATGCAGTCGACTGAGCCGAAAATGCTTCTTTTGCTTCTGGTGATAACCGGAATACTCCTGGATCCACCTGTTTTCTAAAGTAGTGCAAAGATGACACTGGGTTCACAAGAAGCATTACTTTGAAGACATGAGGCAACACTAAATCCAGCCTGCAGTAAAAAGCCCTTTCACCTGCGCTGCCAATCATCGTTTCACCCCGTGGAGTGCAAGCTTGTGGAAAGTTTAGACGGCATATTTCAAATGGAAGATTGACACCAGGGTTGGAGGATTAACTCTTTTAGAACCAGCCTTGATTTATTTTATACTTTTATTCCAATACCTCGAGGGGAAATACATGTAAATGAAAAAGTCAAAATCAATGTTGAATGAAGGTGCATCATCTTTTGACAGAGATACAAATGCATATCCAGAACAATGATCAATAATTTAAGGCCTTCCTGTGATTGCTAAAGCAGTACCCAGCCCATACATCAGAGCAAGGGTGGTAATTGTGTTTCGGGGTTAATGCCATGTTAATTAGCTGACTGCTACATTCCCTCTAGCCACATCTTGTTCAATGCAATATAGCAAGAAGAAGTAAAAAGAATTCCAGTGTCCACAGGCCTGGTATTCAATCATTCAATGAGAAGCCGCAGGCCTCAATTGTGCTTCTCCAGATGTTACACTGAAATTGTATCTGCCATTTTGCTTCATCTGTGTTTGTCACTTTCAAAAATGTTCCCTCAAGTATTGAACATAAACTTTACTTCCTTTGAGTTACCTCGCTTCAAGATACTGTGCCAGTCATCAAGGTGGTCATATCTTGACTACAGTAAGGAGTTTGAGCAAGGATTGCTTTCGGAGATCCTCGCTCAGTCTGTTGATATTGCAAGGTCATTGAGCCAGATCACACTGATGGCTTGTTGGTGGGCGTGTGGGAAACATCTGGCCAGCTGCAGAGCACACCTCAGTGGTTTTTTTGCACTGCAGCCCGAGGGTATTGAATATGGTGTGGAGCAAACACCTGTGTATTTGACCTCCCAATCTGCTGCCAGAGGCAACATTGATTCAAGAACCACTTAGGTTTAGGTTGAAGTTTATTATTGTTCGTGTACTGAGGTAGAGTGAAAAGATTGACAAAAAATGCTGGAGTAACTCAGCGAGTCAGGCAGCATCTCTGGAGAGAAGGCATAGATGACGTTTCAGGTCGAGACCCTTCCTCATACCCTTCTCATCATTTTGTGTCTACCTTTGGGGTAAACCAGCATCTGCAGTTCATTCTTAGAAGAATTAAACAGTACACTAGCCAATGGAAGGACTGTTCAGATGCCTGATAACAGAGGGGAAGAAGCTGTTCCGGAATCAGCTTGGTGCATCCAACAAGCTTGTATCCAACAAGAGTGGGGAGAAGAAGGTATGACCGGGGCGGCTAAGGTCTTTGATTATGTTGGCTGCTTTTCTGAGGCAACGTTGAATATAGAGTCAATAATGGGGAATCTAGTCTGTGCGGTAAACAGGGCTACTTGCCAGTTTAACTCTTTGCAATTTCTTGCAGTCTTCCGCAGAGCTATTCCCAAACCAATCTGTGATGCAACCCAAGAGTATGCTTTCTGTGGTGTATTGTAGATGTTTGTAAACATGCAGAATTTCTTTAGTCTCCTGAGGAAGTGGAGGCATTGATTAGGCCGTGAGTTCCACCACACTTCCTGAAGCCAATAACCAGCTCCTTAATTTTGCTGACATACTTCTCTCCCCTCCCCTCTTGCCCCCTTCTTCCACCTGAGTCATTTAACCCATTCTACAGTTCACTAAATTGTATCCCTCTTGAGATCACACCTTCCCTAGCCAACAATGGGCCTACCAGGGCACCACCTTGCCCAAGATAATTTGTCCCTAATTGGTCCTCGCCTCCAGCTCTTCACCCCTCTACCCCCATTCTCCCCCTTCCCCTCTACTTTTGTTCTGAAGAAGTGTCCCAACCCAAAACGTCACCTTTCCTTTTCCTCCAGAGATTCTGCTTGACCTGCTGATTTACTCCAGCACTTTCTTTCTCTCCTTTTAATCTTACTGGGTTGAGGGACATGATGGCCTTCTTATCTGGCCCCTCACCCTTACCCCACCCATTGATGATGGATTCTGCATGCCTCCTTCATTTGATCCTAATTTAAAAGGTAAGATGTTTATTTTTATTTTGTTTGAATTATTATTTATGTGCAATGAACATATACATTTAAATTTTATGTGGATTTATGTATTTCATTAAAATAATATTTTCATTGTTTCTAAAAATCACTGAGCTATTACAAGTGAAGCCTTTGTTTATGGAGCTGAAACCTTGACTGTTCTTGAGTCAAATGGGACGACCGTGAAATGTGGGCTGGATCCAGCAAAATCTGGCCCCTTATATCCTTTGTGTACGAAGGAACTACAGATGCTGGTTTAAACCGAAGATAGACACAAAAAGCTGGAGTAACAGAGCGGGACAGGCAGCATCTCTGGAGAGAAGGAATGGGTAACGTTTCAGGTTGAGACCCTTCAGAAGAAGCTTTTTGCGTCTACCTTGTATCCTTTTCTTCCTTGGCTGAAAGGTATCGCACTCCTCAGTCAGCAGCTCCTCGACCTTAGCAGTGATGCTGAGCGCGGTTTCGGAACACGATGCCGAGCTCTGGCAAAACATGCGAGTTCAAGAGGGATTAGATTAGATCTCTGTCAAAAAATTCAGTTGGATCCTGATCCAGGTCTCTCCGTGTGAAGTCGAGATGGATATGTTTATACATAACCATAGCTGCAGGAAAAGGCGTGAAGCCGAACTGAAACATTTGTCAAAGAAAGTAAAATGAGTTTGTTGCAATCTGACAGATATCAAGAGTAGAAAAAAAAATTCTCACTTGGAGATAGTATTTAACTCATAGAGGTCTGAAATTCTATGTTAGTTGGAAATAAGAAGTAAGTATTGTATGTGGGAGAGTGGATAACATCAAGGTATTTAAATTGAATTTGGACTGTTTGCTTTAAATCTAAGAATAATATTCTTCTAACATTAAGCTTTTGGAAATACATTCATCCACAGAGGAGGCATAGGATTTGTTCATTAATTTACATCAGTCACTGCACCTGAATATTAATTTACTGAGTGATATGCGTGAGAAGCTACGATGATGTGTAAAACTGGTTTTTAAATACAAGCATATTTTTGTTTGCCTTTCGTGATTTTCATCTTTTATTTTCCATTCCTCTGGGCCGCTTATGTAAATACTCTACTGTATGCTAATCAGGAGGTAAACCATAAATATCAACTTTATCTATTCATCTTTTAAATTATTTGGGACGCCAGGATTCTGATTCCGGCAATTAATTAAAATGAGGTCACTATAAAGGAACCCCCCATCTTGCGAGTTGTTTTTGAGGATAAAGAATGGTTTTACAATGGGGTGAAATGTGAGCTTCTATGTAATTTGTTCAAAACCATTCTGTTCCAGGATGTCGTAAACCTATGCAGGATCATACTCTATAAGCAACACAGATAGTATCTATTTTTAAAACAATTAGAATGTTTTTTTAAATTATATTGGATGTTTATCCTGTTACTCATCTATGTCAGCAAAGGTAACAAAACCCAACGAGTCATGGAAATGAAAACAGGTCATTCGCCCCGCCGAGTCCTTGCCAACCATAATCTGCCCCTCTACATTAATCCCATTTATTTTATTCTACCCACACTCCCATCAACTGCGCCCAAAATCGACCACTACCTACACACTATGGCCAATTTGGCAGTGGCCAATTAACTTAACAATCCTCATGCCTTTGGGATGTGTGAGAAAACTGGAGCACTTGCAAGAAACCCACATAGTCACAGGGAAAACATGCAAACCCCACACGGTCAGCACCCAAAGTGAACCCAAATCTCTGGTGCTGGCAGCGACAGTTGTACCATCTGTTCCATTGTGTCATCTTAATACATGTCTGCCTCGATCTTTATTATCTATTTGATACCGTGTAGTATTGGCATTACATTTTCTTCTATACAGATGTCAAATCTCATGTTGTTCATGATGATAGACAATAGACAATAGACAATAGGTGCAGGAGTAGGCCATTCGGTCCTTCGAACCAGCACCACCATTCAATGTGATCATAGCTGATCATCCCCAATCAGTACCCAGTTCCTGCCTTCTCCCCATATCCCCTGACTCCGCTATTTTTAAGAGCCCTATTTAGCTTCTCTTGAAAGCATCCAGAGAACCCACCACCACCGCCCTCTGAGGCAGAGAATTCCACAGACTCACCACTCTCTGTGAGAAAAAGCGTTTCCTTGTCTCCATTCTAAATGGCTTATTCCTTAGTCTTAAATCTGATCATAGTTATAGTCGAGAAACAAGGAACTGCAGATGCTGGTTTACAAATAACATGAAGTGTTGGAGTAACTCGTCAGATATCTCTGGACGACACGGATAGGTGACATTTCGGGTCAGAACCCTTCTTCAGACTGATTGTAGTGAGCGGGTGAAAGCTTGGGTAGGACAATGCATGGCAAGAGAGCAGGGGGTTTGATTGGCAAATGGGTGGACAAAGGCTGGAGATGCAAAGGAGATAAAAGGGTGTAAGGTAAGGAGAGAAAAGACAATTAGCAGCCAATAGAGTGGTTGTAGGTGGAAGGGGACAGGACATAGTGGGAGAAATGGTGCGCATCACGGTGGGATACATGGAACAGAGGGCGGTATAAGGAGTAAACAGCACATCTTGTATTACGTTGGGTAGTTTACAACCCAATGGTATGAACATTGAATTTTCCAGGTGATAAACCTCTCCCCTTTCCTCCCCCTACACTCTGGATTCCTGACTCATTGAGTTACTCCGGAACTTGTGTGTTTTAATATTAGAATGGTTCAGTGAAGGACCATTTGATCACAGCTAGTTCATCAGGAATTGAAAAGATAGATAAAATAATGTGGTTGAACCTACAGTGTTTGTTCATTGCCGCAAACAAGATATTACATTGGTTAAGACCTCTATCAGCAAGAATATTCCCATTTACAAGAAGAATATAAATAAGGATATTGAAATTCACATAAGTGTCTTGTTTTTGAAGTTGAATCCTGTTTAGAAAATAAGAAAGCTTCTTTCCTCAGTCAGATAAGATTATCAAACGCAGAACGGACCTGTGCACAAAAGATTACAGTTACAAATTTTAGTAACACTGTTGTTGAATATGGGTCTACAAGGAAGATGTTGCTTAGATTTCAGCCATAAATTGGCACTGAGGTCTAAATTGAGTTCCCACCATCAATGGTCCATAGAGAGATGTGTAGGAAGGAATTCTGGAACCAGTGTTGGAATCCCCGAGGTTTGAACATTGACCTCTCTAACTTCGTAACCCTTGCTTTCCCTCTCTCTCCATCCATCCCCCTTCCAGTTCTCCGACCAGTCTCACTGTCTCTGCCTAAATTTTACCTCTGTTTGCTTTGTTGTTACCTTCTGCCAGCTAACAATGGTCTATTCTACATTTTTCTTGAAACTATTCCCTTTGTCCTGTTTTCACACCTTACATTTCCTTATCTATGTATCTCCCTCTCCCCTAACATCAGTCTGAAGAAGGATCTCGGCCCGAAACGTTACCCATTCCTTCTCTCCCAGAGATGCTGCCTGTCCCGCTGAGTAACTCCAGCAATTTTGTCCATAGAGAGATGTTGGGCAGACAGGGTGGGAAAGTTGGAAGCTGAGTCAGATTGGCCTGGCTTTGCCATCGTTCCTGCAGCTGGATCCTGGAGGCTCGTGTTACTCCATGTGACAAGGCTTGTCAAATCATTCATCTGAGGCTGTCCTTGCTGACTGAGGAATTCTAATCCTTTATGGCCTGGCACTGGGCCAAAGCTGCGTTCCTCTAAGCGTTTAGGCACAGCTCACTTCTGCAGGTGCACAGAATCTAGTGGAGAACTGTTTTCAGCCCACTTTGATCTCTCTAATTCAAGATCTCATCTCCTTCCAGCACTGAGGACATCTTACCCAGGCTTTCTGACAAGCCCCTACACTTGTCTGTTCTGGTTCTGCCTGAAGTGCAACTTTCTAGTTGATTTTTTTAGATTGTTCTTCATTTTTGTTCCTCTGCTAACCTGGACCACACCGGTCTTCTTCTTATGTTGTCTACATCACAAGATTAGGAATTGTCCAGCCAGAGCTGAACACACTTCTCGGCATCTGCATACAATGGCGTCTTGCGCTTCGTGTGCTTCTTGTGTGTAGTGGTGGAAAGATTGGTGGAAACAGGGCCGCGACATGAACGTTCTTTCCTTGACCCCAACCACACCAGTAGTGACTCACTGACGTTTATGTTTTTCCCTTTTATTCCAACTTTACAGCTTACTTGTATTCTTCAAAATGCATAACCTGACATGAGTTGGTATCTATTTCTTGTTTGGAAATAGTGCCTTGCCTCAACTCAGCAGAACCATTTCCCAATTCATTACATTCCCACCTAAAGAGACAACTATAGTTGATGTACTTGGACTGGTATTTGAAGTTTAGGTTTAATTGCATGAGAGTCACAGGATGGTGGTATAAATCTAACTTGTTTCCTGTCTAATCGGAGTAAATTTTAATATTCCCCTTAATAAATAAAATTTTGCGGAAGTGATATAAAGCAATCCTGAAGTTCATAGTATTTTACCAAAATACTTTTTTCCAAAAGTCCACAGTTTGCTTAAAATTTGCAACTGTAATCTTTTGTGCACGATGCCGTTCTGAGTTTGATAATCTACTTGTAAGAGTTATAGCATAATAGAATTACACTGCACGGAAACATGCCTTTCGGCTCAACTCGTCCATGTCGACTAAGGTGCCTCATCTAAGCCAATCCTACAGTATTTGTCCATGCTTGGCCCATATCCCTCTAAAGGGTCTGTAAGGGTCTCTAAGTCTGAAGAAGGGTCTCGACCCGAAACGTCGCCTATCTCCTTCGCTCCTTAGATGCTACTGCACCCGCTGAGTTTCTCCAGCTTTTTGTGTAACCCTCGATTCTCCAGCATCTGCAGTTTCTTCGTTAACACTCCCTCTAAACCTTTCCTACTTCATGTCCCTGTCCAAGTGTCCTTTAGTTGTATTAATTGTTCCAAGCCATGGTCAGAGACGCTTTGCATTGTTACCTCCCCTGCTGGATGGTTCTGCACTTTGTGATCAATTAGTACAAGCAGGTGTAAAATGGCAAGGCACTACATCAGGAGCAAGTTGAAGATATACTCAGTAACAGATTGTCAAGGATCATCTCCAGAATTATATCCTTCTCATTATCAATTTATCAACCAGTAACCAATAAATAAGAAACATTGGGAAGAGATCAAGCAGGGCATGACACGTTGCTTCGCTCATCAATAATCCCTGTCTGAAATTAGAAGCCGACATCCTATTGTCGGTTTTCTGAAACCAAAAGAATTTACCTGAACAATTTAAAAGGTACTTTAATACAAACCATCCATTAATGGCTGTAATATATGCCTGGCAAGATTCTGCATGAAATAGGGGGCTTTGAGCTGATTAAATTACCTCCCTGTCCACTAGTCTAGAGAAGCTACTAAATCATGAATCATACACTATAGTCTCGGTACAGACTCGACGATGCTCAGTGAATTTTGATGTTAGCAGGCTTCCCTTTACTCCAGATTTTATTTTACCTTTAATGCTAATTGCTTTATCTGCATTCTGAAGCAACCCTCAGTTGGAGGTGAATGACAGCATAAGAAAAAATGTCTAATAAATGATTGATATATTTTGCACTGATGTACTATACTTCTTTTAATGTGTTCAACATTCTAAGGCACTCTTCAGCCACAGCTAGCCTTCAATAATTAACCATTTGCCTGTGATGTTCACAGAAATGTATATAATTTTAACAATTTGTTCGTTCAATTCTTAGTCCCATTTATACTTATACTTCTAATCTGTCCTTTATCTTTTTTTTGTTTTATTTCAATGTATAATAAAGCTTTAATAAAAAGTTGTTTTATTAATTATATTCAACTGCTTCAAGGTAATCCACAAGTGAAATGGTGATGCAAAGCAATAGGACTCAAAATAATGTTTATTTATCTAGCCTGATTTCTACCATGGAATTACGTCTACCGACTTTTCTGTGAGCATGAGAGGAAAATTAATGGATCTTTCACACTGAAAGCCATGTTTTCTCCCTGTAATTATGCTTAATGTTGGAATAAAAAAACTCTTTCAATGGGTATTATTTGCCAGAAAGAATCAAGTAAAAACTAGCTATAATTTGATCTATACTTACAGGGAAAGGACAGTAAAAATCAAACTACTTTGTTAGTTATTGAATACTGTAAATGAGACCAAGGAATAAAATAAAACATTTTTGGCTGGGTTGGGTCCCTCTTGTACTCATGAAGACGAGGAAAAGCATAATTGCTACCCGAGACACAGTTAGAGCAGCACTTCCTCTATTAGATCCCAGTAAAGTACATTAACCCCATGTGAAAGTAGGAAACCTCTATTATGTCTCTGAAGATTTTCCTTTGCAAATGCCATTGTTAAATTGAGGATCAGTTTATTTTTAGCAAGGACTTCTTTAGAGCTATCATTAAGAAAACATTCATCTGCTCGCTCTTTACTGTCTCTGCAGTGCAATTCCAGAGGTGAAAGCATGGTGTTGAATCTCCCCATTCCTATATGTATGTTTTCATATGAACAGATTTCATTCAGAATGTATGTGGGCATTTGGTGAATAGCACAATCCAAAATCAGGCCTTATTTGTTGCTAAAACACAAGGTGCTGGTGTAACTCAGAACTTCAGATTGCATCTCTGGAGGGAATGGACAGACAATGTTTTGGGTCGGGACCCTTCTTCAGACTGATTGTAGTAGTGGGGAGAATGCTGGGGAAAACCCCCAATTACAATCAGTCTGAAGAAGGGTTCCAACTGGAAATTTCGCCTGCCGATTGCCTCCACAGATGCTGCCTGTCCCATTGAATTACTAAAGCACTAGTTTAGTCTAGTCTAGTCTTGTCTATTCTAGTCTAGTCTAGTCGAGTCTAATTCAGTTTAGTTTAGTGTGGAAACAGACCTTTCAGTCCAACGAGTCCTTGCACTCTTCAACCAGTCACATCACTGATAGAGGAATGATATACAGGGTTAGATTTGTCCAGCTCTGTTTGCATAGGGTGTAAATGGATAATGTCCTGCTACCAAGTAGACACAGACATGAATGAATTTTTGCATTGCCGAATCACTTGACCTTGAGAAGATGTCGATTGTTAGCACACAATTCTTCAGCTTACCTCTGCTATATTTTGTGCATTCAGCTGCCTCTTAACACCAAGTGGAGGAACTGATTTGGTAGGATATTTAGTTTTGTTTAGTTTAGTTTAGTTTAGAAATACAGCGTGGAAACACCGAGTCCATGTTGAGCAACAACCACCCGTACGCTAGTTCTATGTTATCCCAGTTTCGCATTCTAAACACTAGAGGCAATTTACAGAAGCCAATTAACCTATAAACCTGCGCATCTTTAACATGTGAGAGGAAACCAGCGCACCCAAAGAAAACCCACGGGGGCACTGGGAGGATATCCAAAAACCATACGGTTAGCACGCGGAGTCAGGATTGAACCCAGGCCTCTGGCAATCTAAGGCAGCAGCTCTACCACTGTGGCACTGTGCTGTCCCTGTTTTTCTCGATTCCAGCATCTGCCTTTCCTTGTGTCTCTATATTTTTTGGCAACCGTTTAGGTTATTCCTGGAATATGGAACCATGAGAAATTATCTTTAGAGTGCTAAGGGTTGTGACATGAACAACCAAGACTTGGAAATATATCAATCTGTTATATAATCTTCACATGAAACAAATTAAAATGGACCCATGACCAGATCAGGTTCGGTAAGATATTTTTTTTTAGTCAAACATCTGAGAAAGGCAACCGATTCATTATTTATTTATTTATTTTTTAAATCAAAGTTAAGCTTCATATGTAACATTTCAAGCTTCCAAACTCTCTTTCTTCCAAAGCTGAAGTTCAAAAAGTACATAAAAAAGGGTGGATGAATATTTTAAAATAATTACTTGTTGCCTGAAGGTAAACAAAAAGGAGGTAAATAATTAATAGCACTGGGAAAAGCACCTGACTGAGACGGCTTGTAAATGCTGCGCTTTCACACTGCAGAGCTGGGATGCAAAACAAGCCATTCTGGAGGTCTGTGTACACGGATCATCCGGCGTTAGTCGAGATAGGTGGTCAATCGTAGTTATCTACAAACCTGCTGAGTTGTGTTGGCTTACTCCGGAAAAAATGTTGGTGTTTAAAATGGCTTAGTATTTGAACTGAAGGCATCCCAAGGGGAGCCACCAAAGACTATGAGCTTGGCACTATGTCAATAGAGAAAGGGTTTCTTTTAGCGTAGGAAGGAACTGCAGATGGTGGTTTAATGGGGTTAGGAGGCAGAGATAGATCAGCCATGATAGAATGGTGGCGTAGACCTGATGGGCCAAATTCTACTCCTATCACTTATGACCTTATGACCATCAAACTGGGATGAAAGAAGATGAGAAATAAGATTACCACATATCCAGCTAATGGATATTAGCGACACTAAAAATGCACGAAATGCCAGAGTAACAGTGGGTCAGGTAGCATCCCTGGAAAACATGGATAGGTGACATTTTGGTTGTGTACCCTTCTTTTGTTTTGTAAACAAGCATCTGTAGTTCTTTGTTTCTACATTTTAACCAATTTCACTATTTGGTTATATTAATGGCTGTCAGTGAACAGCAGACCTAGCAGTGTCTCCAGGCTACCGTAATGTTGGCCAACCTACTATATTTTCTCAAACTTAAATAACAATTTATTTCTTTCAAGAAACATTCCTATGACAGTGAAAATTCTCTAGCTGAGAAAATGCTGAGTGAGTGTGGACAACACAATGGTGCAGCAGTTAGATCTACAGGAACCTAGGTTTGGTTCTAGCAGGTGTTGTCTTCGTGAAGTCAGCACATTCCCTTCATGGCCATGCTGGTCTCCTTTAAAGGCTCCAGTTTCCTTCCAGATCACAAAACACACCCTGGCTGGTTAATTGACTATTGAATACTGTTTCTTAACGTAAGTAGGCGACAGAATAGCCAAAGAGAGGCTGGAGGGCTGGGGAGGGGGGTGCGGTGGGGAAGGGGGTGATGGAGATGTGGCAGATAATCAGTTGTAGGTCTACAGGAGAATAAAATACTGTTATTTTTCCAAAATACTTGGTGTTCCTGTGCACTAACCTTTTGTGAATAATGCAGAGGGAGATCATTCTGTGCCTCAGAGGTCTGAAATCTCTCACTACTTAAATAACGTGGTTTTTAACTTTCTG
The DNA here is from genome assembly GCA_035221665.1 of Okamejei kenojei. Lineage (NCBI taxonomy): Eukaryota > Metazoa > Chordata > Chondrichthyes > Rajiformes > Rajidae > Okamejei > Okamejei kenojei. Next base: position 19,718,735 of record CM069157.1, read on the forward strand.
TTCTGCTGAGTTCACATTTTCCCACTTTATATTCCACTTGCCGGATCTCTGCCCACTCACTTGACAGATTTGTACCCTTCATGTTACCTTCACCATACCTTTGGCCCTACCAAATGACAGCAAACAAGCATACAACTTCAAAATTCACCTGAACAGCAAAACACACACTCATATACAGACACACCTGCACAATCACACACTAACACAATCACACACTTACACAGTTTGTATGCATTTTGTAGAATAAACAGTGTGGTCCATATCTCTCATGATTGATTTTAAACAAGATTCAATGGCCACCATAAAGCAGAAATCTTTCACTTCCTTGGCACTAATTTATTTTCTATTCTCTCCAACAGGTTCGATGTGAAAAGCAAATTATAAAATATATTGATCCACGATATTACTAGATTAAACATGAACCTTCAATTCAATATTTAAAATCATTGTAGATAGACCCTTATAAATGTAAGTTGAATCCAAAGATTACAACGCATTTCAAAAATAATTCAAGAGTAACTACTTTTGCCAGTGAGAAGTAAGAGTGTAGAACTTACTCCCACTTGAAGTGGAGAGGGGAATAGCAATGACACATTTATGAAGCAGCTAGATAAATACATGAGGAAGAAAAATCACTAATAAAGACTGGCAGGGTTAGATGAAGTGGGAAAGGAAGAGACTTGTGTGGAGCATAAATTTTGGCCTTAAATAGTTGGACTGACTGACCTTAATCTGTGTTGCAAATTTAATGAGTTATTGTACATTTCAACAAGAGTATTAAACCTCTTTTTAATACTCTTGTCAAAACTGCCCAAAGCAGTTTCTCAGTCATACACCATGTCAATCTGGTACATATTACAACTATTGGGATGCCAAGAAAAAAAAATCCAAAATGTTGCATGTTCATTCCTCCAAATGATATCACATCTATCTATCTATCTATCTATCTATCTATCTATCTATCTATCTATCTATCTATCTATCTATCTATCTATCTATCTATCTATCTATCTATCTATCTATCTATCTATCTATCTATCTATCTATCTATCTATCTATCTATCTATCTATCTATCTATCTATCTATCTATCTATCTATCTATCTATCTATCTATCTATCTATCTATCTATCTATCTATCTATCTATTAAAACTCTCATCTTGTTTGTTTCGATGTATGTGTGTGAGTGAGTGAGATCCTGAAATTACACCAAAACGATACACGATAGTGCTAGAATTTTTGAACCACCTTATTCACCATTGTCCTGTGGTATGTTGTATCAAACTTTCATTCACATTTATGGTATATTTTACAAGATAATCACATTTATAACTTTACAAAATCCATTTTGAGAAAGAAGCACTTGAACACTGCAGTGGCAGTTGAGTGGAAGTTACAGCTATGACATCACAATGGGATCTCATTGACATAAACTGCCTGTGAACAATGCTCCACCCGACAATGACATCACAATGGGATCTCATTTACATAAACTGCCCGTCAACAGTGTTCCACCCAGTGCAATGAGAGATTTGTTACATTGTTGTAAGGAGAGGGGGAGGGGGAAAAATGTTATTTAAACATTGTGTTTAGTGGGGGTGTGCGATAGGGGAGAGGTGAGGAGTGGGGGGGCAGGGAGATAGAGGGAGAGAGGGGTAGGGAGGGAGTAGGGAGGGGGTAGGTAGGGAGAGAGGGGTTATGGAGGGAGGGAGGGAGTGACTGAGAGTAGGTAGGGGAAAGGGGAGGGAGAGGTGAGGGAGGGAAGGAGTGGAGGGGGAGGACGAGGGGAGGAAGAGAGGGGAGAGAAGAAGGAGGATGAAGAGGAGGGGGAGGGACTGTTGGGGATGAGGGTACTTGAGCTGCGCCTGCACAGTTGGGGGCTATGTGTGAGTGGTGGAATATTGCATTGGGGGAACGATTTGCATTGGGGGAATGGGTGCGTGATGGAATATTGCATTGGGGGAATGGGTGAGTGGTGGAATATTGTGTTGGGAACGGGTTGCGTTGGGTGAGTGTGGAAACAGGTTGCGTTGGGGGAACGGGTGAGTGGTGGAATATTGCATTGGGGAATGGGGCCCAATGGGTCAGGGGGTAGGGAGGGAAGAGGGGTAATGGAGGGAGGGAGGGAGTGACTAAGGGTATGGGAAAGGAGAGGGTGGGAGAGGTGAGGGAGGGAGTGAAGGAGGGGTGGAGGAGAGGGGAGGAGGAGAGGGGAGAGAAGATGGAGGGTGAAGAGGAGGGGGAGGGACTGTTGGGGATGAGGGTAATTGAGCTGCGCCTGCACAGTTGGGGCTATGGGTGAGTGGTGGAATATTGCATTGGGGGAACGATTTGCGTTGGGGGAATGGGTGAGTGGTGGAATATTGCATTGGGGGAATGGGGCCCAATGGGTCCCACTTGGTCTAGCATTATATTACTAAAACTCTCATCTTGTTTGTTTGGATGTCTGTCCGCGAGTGAGTAAGAGAGATCCTGAAATTACGCCAAAACAGAACAAGATAGCACTAAAATTTATGCACCACCTTACTCACAATTGTCCTGTGGTGTCTTTTAACAAGTTTCATTCAGATTGATGTTATATTTTACAAGTTATTCACATTTTTAACTTTACAAAATCCAGTTTGAGAAAGATTCAGCAGTGGCAGTCACAGCAATGAACAGTGGCAGTTACAGCTATGACATCACAATGTGATCCAAATCCTTGCTGGCCCTCCCCGCAACAATGTTGCAATCCCAGAAGACTGAATCATGCCAGCAAGTTTTTAAAGTTCAAAAACAGGGAGGCTGAACAGGAGGGGGAGGGATTGCTGGGGGAGACAGGGGAAGTGCAATTGGATTATTTTTTAATGTCCTGGCAGCAAGTGCAATTGGGAGGCTGAAGAGGAGGGGGAGGCAGTGCTGTGGGATAAGGGGAAATGTGGCAGCCCTGCGCAGTTGAGGGCTATGGGTGTGTGGTGGAATATTGCATTCGGAGAACGAGTTGTGATGGGGGAATGGGTGAGTGGTGGAATATTGCATTGGGGGAATGGGTTGCATTGGGGGACCAGGCCTCCCATGTGACAGGGACACAACAGATCCTACTTGGTCTAGTATGTTACTTGTTTGTTTGGATGTCTGTGTGTGAGTGAGCTCCTGAAATTAAGCCAAAATGGTACATGATATTGCTACAATTTTTGCACCACCTTACTCACAATTGTCTTGTGGCGTGTTTTCATTGCGTTTCATTCAGATTGATGTTATATTTTACATGTTATTCACATTTTTAACTTTACCAAATCCAGTTTGAGAAAGAATGACTTGAACACTGCAGTGGCAGTTGCAGTGTCATACAGCTAGGTCGTCACAATGGGATCTCATTTGCAACAATGTTGCAATCACAGAATACTGTGTCCTGGCAGAGGGAGGCTGAACAAGAGGGGGAGGGAGTGCTGGGGGAGGGAGTGCTGGGGGAGGGAGTGCTGGGGAAGCGGACTTGGAATTTATTTTAAAGTCCTTGCAGCAAGTGCTTGCATTTTTTTTAAGTTTAAAAAGGGGGAGGATGAAGAGATGGGGGAGCGAGTACTGGGGGAAAGGATAAGAGGAAATGAGCCTTCCCTGCGCAGTTGGGGGCTATGGGTGAGTGGTGGAATATTGTGTTGGGGTAACGGGTTGCTTTGGGGGAACGGGTGAGTGGTGGAATATTTTGTTGGGGGAATCGGGATGAGTTGGGGGACCAGACCTCCCATGTGACAGGGACACAACGGGTCCCACTTGGTCTGGAAGCAACTAAAATCAAATGTCCTTTTACCAAGAAATTTCTGAACTTCAGGTCTTTGGATCAAGAACTCCGAGCTTAATGATCCATTAGTACATTTAACATATTGCATTCCTTTGGTGAACCCTGTTTCCTCATTAATATTTTCTCTGGTACTACGTTTAATAGATTTGAAATTCTTCTAAATCAAGTTGGCTATTCCTCATTTTATTGCATCTAGTTGTCGGGTACAATATTGCAAATTAAAGTAACTGTCTGAATTGGCAAATTTACTGTCCACCAAAATGTCAGGTTTTACAGTGTTTTATCCTTTTCATGTCTACTTTTAAAGCTCAGGTACTGTCAGTGATGTGATCTCAAGAATACTCTATTGTTTCCGTTTAAACCATTTTTATGGAGTGAGTTGTTATTTTATTCCAAATAGTCAGGTAATGACAGCCTATAAATTGCACAAATGAATTAACCAATTAATAACTAATTAAAACATAATAGGCAGAAGCGGGTCAATAAGCAGTAATGTCTGTTGCCCTTATGCTTAGCTTAATGTCGTTGCTGGAGAATATGACCTTGTACAGAGTCAGTCATACAGCATGGAAATAGGCCATTCAGCCCAACTCATCCATGCTGACCATGGGTGGCTTCTGTATCAATTTCATGAGGAGGGAGGGGGGAGTTTAATGGAAATGCGATGAGACATGATTTTTACACAGAGGGTGGTGGGGGCCTGGAACGTATTGCCAGGAATAGCGGAGGCAGATGCGATAGTGGCATTTAAGAAGCTATTAGATAGGTACATGGAAGTGGAGGGAATAGAGAGATATAGATCATATGTAGGCAGATGGGATCAGTTAAGCTAGACACCATGCTCAGCACAAACATTGTGAGCCAAACGGCCCGTTCCTCTCCTGTATTGTTTTATTTTCTATGTTTTATGTTCCCATCTCCCAGCACTTGACAACCCCCGAACGTTTCCGGCACTCATCTCAAATACTGTCAGCAACTCATCTTCAATCATTCCCTCAGGCAGTGCCTTCCAGGTACTTACCACTCTTTAGGTGAAGAAAATCTATCTTATATTCCCTCTACATCTCTTCTCCCTTTCTCTAAAGCTATGTATGTCCTCCCTTTTTACCTGCCTCTATTATGGGGAAAGGTTTGCTGCAGTTTACCCAATCTATACCCTTCATCATTTTATATATTGGGGACTTCCACCAGTAAGGTTAAGTTGTTCTATTTGCATCTGATATGGTTTCAGTTCTCATCAACAGTATGAGATATTTATTTAACCAGCTCACTTTTTTTCAAAATAAATATTAGACTAAGTAGGTCAATACAATAAATCCTCGTTATTGCAGACTTCTTCATAACAGATTTTGGTCATGGAGTTCTGCCTCTTTAAGAACACAGGCTGCTCGTTCCAATGGAGAGGCTATTGACAAGGCATTGAAATTGACAATCTCTCCGACCTGCACTTCACTCTATTAAACAAAGTAACAAACAGCCTATGGTATTTTTAGCTTGCAGTAATAAAAATACATTTTTAGCTGTTAAAAAGAGCTTTGTATCTGAAAACAACTCATTTCACGGAGTGACTGCTAGGTGGTTGGAATAAATCCCTTACTCGGTTATATCGGCAATCACAGACACCACCCCCCCTCTCCCCATGGTCTGTGATAACGAGGGTTTACTGTATGAGAATTTTCCAATCCACACTACAATAAACCTAACAACTAAGTTGTGTTTGTAGCCCTACAATCAGTGACCATAATCAAAACCTCTCCATACTAATTTGTAGAATATCATGAATTCCATTTATTTGTGCACTAACAGGATTAAACGTTTTTGATACTTTTAGGTAGGGAAGGACAGTCAAGAAGGATTATTATTTTCTATAATCCGTTTATTTAAACACACAGTAGCTTTTTCTTATTTAGGCATATTTAATTCCGATATTATTTCCTTAAAATAATTGGATAGAATTTCCCCGGTACTAAAGGAGCAATTTGCAACAAATGGATTATAATTTCATTATTTTTCTTTACACTATGAAAATCATCACTTAAGATATTTGAACAAATTAGTATCGTTAACACAAGGGACATGTAAATGTCTAGACAGTATTTGGGGGGGTTAACAATAAGCATAAATTATGGTTTAGCTGAAGTGAAAGGAATAATTGGGTTATCCATCTTCTATTCCTTCCACTACTTCCCTGTTCCCAGGTTAAGTTAATTCAAACATCTTGTTGCAAAGATTTGTGCATCTACTCTTCACACTGCGAATGAATTAGCTTGCAAGTGAACCGTTTTATAATATTGAGGTTACAAAATACAATCAAACATCAAGGCCATCGGTACTGATTAAATATATTATTCTCCTACCGGGGTACTCCATTTAGTACACTCACAAAATTACATGCAAGCAACCTGCCCCTTAAGAGCCTGCCGACTGCCAGTCTACCTCAACATTTATCACTGTGTATTGAGTTTGCCAACATTGGGAATACTGGCATTGAAATTAATTGTGCTCCAAGCATTCAGCTCCAGAGATGACAGGAGCCTTGATGGAATGCTGCATCACAGGTACCCAATGTTTCTCCAGAGATCTATGAAAAATTAATTGATACAAAAAATGTATTTCATAATAATGAAGATACCTTGATTGAAGTGCGGTGAAGAATGTGTTGCGGAGAATTTCTGACCTGAAAGGTGGAGAATCACTTTAGTTATTGTTTACAGTCTAATTATGGAACTATCAATTAAAAAATAAACCTGGGCACCTGTAAAGGAGCTGCAGAGCCTCAGCCTGCTGACGACTCCGACAACATTAATTGGGAAAGCAAAGGTTGAATGTGGAACCTTTATGTTCTGTCAGGTTATTATTGAAATGTAGATTGGTTTTGAAATTCTATTGCTAAAAGACCAAATGGCCTTGAAAATATTATGTTACTTTATAAAGTCTAGAAATTAAAGCTAGATATTAAATAAGCTATTTTTTAATGCCTGACTTTATTATCTTATCACAACATATTGTACCATCACAGTTGCATTTTCTACCACGGCGTTATAGCAGGGAAGGAGGCCCTTCAGCCCATCATGCCTGTGCTGGCTTCATCAGAGCAGCACTCTTAAGAGTCCCATATCTCTTATTTGCCTAAACCTCATTGTCTCTCCAAAGCTCATCAACTTGCCCTGATTCTCCTGCCTCCCCATCTGTGCTCAGGGTAATTTTAACATTGCCAATTAACTTAACTAATTGCAAATATGTGGGAGCAAACAGAAGCCTGACCTGACATGGTCAGTGGGAGAACCTGCAAACTCCACCGAACGTGAGGTCAGAATTGAACCCAGATCACTGGAGCGATGAAACAACAGCACCGATTTTACACCTAATTTAGTTTAATTTAGTGATTCCGCATGGAAACAGGTCCTACAGGCAACCAAGCCCACACTGTTGATCCTTCACCTGTTTACACTAGTGTTATACCACTTTCTCATCCACTCCCTACACACATTAGGGGCAATTTTACAAAGGGCAATTAACTTACATCTTTGGGATAAAGGAGGAAACAGGAGCTCCCAAAGGACACCCATGTGGTCACTAGGAGAATGTGCAAACTCTGTGCAGACTGCGCCGAAGGTTAGGATCAAATCCCCTATGAAACCGCAGCTCTACCAGCTGCACCTAACACTTAACATTGCACTCTTCAACATAATCATTTTAATCTCCAAGATATGATTTGAAATGAAATAAACACATTTTATCACAAAAATATTGGTGTGTAAATCTAATCATTCTAGTACATTTCACCACAAGAATAATTGGATTCACGCACAAATATTTTGATCTCTTTCATGCCTTCATTTAAATGTTTATTTAAAAGAACCAGCCTGTGTCAAAATGTGGGCTTCAAATAAATATGTTTAGCTTTCAGCTATTGGATTGTGCTCTTATCCATATTTACAAATTCGGAGCATGTGCAGATAGAATTAGCCAGCAGGCAAGTTATGAATCAACATTAGTTACAATAAACTCAAAGCTGAAACTATACTCCAGGTCAGACGGTATCTGTCGAGGGAGAAACTATATAAATGTTTAAAGGCAGTGACCTTCTATCTGTTAAGGATGGATGGTACAATGTCCACAACTTGTGAATATTTACATGCGGAATTCTTTGATGTTGAAGAAGACCTTGAAAGTAGCTGCAGATTAAATTTTCAAAGCTTATTTTCACGCAAGTCTGGTATTTATTTAAATTTATGAACAACAGATAGATCGAGTAAACTGGAGCGCGTGGACAGGAACAGCTTTGATTGTGATTTCTTTGTAGAAGTAGGGAAATTAGAAATGGAATAATAGAATTGCTTGCTGTTTACAGAAGTTGAACATAGAGTTAAATCAATTATCTTTTCAAAATCTTCATTGAGTGTCTATGCAATGTATAATAAAACTTTTGAAACAAAGCAACAGGCTTCTACTCTTCTGCAAATTTATTTTTGTCCTTTTGTATTAATGTATTAAATTTACAAACTAACAAATCATACTCGGACTTCCCGGCTTACTTCCACTTATGACTTGACTTATGCTGCAAGTGGTTTTATATTGACAACCTGTGATTTTACTAGTTGTAAACATAGTATTGACACTTAATAGTAAGATTAAATGAGAACTTACCAGTTTGAAGTTTGATCTTTATTTTATGAGGAGTTACGATGAGGGATTACGTGAAGACCCCGCCAGCACGCATGCACGACATTCTTCAAAGCAGTGGTGTGAAATCACAGATACCAAAGTTGACTAACATAGTAAGATAAGAGAGAACTTTATATACCAGTTGACCTTTATAATAGAGGGTTTGGGAGCGGAGGGCACGTAATCCCTCATCGTAACTCCTCATAAAATAAAGATCAAACTTCAAACTGGTAAGTTCTCATTTAATCTTACTATTTTACTTTGGAGTCACATGAGTGACTATGTGAAGATTTCAAAGCTCTGTGATTTCATGCCCTGGAACAAGTCCATGCTCACACACTGCCATGCTAGGAAATGGAGGATGTCATGTATTTCAGACATGAAAACTGTGCTGAAAAACAAAAAGGTATTTATTTCATACCTAAAAATAATAATGCCCCTACATTGTTGTAAATCATGAAACAGAACTTAAAATTTTTCCTGCAAATGTCTCGGGAGTGGCCACGGGTTTATTATAGAAGCGCTGAAAAGTCCGTTCATTACTCCAACCCGCTGTTGCAAGGATGTGGTCCATTGGAACTTCCATCATCCTTGCCGCCAATGTGGATGCAGCCCTGGTGGAGTGAGATTTAAAAATATTAGTGTTCACCCCCGCTGCACCCAATACCACCCTTAACCATCTGGAAATGGTTTGTACCGTGACCTTATGGTGAGGGCGTTTGTGGCTAATAAGTAAAGCCCTCTCCGTGCCCCTGAGACTCTTGGTGACCTCTATATATTGCAATATATATGTCACAATGCAGAGCTGACAATCTGCAGGATAGGCCAGAAATTCTCATTTTTGACCAGTGGATCCGGGTCTATCCTATTTAAGTAACCCCTGTATGAGGAAGGTTATCTTGCCATTTGTGATATACATGGCGTCCATCCTTAGTTTATTTAAGGACTGGACCCGTTGTGCTGTTACCAGTTCCATTAACATAACCATTTTATAGGTTAATTTATCCAGTGTGAGTTCCGATATAGGTGTCCATCCTCGAAGCATAGTCAACACTATGCCTATGTCTCATGTATGGGTGTATATGGGCCTAGGGGGATTAGAATTAAATATATCCCACATCAGTTTAGATACCAGTGGGTGTGATCCCACAGCCAGGTGATCACACCCTCGGCCCACATAATTGGATAGGGCACTACGGGCACAATTAATGGCACTGTAGCGCAATCCCTCATCAAAATGAAGGGTAGCCAGGAACTCCAGCACTTCAGTGATGGTGGCTGTGTCATATGAAGTATTTGTTCTGGTGCAGAACACTTCCCATTTCTTCACATATGTCAGATATTGTCTTCTGGTGGACTCCCTGCACGACGCTGTGATGACATTTATTGTTCTGTCGGAGAGCCCGTAGTCCAGAAATGGCCTGTTCAGAATTTGCAAACCAACAGCTTTATTCGGCCATGGCACGGATGACTTTCCCCTGTCACAGGGTGTACCAGAAGGCTCAGACGTTTGTTGATCCGAATGCAGGGTTCTGCAGCCATATTTTGTACTACTGGGAACCATGGTTGGGTAGGCCAGTCGGGAACAACCAGAATACCCATTGCGGAGTCTTGTTTGATTTTTTGTAAGACCCAACTGATGAGGCAGAAGAGGGGAAATGCATCGAAAAACAAATCCCCCCAATGCAGCGAGAAAGCGTCCATCCCTGCTGCCCCAGGTTCTGGTTCCCAAGCAACATATGTTGGTAGTTGGTGATTTAATCTGGATGCAAAAAGGTCGATATCTGGTGTCCCATACCGTTCTATAATATCGGCAAACACTTTCCGATCCAACATCCATTCGGTGTTATCGTTGAATTTGCGTGACCTGGTGCCGCCACTGTGTTTAGCCTACCTAGAAGGTAAGTGGCTGAGATCCAAATATTCCTTTCCAGACACCAGTGCCAGATAATATTAACCAATTCATCACATGATATCGACTTTATTCCACCCAAATTATTAATATAGGCCACCACAGTGGTATTATCGATCTGTAATCGTACATGCAAATGGTGCATGTCTGAGCAGTAGGCCCGGAGTCCATGAAATGCTCCCAGCATTTCTAGATAATTAATCCCTAGTGCTCCAAACAGGGTTAATTCTTGTGCACTCCATCTGCCACCACAACTAGAGGTGGTATTAGTTGCTCCCCAACCTTTTGCACTGGCATAAGTCTGTAATGTAACCGAGAGATTCATGATAGTGATGGGGTTAGAACAATGCTGAATATTGTCTATCCACCAATTTAACTCTAATTTTGCTTTCCCTGGTAGTTCCATAGGCCTATCAAAATGGCGTGCATATTTTTGCTCGTTGTAGATTTTGGTAATGGAGTGGTCCAAATTGTGCTGCTGGAAATGCAGCCACTAGTTTCCCACTGGTCACGCTGGAGCAATTGCTCTACCATCCGCTCCATGCGGGTAAGACGACCGCCGTCGCTATCAGCGAACGGGGTGTCCTCAGGTCCGGACCCAGCCGAGTCAACGGACCTGTCCGACTTCCGGGTGATCTTGCCGCCGGACCGCGGCGCACCTGCGGTCAGTTGCGGCGAGAAGTCGGGGGCTGCTGGATGTACCTGCAGCTCTGGAGAGTCGGCACGCTGCTGGCTGCTTTTATCAGCAGCAACTTTTGCCGCTGCTCTCCGTGATTTCCTGGACTCCATGGTGCTGTTCTTTTCTTCCACTGTAAAACACACCACACAGAATCGCCACGAAACTCTACCAGAATGGTAAGTACTTACCTCAGGCTTGTTTTTAACTTATGCTGGAGGAGCGACGCTCCCCCCGACTGTCGCTTCCGCAATGCGTTCGACGATATATCGCGCATGCGTGCTGGCGGGGTCTTCACGTAGTCACTCACGTGACTCCGAAGTTAAACTGCTCTATTGGAGGGACATACAAGATTCTGCTCATAATTAGATTATGGTGGGAGGCCACAATGAGGCCACAATGGAGTAGATTAGAGTAGGACATTGATAGCCAAGAATACTACAGGATCCAATTCATTTTCCTGAGCAACAAGGCTGTTAGATTCAACTGTCTCAATACGGAATAATCTAAATCCACTATTTAATTTAGTTGAGTTTAGAGATATAGCTTTGAAACAGACCTATCGGCCCACCGACTACACTGACCGACATGGTCACAGGGAGAACTTGCAAACTCCTCACAGACAGCACCTGTAGTCAGCATAGAACCTGGGTCTCTGGCGATGGAAGACAGCAGCTCTACTGCTGTACAACTGTGCCACCCTAACATTTCTAGATATTTTAAAAGCACAACATGACTTTTTCATCCATTATCAAATCTTTGTATTTTCTTTGGACCACAAATCTATTCTTCCCTTACCCTAGATATTCATCTATTGTTCTACATCTTAATTTCCCAAATGTTTCTATTTGCCACTATCATTCCCAGTATACCTGATGGCTCCCACTGCAATCTTCCCTGAACCTTGCAACCCAAACTCTGCAAAGTTCACAAACTTTGGGACAACCTCTCAAAATCCTGTTGGACAGTGAGGTTGAGGATCTCAGAGCTTTCCACAGCACTTTTTGTACTGCAATCATGATGTTAATATTTCAGGTAATACAGCAAATCAAAAAATGGCTGTCCTTTTCCCCTTCTGGCTCAACACCCCAAATAATGAGATAATGTTTAATAACATGCTCTGAGGTATGTACCTTAGAAAAGTGCCCTTCATAAATACACAAAAAACCAGTCAAAATACACTAGAAATTACAGTGGTCCGCCCTGTTTCGACTAATGCAATCAACTCGACATGCACAAACAGAAGATCAAATTGTCCTTCAGCTCTAGGCTGTGCACGCCACACATTTCACCAAAGTCCGGCACTCAAATACACTTGGACCATTTCCGACACTTCCCTACCATTCCTTGACCTCATCTCTATTGCAGGTGATACAACCCCTACTGACTCCCACAGCCCTGGACTACATCTTCCTCCCACCCTGCTTCCTGTATCCATCCCCTATTCCCAATTCCTCCGTCTATCTGCTCCCAGGATGAGGTGTTGTAATGGCACTCATTTCAGAGAACGGGATTCCCCTCACTATTGATGAGGCTCGCACCAGGGTCTCCTCCATAGTTTTCCCCACTCGTCCTCAGCAAATACAACATTATTTCTCCAACGGCTGCCAATTTCCATCTCCCCCCTGTCTGCAAAGGTTTTTTGAAGGATTTCTGCAAATTGTTCTGAGATGATCAACATCTATATTACTAACAGTCTGATCTTGACCAATTCCTGTTGTTCTTTATATTGATTTTAGAAAAAATGCTGCCACTTACGGCTGTCATTTTTGGCCATCTTACTCAGAGTCCCCCTCCACTGCGCATGACAAGAGGATTTGTCCATTCGATGAAAAATTAAAGAGTTATTAGTGTTTAAAAAAATGTTGAGATTCTCTCTCCTGAAGGCCACTTACGCCCCTTTACTGTCCCCCTCCACTGAGGGACTATAAAACCAAAGTGTTGAGTGCCTCAGTCAGTCTCCGCAAGATGGGGAGCGAGAGGGTCACATCTCTCAGTCTGGCTGTGAATAACATTGAACACATGCCTACTAAACTGTGAGTGGTTTTACTGACCTGTCAGTGCCCTTAATGTGGTTAGAAAATATAGTTTGGAAATGCTAAAGCTGTGTTGCCTTTGGTTTGGAAATGCTAAAGCTGTGTTGCCTTTGGTTTGGAAATGCTAAAGCTGTGTTGCCTATGGTTTGGAAATGCTAAAGCTTGTTGTTTGGAAATGCTAAAGCTATGCTATGTTGCCTTAAAGCTGGTTTGGTTTGGAAATGCTAAAAATGCTAAAATGCTGGTTGCCTAATTAAAGTTGCCTTGCCTAATTAAAGTTGCCTTGCCAAATTAAAGCTGCCTTGCCTAATTAAAGTTGCCTTGCCTTCTATATAATTAAAAGTCTAATCTTGACCACCGCCTGTTTGAGCTTTATATTGATTTTATAAAAATCGTTACCACATACGGCTGTGATTTTTGGCCATCTTACTCAGCCCCCTCTGCTCATCAGGTGTCGAGGATTTTTCCCATAGATGAAAAATAATGGAGTTATTATTGTTTAAAAAATGTTGAGATTCTCTCTCCTGTCAATCACGCCATGAAGGCCATGCCCCTTCTGGTAGGGACTATAAAACCCAGAAGTGTGGCCGTGGCTCAGTCTCTGCAAGATGGAGGAGGGAGAGTTCACGACTCAATGTCTTTAGTGGCCTTGCACCCTGCTTGAAATGCTATGAAACTGCACTTGAATTTGGTGGCCTTGCACCCTTCTTGAAGTGGTAAGAAACTGCACTTGAATTTGGTGGCCTTGCAACCTGCTTGAAATGGAATTTCAAGGAATAGCCATGAGTCAACTGCCAGCCCACCAGCGGTGAGTGAGTGAGCTGCCAACACAACAGGTTTGAGTGACTGAGCCGCCAGCCCAAGAATCCATTCGGTCCACAATGTCCATACTAGCCCTCTGGAAACCAGTCCCTTCAGCCCACAACACCCATACTAGCGCTCCAGAAAGCCCCCCCCCCCCCCCCCACTGGCCACCAATATTGGAATTGGTGGAGAGGTGGAATATTGCGTTGGGGGACCAGCCCTCCCGTGTGATGCTGGGACCCAACAGGTCCCACTTAGTCTAGTGTTCTATATACTCCTACTTGGGGGTATTATGAGGAACTCTGAATGGAGTAAAAGTTCCACCAATTCATGAAGATGTTACCTTCTCATTCTATGGCACAATGGCGACCACACCACACATCAGCTTACACAATGATACTTTACTAATCCTTTTAACACCATTACTGAGGAATTTGATCCATTTATACTTTATTATTTTAAGAGCAAATAATTCACCAAAGACATTTTCCACATATTAGATTTTTGGATTGATTAGAGACCTTTAATATGATTGACCAGTCCCTCTCTTTTGATACTCTCCTCCATCCACCTACTCAAGATTTACAAATAAGATTATATTAGTAGGCCCATTATTTCTGCCTGTTCTTGCCCCATTCATATCTCAACTCTATCTCCTTCTCACCCCCCTTCTGTCACTTGTCCAATCTCTTCCCAAATACAACTGGGAAACCTTCTATCTTCCACAGCATTTTAACAGCTTCCGATTCCATGACCACCATGGCCTCATCTGCCATTTGCAGTCAGATCCCCATAACAAGATCAATAGCCATGAGCCTTCTGTTCCTTGAATGCCAGCCTCATGGTAATAGAAAGTAAATCTCCAGAAATAAATGAATCAAAACCACAATATATTGTGAAGGAAGGAACTACAGATGCTGTTTTACACCGTAGATAGACACAAAATGCTGGAGTATTTAAACAGGTCAGGCAGCATCTCCGAAGAGAAGGAATGGATGATGTTTCGGGTCAAGGCCCTTCTTCAGACAGGAAGGGTCTTAACCCGAAATGTCACCCATTCCATCTCTCCAGAAACACTGCCTGTCCCGCTGAGTTACTCCAGCCTTTTGTGAATATCTACAATATATTGTGAACTGTGGTCACAGATCAGGATCACCATGAATCATAATCAATGGACAACAACAAATTACATTTTGTTATGTATTCTTGTGGATTATGTAAAAGGAACGGCGTGCATGAAGAACATATCAGAGAGGCGTAATGTCTTAGAGAGATACTGAATGAAAATAAGTCCCTTGGCCCAACAAGTCTGCATTGATCATCAACCATTCATTTATACCAACCCTTTAATCAGCTTTCCAAGATTGTACTACCAACCATCAGATTGTACTACTAACCATTTGAATTGACAAATTAACCCAGCAACCCACACATCTTTGGAATGGACGAGGAAGAGAGGGACCTGCAGGAAATCCACTCAGCCATAGGGAGAACGTACACACTCCACATAGACAGCACGTGAGATCAGGATTGAACCCGGGTCTCCGGTGCTGTGAAGCAGTGGAACAGATACATAGTGCTATTAATTGGGTGGGTAAAACAGTTACACACATTCTAATGGTTGTCTATGTTACTGGGTTTTTCTGTGCGCTCTGCATGGTCCATTTTAGAAGTAATGAATGCAAGCAAACATTATACATATATACATTAGAAATGTCTGAAGAAGGCTCTCGACCCAAAACGTCACCTATTCCTTTTCTCCAGAGATGCTACCTGTCCTGCTGTTACTCCAGCTTTTTGTGTCTATCTTCGGTTTAAACTAGCATCTGCAGTTCCTTCCTCCACAGAAATGTCAGTTTCTTTGGTTTCAGTGGGGTGGCACGGTGGCGCAGCGGGAGAGTTGTCAGAGACTCCAACCCCAAGCACCTTCTGATCTGGAGATTCTCCCGCCTGGATCCCCTAGGAAACTGAGACTCCAAACTCATGTGCGCGAAGCACACATCACGAGCGCGAAGCGCGAAGTCCCTTGCGGCCGGGGTCCGGGGGGGGGGGGGGGGTAGAGCGCCTAGCATGCACATTATACATGTATACATGTATGCACTACATGCATTAAAACGTATGTAGTATCGCGTGTGCGCATTTGGTGATTTATACACCGTGGAAATGCATGAAAATTAATTTCCACTTTTCAAAAAGGTGATTGGGCGGGAGAAAGAACATTTCAAGCGGGACAAAATACATCTTAAGTGGGAGACACAAAGCCAGGGCGGGAGAAATTAAATCTCAAGCGGGAGAGCGGGAGATTTTGCGAAAATGGCCTTTCGGCGGGAAATCTCCCGCCGAAAGCGGGAGAGTTGGAGTCACTGAGTTGTTGCCTTACAGCACCAGACACCTGGCTTTGATCCTGATTACCGCTGCTCTCTAGTACGTTCTCCCCATGACCTGCGTGGGTTTTCCACAGGTGCTCCAGTTTCCTCCCACACTCCTAAGACATACAGGTGCGTGTAGGATAGTGTTAGTGTGCGGGGATCACTGGTTGGCACATTCTCAGTGGGCCGAAGGACCTGCTTCCGTGCTGAATCTCTAAACTAAACTAAACTTCCTAAATCATAATGAAGAAGAGATCTCAACCAAACCAGGTTGCAATAAGGTGTTAATGATCTGCAAAACAATTAATGGTGACTGCCAGATCAATGGAACCACTTACTTTAAATCCTGTTCATACAAAGTAATAGATTCATTTAAAAAAAATCAATTTGTGCTCAGAAATTGATATGCAATGCCTATATGATATTTGGGCAAAGAATTTTGTTGAAATAATCCTATTACTTCAGTAAAGTCTTGTTTGATTTGTCATTATCTTATTATACCACCTAAGTGGTTCAGATTGAGACAACCTGCTGAAGACCTGAAACAAATTGCTAAATTGTGACAAAGTAGGTAAATGATCCATTCACCTGCAATCTTGTTTTCACGGCTTATCTCAGAATAGAAGCGGGAGAGCACAGGTCGCCAGTGTGAATCTCTGCCCAGCGCGGCCTGTGGACTTCGAGAGCCACGGCCTCCAGCAGGAAGCGGCCGATTCAGAACTCCAAGCCGCTGAGAATGTTCTCTCTGACGCCGGAGTTCCATCATCCCGGCGAGAGGGCCTGAAACATCGGGACTCCGCTGCAGCGATCGCGGAGGCCTCAAATAGGCCCTGACCACGGGTGAACATGGAGGAGGTGGACTGAACTTTTTACTGCCTTCCCTCACAGTGGAAAATGTTGATTCTGCTGTGGGGGGGATGTTCATGTTAAATTCTATAGTGTGTTGTGTCTTTTCATTTTTAAAACTTTGTATGGATGTATGGAAACCCAATTTCCACTATGTACAGCACTTTGGTTTCAATGCGTTGATTTAAATGTGCTATATAAATAAAAACAACTTACTTACTTACTGACTAAAGGTTGTTGGGAGCAGAAGATCCAAACATAGAATGGGGGCGCAATCTAAAAAAAAAGGTAAAATAACTGGTACATGGATAGGACAGGTTGGAGGGTTATGGAGCAAACGCGGGCAGTTGGGGTTAGTGTAGCTGGGACATGTTGGCCGGCATGGGCAAGTTGGGCAGAAGGGCTTATTTCCACATTGTGTCACTCTATGACTCTATGAGTCTATAACTTAACTATTTTGTATTTCAAACATTTTCTATAATGTCATGTTATTTAACAATAACAATTTACCAATAACAACCAGTCATACAATTCATTTCTGTTCATGGATCATGTTTACACAGGAAGAATGAGTTCGGAGTAAGGTGAGCGTAGGAGGTTATCACACCAAGTGGGCCATGTTATTCTGATATGCATCAGTAAATGGGCTATCAAGGAGAGAACAGCTTGTCACAAGAGAAAACGCAAAGTGCTGGAGGAACTCAGCAGGTCAGGCAGCATCTGCGAGGGGAATGGACAGGGTGGGGAACTTTCTTTGGACTGTTAACATTGGACAGCTTCTGCTGCAGCAACGTGGTATCAAGGGGCTTCCCTGAGAAGGTCCCTGTCTGGTACCTTTAATGAAATTACTTAAACCCTCTGCTTATCTTCACAAAAAAAAAATCAAACTGCCTTGAAAAATACTCTGCAATCAGATGGCCTTGCACCAAGGAAAACATTTTAAAAAGCTTGACTCTTGTATAAAGCAGTGTAAATCAATAGTACCTATATCATACACAGAGGATCATACTGTATGACTACCAGGCTGTAATAAAGGCTATATTACTTAACTGTGATACTATTATAATCATCCCCATCTCTAATGCTCAAATCATCCATTCAGAGTATCTATTGAGAGAAGTCCTTTCATGCACCTTCACTGATAGATAAACCTCAATGATCACAGTACATTTAAAGGTGACTTTGAGCTCTATTTACCACCACCTTTGCGGATTTGATATCAACTTAATCATTCTAACTACAGTAGAGAGCTATGCTATCGATTGTAAATGACATCTTTGGTTGTTAAAGTGCAAAGTATAATTTGAAGCAGCACACAATCATAATACTGCATGAACTGCTACTCAATTCTTAAACAGAAATTTAAAAGAAGAAACTTGTCCTTGAATATATTTCCTCCATCATAATAGTGACCATGCTGCAGAAAGTACTTCAATAGTAGCAAAACACAAAAGCCATGGTTCTTTCATAATTATCCATTATGGACGAGTGGGTGAAAACATCTAGTAAAATCTCATACATCCCCAGCAAGTGTGCACTGCATTGCTCCATGTGAGTCTTAAAGTAGCTTGTTTAACAATTGATTATTACTTTAAAGATGTCTCAAGAAGTTGAAGCTCAGGGGCAACCCAGGTTACAAATTAATGAAAGTCCGACTTCATGTAAATTCTCCCTTAAATTTTAAGACATTTTCAAGCTAATGATAATAATTATTATTATTTTTATTTCAATAATTTTCATGGCCAACTGGATACTGTATAATGTTCCATTCATTAAATTATGGAAAGAATTGTAGCATGTATATATACAGAGTGATGCATAGAACAAAAGGTTACTGTAGACAATACAAGTTTCAATTGCATAGAGCAAGTAACACACTGACTATCAGTTTGGAAGGACATTGACTTCATTCACTCCATTTTCTCCGCATGCCAATCATTTCTCGATTTTTCTGATCTTATTTCAGATTTCCAGCATTCTGTTAATTTTCCCTTCTATTGAAGATAAAATGTATTGGATAGACACAAAATGGTGGAGTAACTTAGCAGGACAGCCAGCATCTCTGGAGAGAATATTTTGGGTCAAGATCCTTCTTCAGAAGAAGCATGGAACTTGTACACCATTGATTTACACCAAGGGTCTCGACCCAAAATGTCACCCATTCCTTCTCTCCAGAGATGCTGCCTGTCCCGCTGAGTTACTCCACCATTTTGTCTCTATCTTCAGTTTAAGCCAGCATCTGCAGTTCCTTTCTATATGTAAAATGTATTGCGATGTATAGGGATGGTTGATGTGAAGTATGTTGCAGATTCCTGCAACTGCAACAATTAATGTTATAACCAATATGAATTACACATCATATGTGCCTAGACAGTGCAAAATACATGAAGAGATTCTTTCAAATTCTGATAAACACCGGGGAGAGAAATAGTTAACATTTCAATTTGAACCTGTAGAAAAATCATTGATCCAAGTATTAACTTTTTTACTTTCTCCACAAGATGCCATCTAACCTACTGAATGTTTTCCAGAATTCTGTGTTTTACTTCAGATTGGTAACCTGCAGAGTGTTTTACTTCGGAGTCATGTGAGTGACTACGTGAAGAACCCCGTCCAGCCGCACGTGCGTCGTTACGTCAGGCGCATTGGTGCAGGCCGGCCGTTTGGAGCAGCGGAGCTCCTCCAGCGGTAAGTTTAAAACCTCAAGGTAAGTGCAAAACTGATCCTGGGGTCGCTTTCTGCATTTGCGGTAGGACTTACAACTTTGGCGACATGCAGAAAGCAAAAAAGGTGACGGCGAGGCAATCCGGGGTAAAAGGTTTGGAGGACCGCTAGAGTGCGGGTAGCGGGTGCCCGCCTAGTTCACCGAATCCGTCGCCAGCAAGGGGGCTAGCGACACCAGAACCGTTGCCTGTGAGCAACGTAAGGCTACAGCAAAGTCTACTAGGCCCATTGACCCAGAGTCGGGCCTGGAGGTTTCACCTCCACAAAGAGAGTCAGTCTGCTCACGGCTCTCCGAGATCGAGGTCCTATTGAAAAGGATGTTCGATAGGGACGCACTCCGGGAGGAGGAGTGGTGTCCACGCCAGGCTGTTGGAGAGCCTGTGCCAGCAGCACCTGGAGTAGGGCTGCATGATTACCCACTCATGGAGGGAGGAGGGTATGCCGGCTCAGGAGTATACTGATGCCAAGTCAGTGGCTGATCAGTGCCAAAAGGATGATGAGCAACAGGGTTTAATGCCTAACATAGCTGAAAAATTTGCGATCCCCAGAGAAGCAGGGGAACCATTCGGGGAGGAGCTGGCAAATGCTATCCAATATATGCTCTCCCATCAGCTCCAAGAGCTGGCAATGGATGAGGGTGCTAAGAAATATGAAGCCACAGTTAATTGTGGGTTATTGAAGGTACCAATGGTTACCCATCTCATATGGACCCAATTGGGGATCACAGTGAGGGCACAAGAGTTAAAATTCCAGAAAGTGCTCAAGTTGCTCTCAGCAGGACTCACTGCATTCACAAGAACGGTGGACAAGGGGCACATGACAGAAGCCCATCAGGATGCGCTGGGGCTCCAGTGCAGTGCATATTTCGAAATAAATGGTTTATGAAGGAGTGACATACGCCCAGCCATTCATCAAAAATTTGCAGCACCCTGCAAGGCAATCAATGCACAACCGCCTAATCTGTTGTTTGAGGAGGACCTCGCAAAGCGCGTCAAAGAACTTCACGAGGAGGCAAAAACTGTAGGCCTCATTAAAACAAGCGGCAAAATAGGCAAGAGGGTTTTCCCCTATCGACAGGGTACTATGACAGACGCTGATGAAGGGACAAGCCGATCAGTCTCAAACACACGCAGCTGGCAGCCTGCCACAGGCACACGGGGAAGAACAAATTTCCCTACGAGGGGCCGGGGGCAACAAGCACTGTCAGGATATGCGCAGGTGAGAGATTTTGCTCCTAAGGAATGACAATTAAGTGGGAAAGATGTTCAAGTTGGGGGCAGATTACACTTGTTCCTCAAACAATGGCAGGAGAAAACATCAGATTCATTTGTACTGGGCAGTATAGAGGGAGGTAAAATTGAATTCTACCCTACTGTGTGTCCACCCATTCAGCATGTTCCACGTCTAACACATATTTTCACAAGAAGAGAATATGCAGATACAGGCAGAACTTGAGATATTACACAAAAAAGGGGTTATTGAGAAGTCGGTTCATCAATTCCATCAGTTTGTGTCAAATATTTTTCCTAGGTCTAAAAAGACTGGGGGATGTAGAATCATTCTGGACCTGATGAGACGGAACCCTTTTGTACACTATAGACATTTCAAAATGGAAACTTTTTCTACTGCTAAACAGCTGGTTTCCAAAGGGTGTTATATGGCCAGCATAGATCTGAAAGATGCATATTACTCAGTGTCTGTTCATTGTGATGATATGAGGTATTTGAAGTTTACCTGGATGAGTCAGTTATGGCAATTCAAAGCATTGCCTAATGGATTAACCTCAGCTCCTGGATTGTTTACCAAATTGTTAAAACCTGTTCTAGGGCTACTCCGAGCTCAGGGGCATGTTGTAATGGCCTATTTAGATGATATCTTAATTATCGGGAAGACTCAGAATGCAGCTGAATCATCTGTTTTAGTTGTTAAACTCACTTTTGAGCAATTGGGGTTCATCATTCATCCAGATAAATCCAAATTATCACCAGTTAAAATTATTGATTACTTGGGCTTTACCATTAATTCAGATCACATGTTCATGACGCTGCCCAGTGACAATAGGCAGCAGTTAATTGAAGGTTGTATCAACCTCCTTAGTGAGCAACGACCTTCAATTAGACAGGTGGCCAGTTTAATTGGTAAATTGGTGGCTGCTTTCCCAGCTGTGCAGTTTGGACCTCTGCATTATCAACACTTACAACGAGCAAAAGAACAGGCACTGAGTACACATGCGGGTCTCTTTCACAGGCCCATGGGATTGCCAGCTGAAGTTATTTCAAAAATACAATGGTGGATCACAAATGTCTCAAAAAGTTCCAGGGAAGTTTTGGTTGAACCACCTTCCATAGTCTTACAGACTGATGTTAGTGCTCTAGGTTGGGGTGCTGCGGATAAGTCTTCCAGTTGTGGAGGCAGATGGAATAGTGATGAGACATCCCTTCTGCAATTGAGAGGGATCAACTATTTAGAGCTTTTGGGAATCTTTTATGGGCTTAAAGCTTATTGCTCTGCCAAGAGTCACTTGCATGTGCAGGTTCAAATTGACAACACTACAACAGTGGCATATGTTAATCACATGGGTGGAGTCAAGTCGGAATCTTGTGACAGATTGGCTAATCATATCTGGGGCTGGTGCATTGACAAAAACATCTGGCTTTCAGCAATCTATTTACTAGGTAGATTCAACATAGTGGCAGACACAAGGTCAAGCCAATTCAATGATAACATAGAATGGATGTTAAATCAGGACATATTTAATCAGGTGGTTGCTCGATATGGGATGCCAGATATTGATTTGTTTGCATCTAGACTGAACCATCAGTTGCCCAAATACGTTTCATAGGAACCAGACCCTGGCGCAGCAGCGGTCGATGCATTCTCGCTGCATTGGGGTGGAATGTTTTTATATGCATTTCCCCCATTCTGTCTCATCAGTCAATACCTGCAAAAAATCAAGCAGGACTCCGCTTCAGGAGTATTGGTAGTGTCAGACTGGCCTACTCAGCCATGGTTCCCTCTCGAGTTGCAGATGGCTGCTCAGCCGCATATGATTATTCCCAAACATAAAAATCTGGTGAACCCGGTAACTGGCGATCAACATCCTTTACATGATCGTATTGATCTGTTAATTTGCAGATTCTAGGAAGGCCATACCTGGGGAGAGGACTGTCTGATCGCACCATGGACGTTCTCACGTCGGCCTGGAGGGATAGTACCCAGAAGCAGTACATCACCTCAATAAGAAAGTGGGAGGTATTCTGCTTACAGCAGAATATCTCATATCAAACTGCAGGCATCCCAGGCGTGCTGGAGTTCTTGTCCACTCTCTATTTCGATCAAAAGTTAAGTTATAGTGCGATCAATACAGCCAGAAGTGCTCTGTCTTCTTATTTGCCCATGGTGTCAGAATTACACTCAGTAGGGACACATCTGTTAGTCTCTAGATTTATGAAGGGAGTTTTTAATTCTAATCCTCCTAGGCCCAGGTATTTGGGTATCTGGAATGTAAGCAAAATTCTTATGCTCCTTCGCCAGTGGACTCCTGTCACAGTCCTATCTCTAGCCACAGTCCTATCTCTAGCCAAACTAACGATGAAGGTGGTCATGCTTGTGGCGTTGGTATCAGCCCAATGTGTGCAGACATTACAGAAGCTACGGCTAGACGGAATGGAGGTATCGGCAGATGCCATCACTTTTTATGTTTATGATCTGCTCAAACAGAGTAGAATAGGCATGACAGGGTGTAAGATTGTCTTTTCGGCATACCCCAAGGATTCTCGTCTGTGTGTAGTGTTATATTTGTCCCATTACATTGAGGCTACCAGAACCCTAAGAGGAACAGAGTCAGCATTGTTTATTAGCCACAAAAAAACAGACAGTAAGGTGTCGGTGCAAACAATTTCAAGGTGGCTAAAGCAGGTTCTGGGAAGTGCTGGGATTGATACTGATAAATTCAAATCTCATTTCACCAGGGCAGCATCAACTCCCGCGGTCAGGGAGATGGATGTGCCTATAGACCATATCTTTGTGGCTGCAGGATGGTCCAGCGAGCTGACATTCCAGAGATTTTACCATAGGCCTATTGCAAGGCTGGGGCTGTTTGCTGAGTCTGTTTTAAGTTCAGTTATATAGTTTCCCCCTGAGATAGAGGGGTTGCTATTATTTTATTTGTAATAAACCGTTAATTCATTTAAACAATGTTATGATTGATGCATTATTTAATTATGTTGAGTCAATCAATGCAGTGAGAGGCCGGATTTGAATCTGCGCATGAAATAACCGAGCTTTGAAATCTTCACATAGTCACTCACGTGACTCCGAAATAAAATAGTAAGATTAAATGAGAACTTACCAGTTAGAAGTTTGATCTTTATTTTATGAGGAGTTACGATGAGGGACTATGTGGCCTCCACTCCCAACCCTCATAAATATCACCTGGTAGTTATAGTCTTCCATTATTTTACTATTATACTTCAGTCACTATTACCTGTGATTTCACACCGCTGCTTTGAAGGTTGATGCACGTGCGGCTGGATGGGATTCTTCACGTAGTCCCTCATCGTAACGCCTCATAAAATAAAGATCAAACTTCAAACTGGTAAGTTCTCATTTAATCTTACTATTTTGTTTTGGTTTTAAGGTTCATCATTGTTTTGCTTCAATTTTATGCTCTTTCCTCTTCATATTACAAGATTAAAAATCTGGACTTTGAAACCTTAGAACTAAAGGTGCGAGCAAATCTTTGTCCAAACACAAAACCCGACAGTAGGGCTAATTTTAGCAGTAAATGAAATGTAATATTAATCAGGTGTTCAGTAGGACATACACCTTTAGTGTAAATATGCATTTCACAAACTCTTAAAGCGTGCAACATCTTTTAATGATGGCACAGGGTAATACATACATCCTCTAGCACTGGCTACATTCTTCTACTGAACTGTGCCCAGGAAGGGGAAGGCGTTATGATTGATGTTAACTAGGCGGGGTTAATGGTACTGATGTAACTATGTTATTGGTTGCATATAAACCATCTACATCCTTCCCCTTAGAAAATCAAAACAGATTGTTGTCACGACAACAGAATTAAACAGCAGAATTAAACAAAATCGCCATAACGAACAGGTGGCTTACTAATCCGTCCCGAGCGCATACGGATGTCTCCCCCTTCCCCCGAAAGAGCAGAAGAAACAGGAGGACACGAGGCAGCTGGGGAACCAGGGAAGGGCGATGGGGTGGGAGAAACAGGAGAGTGAGAACCGCGACCGGCAACAGGGGACCCGCGGAGAGGGGAACCGGGCGCTCGATATGGGGATCGAGGCATGCAGGGAACACTGGCTGGGATGGCAGCCAGCTGCTGGTATGAGAGTGGCGGGGCATAGGATTCAGCTATGTTGGGCTGTGAGTCGTAACAGACATCAGATTGTCTCAGCATGTTTAGACTGGGTCTGGAAATCTGTACCTGTCTCCCACGGGAACGGAATGCACGACAGGCGGCAGAGAAGTGATTCAGCTTTTTGCTATAGGCGGGGCATATCGACAGTCTGTGGTGCATGTAGTTACAGTTTGGGCACCTTTTTGGGGGCACTTCACCAGGACATGGGTTGGCAATCGTGGCAGAAAAGCATTGTTTTCCATCCGAGGCTGTGGTCTCCTAAACCCAGTCAGGTTGACAGATTTATTGCCCGAGTCCCGGTGGTCATCTGGCAATACAATGACCTCAGACAATCTGCAGGCATGCATGGCTGTAAGACAACTTTTGAGAACACGGGTAGCAGCGTCTGTCATTTGCCAGAGTATCAAAGCCTCATCAAAAAGATAAGATTGAAAAATAAATTGAATTCCACAAATCCCTATCCCATAAATACATAGTGAAATTCTACCATAGTTTTGAAGATGATGAAAATATTTATATCTTTCTAGAACACTGCAGTCATAAGTCATTAGCACACATCTTGAAAGCAAGAAAAACGTTAACGGAGTCTGAAGTCTGTTATTACCTCAGACAGATTATACTGGGTCTCAGATATCTCCATGTTCGGGATATTCTTCACAGAGACCTCAAACTAGGCAACTTCTTTGTTAATGGTAACATGGAAGTAAAAGTTGGTGACTTTGGCCTGGCAACTAAGCTGCTACCTGTTAATCAGAGGAAAAGGACCATCTGTGGTACTCCAAACTACTTGGCACCAGAGGTACTAAATAAACAAGCTTACGGACCCGAGCCTGACATCTGGTCCTTAGGCTGCATAATGTACACAATGTTGTTTGGCCGGCCACCTTTTGAGATTTCTGACCTGAAAGACACTTACAGATGTATCCGAGCAGCTGAGTACTCCATGCCTTTGTCCTTCTCTGTTGCTGCAAAGGATCTTATTGGTAGCATCTTGAAGAATCCAGAACAACGGCCCACACTAGACGCAATTTTGAATCATGACCTTTTTGCAAAAGGTTTTACACCTGATGTGCTCCACCCAAGCAGCTGTACAAAGGCACCCGAGCTGAACGGACCCAGCTCCGGCAAAAAACTTCTTCCAAAAGTTTACAGCTTTCTTTGGGAAAAAGAAAGCAATCGGTATGGAGAAGGATGAGATCTCTAAATTTGCTGCTGATTTTATGAAGGCACTCTATCCGTAGGCAGACAAGCCAGAGTTGTGCCGGACGGTCACGGCTCCAAAGACCGGCAAATGCTATTGTCGAGGACGGCTTCTTGGAAAGGGTGGATTTGCAAGATGTTATGAAATGACTGATCTCGCCAGTAACAAAATATATGCAGTTAAAGTTATCCCACTTCTGACACCATGTAAATATGCAATTCACAAAC
Source organism: Okamejei kenojei (assembly GCA_035221665.1). Lineage (NCBI taxonomy): Eukaryota > Metazoa > Chordata > Chondrichthyes > Rajiformes > Rajidae > Okamejei > Okamejei kenojei. The sequence continues at coordinate 19,745,368 of CM069157.1, forward strand.
TCTTAAAGTGTGCAACATTTTTTAATGATAGCACAGGGTATTACATACATCCTCAAGCACTGGCTACATTCTTCTACTGAACTGGGAAGGCGTTATGATTGATGTTAACTAGGCGGGGTTAATGGTACTGAGGTTACTATGTTATTGGTTGCATATAAACCATCTACATTTAGGTTCACCCATTAATTTAATATTATCAAAAACATGGAACGTACACCATTTGATTGATTGTCAATAAATAGATTTGGAATATTGCATACAGATCTGGTTGCCCCAATGAAGGAAGGATGTAGAGATCTTTGAAAAGGGTGCAGAGGAGGTTTACCAGATCCATGCTTGGATTTGAGGGTATTAGTTACAAGGAGAGGGTTGGACAGACTTAAGGGCCTGTCCCAATGTACGAGGTAATTCAAGAGCTCTCCCAACTCCCAAAAATCAAACTCATGGTAAGTACGTAGAATGTATGTAGCGGGTACATCGGAGCTCGGGACGTCTCTTAGCAGCTCGTAACGCTAACGGCAGGTACTTCGGAAATGCGGTAAGCTCGTGAAGATTTTTCAACATGTTGAAAAATGTCCATGAGAGCCCCGAGTACATAAGAGCGGCTATTACCGTAATTCTCCGAGTTTGGATCAGGGGAAACTCGGGCAAACTCTTGAATTACCTCATACAGTGGGACAGGCCCTTAAGATTGTTTCCTCTGAAGTTCCGGAGGTTGAGGGGAGACCTGGTAAAAGTATATAAAATTTTGAGAAGCAGTCAGATAGGGTAGGCAGTCAGAACCTATTTCCCAGGATGGAAATATCAAATACCAGAAGGCATAACTTTAAGGTGACAGGAGCAAAGTTTAAAGGAACGTTTTTTACACAGAGGGTAGTGGGTGTCTGGAACATGCTGTCAGGGGTAGTAGTGGAGGCAGATATGATAGTAATGTTTAAGAGCAATCTGGATAAGCACATGGATATACAGGGAATGAAGAGATATGGATTTTGTGCAGGCAGATTAAAAAAAAAAGTTTTGACATCGAGTTCAGCACAGACATTAATTAGGATGGAAAGAGCGAGGATTTGAGGATTTTATATCTGTGTAATTTCTTACAGAAATGGCCAGGTTTCTTTTCGGAACCTGTAAATTGTAAAACAATTGCAGAGAAAAAAAACGATTTCTCTGTGTCCTAATTCCTTCGTATAGGTTTCATTTAAATTCTCAAGAGTCAAGAGTGTCAGATTGTCACCCATAATAAACAACAACTGAAAAGTTCAGGATATATAAAAATAACAAACAGACAATTAAATAGGCACTAATAGTGCAAGACAATAGTAGTGATTACATTTCAAGGTCCAATCTAAACCCTGTTCAGGGTCACCATATGTTGAAATGAAGGACTGCAGCACACTTATCAGAATGATTTATTTAGTCTATAATCTGTTTTCAGACTGTTCACAGGTAACAGTGTGAGAACACATTGAGCTAACAAACATCACGTTAAAATCTACCAGCAAGCCGTTTTCTACATTGCCGTGCAATTAACCAAAGTGCGCTATTAACTAAATTTGAAATAATATCAAACACATCCTCAACTGTTAGGATAATGCACGCAGAGTTCCCACATCTAGTCAGACATGTGAAACTGTTGTGATTCACAAGACTATCGGGATTCATTAATGTGGCTTAAGTTCCAATTACACGAGAACTGTAAGGATTTGAAAGGAATGTTGGTTGCAAAGCTGAATAAAGTCAATGATGTTATGTAATAGAGGGAACGTGCAGCACAATGCTGTCTGTCAGAGCCTCCTCCCCCTTATTTTCTCCTATTATATACTATGTGTGAAGTGTCAGCGTTTGAACAGGGACCATGATTCACAGGTAATGTCCACATTCTCTGGAAGCACCATTTCTCTTCTGGGAGTTAGGTCAGACTTTCCATGTTGTTCATCATGGAAGGTCTTACCTAACTCCCAGAATAGACAACATAGTCATGGATTCATGCTGGGCAAAAACAAGCCCTTTTGTTCCCTGTGCTTGTACCATCCATCAAACACCCATTGATGTCTATCTCATGTTATTCTCCCCACATTCCCGCCAATTCCCTGCCAGTTTCTATACACAAGGCAATTTATCTACAGTGACCAATCATCCTTTTGGGAAGTTGATGGAGAATGTGGTGGAAATGCATACTTTCACAGTCAGAACCTCCAAGCTCCACCCAGCCAGCACTGGAACTCAGGATTGAACCCAAGTTATTGGAGCTGTGAGACAACAGCTCAACTAGCTGCATCATTGTACCACCTTCCCTTCTGATGTTCAATCTCTCCGTCCATTCTCAAGCCATCTCCTTTTTCACTCCCCTTCCCCTTATCCCTACATTCTCTTCCACCTACCTTGCCTACTCCAATGTCCACTTCCCCTAACTCCCCTCCCCTATTTCCATCCTCTACCTATCCTTCGTTTGACCTCCCTTTCCCCAATCTCCCCTTCCCTACCTTTCTTTCCCCCTACTTCCACTCCCCCTACCTCCGCTTCCCCATCCTCCCATCTTCCCTCCCTCCCCTCCCCTTTACTTCCCCTCTACTAGCTCTCCTTCCCCCTTTCCCTACTTTCCCTTCCCCAACCTCCCATGTTCCTAACCTCCCATTCCCTCTGCTTCCCTCCCCCTTTCTCCTTCCCTCCTTCTACAACTTCTCCTTCCCCACTTCCCCTTCCCCCTACCACGCCATCTCAAAACATATTTACCACAAATGTTTCACAGTGTTATGTTCACTGTCCCAAAACATTGACTCTCATTTCCTTCTCCACTGATGTTGCCCGCCTTGCTGAGCTTCCAGGTTTTTGTCCTTCTTTTTCCAGAGATTTAGCACTTGTTTTTATTTGCTCTCGTGGATCTACAAACAGGATAATAAGGGTGACACAAATATCTCCAATTTTATGGGACAATTCTTTTTACAGCAAACTATTGTACAGGTATTTCCTGATTTGAATATGCAACAAACGTACACCTGCAGTTAAAAATGGTTGCAGCAACGTGTTCTGCCATGCTTCAGCTGTTTGTAAGTGTGAATGTTCGCATTGAAGTTTTAACACTTATAAAAATAGCAATTTAAAAAAAAATTGATCAAATAGGTTATAACAGCTGAGTGAAATCCCAGCGTGAAAAATATACATCTTCTAGATGTGCTGGGATGTGATCTGGGGTCATCGGGTGTTTTGGGTCTCACAACATCAGACACCCTCGCCCAGGTGACCCAGTCGGGGTTGATCAGGCCTTGACACATCCCAGCAGCAACCGCCCAGCAAGGATAGATTGTGTTTTGATCAGAGATTTAATAGAGGGAACAGGTGATTGTATGAGGAGTTACCTCATGGACTGAGAGTGGGTTAATGACCATAGCCACTGAGGATACAGGTCAGTGACCCCACGCAATGGGGGCAGGTCAATAATCACAGACATAAATAATGGCTTCACAGAAGATACAATGGTCTGCAGATGCCAAAATCTGTTGCTAAAACAAAAACTTCTGTGTGTGTGTGTGTGTGTGTGTGTGTGTGTGTGTGTGTGTGTGTGTGTGTGTGTGTGTGTGTGTGTGTGTGTGTGTGTGTGTGTGTGTGTGTGTGTGTGTGTGTTTGGGGGTGAAGGGGACAGGGGCAAGGGAAGACTTGTCTAATTTTTGGCTCGACTGCATCAAGACTTTAGACTTCAGAATTTAAAGCTACAGCACAGAAACAGGCTCTTTGGTCCACCGAGTCTGCTCTGACCAGCCCTGTACACTAACCTACACGCACTAAGGAGAATTTTTCAGCTTACCAAGGCCAATTAACAATCAAACCTGTATGTCTTTGGAGTGTGGAAAGAAACCGGAGCACCTGGAGAAAATCCACGTGGTCGCAGGGAGAATGCACAAACTGCGTACAGACAGCACCTGTTGTCAGGATCGAACAGCTCTACCATTACACTTCTGTGCTGCTTTTGGCAAGTTTGGCATGAGTGGCAAGGGAAGATGGCCAGTATAAAGAGATGAAGGCGACAGATAAAGGGTTAGCAACCTTGGGCAGTGATGGCCACCTTATAGTGTTATGTATGGTGTACAAATGATGACATTAGTTCAGTCTGCTGGTAAGAGCAAAGCAATAACTTGAATATTGACATTCAACAATCAAACTATTTTATATTCAAAGAATAATGTAATTGAAGCTGAGTCTCTGTAAGACATGGTAACCATGATGTGAGCTTACTACTTGAGATCATGTGTGGAAACAAACATAATTTCCAACAAACCCTTCAGCATGAACCTTGCCTCATCATTCTGAGTTGAATCCTAACAGATGAGGTTTCTGAAATAAAGTGGTCACATCCATCCAAACAGGCTCCACTGTTGGGTTCACATTGGCATTGGAAAACAAATCCATGCCCCAGATTAACTCCATGCTCTGAACCTTGCACAATATTCCAACATGAGGAATACGAGAGAAGAGCTAGAGGTTGAGATCACCTACTCTATGTGGCTCAAGCAACTGCAATGGACTAAAGTGGTGATGGACCAGGAGATCATTTTGGGTGATTGGTTCGCTGAACACTTACGATCAGTCTGCCTTGGCCTACGTGAACTCCCAGTTATCAAACATCTTAACTCTTCTTCCCATTCCCACACCGACTTTTCTGTCCTGGGCCTCCTCCACTGTCGGAGTGAGGCCGCATGCAAATTGGAGGAACAATACCTCATATTTCGCTTGGGCAGTGGTATGAATATTGATTTCTGTAATTTCAAATAACCCATGGCATTCCTTCTCTCTCCATTGCTCCCCCACCCTAGTTGTCCTTCTAGTTTCACTGTTTGTATCCCTTCGTTCTCATCTCTTCTACAGCCAACAATGGACCATTGTGAGCTCCACCTTTCCATGGTCATTGGTGCCGGCTCTGGCTGTTTACATACCTCTAGTTCCCCTCCCCTGACTCTCAGTCTGAAGAAGGGTCTCAACCAGAAATGTCACCTATTCCTTCGCTCCAGAGATGCTGCCCGACCCGCTGAGTTACTCCACCATTTTGCGACTATCTTTGGGAGGTCATTAGATATGATTTAGAGGAGAAGCACAAAACAAATTGATTCATCCTGTGTCCCGACTATATCACAGTTGATCGGTTTCACGTTATTGCAGACTTTAATAACTTTCATGTTATGAACTGAAATATTATTTTATGGTGTGAAACGATGCCAAGCTCATGGGGCCAAATGACCCACTCCTCCTATTACATACCTATATGGTTGCAATTAACAAAACAAATGAATTTGTAAAAACAGGAGTGTAGATACAAGAAACTGCAGATGCTGGTTCACCTGAATCTGAAGAAGGGTCCTAACCGGACCCATCTATGTTCTCCATGGATGCTTCCCGACACACAGGGTTACCCCAGTATTTAGTGTATTTCCTTAAATCCATTTGTAGCACAGTCTATGGGCAATGAGGAGACAAAGTGAATCTCCCAAGCCCATCAGGACCACAGGATTCACACCTTGTCGGTGCGCACTCCTCACCCCTAAGCTTGTGAGGCTGGACACAAAGCAGGAAAGCTGCTGAAGAATTTACAGATAATTCCAGCAGGATGCTCACTTTTCCTACGTGAAAATTATTTTCTCTGCCCACTCACCTCATGGCCACAAGGCTGGCCATTCCTCCAGATACGCGCCTGGTGTCGTGGGTCAAACAAGCCTCACAAGTCTCCAATGTCACAGCCATGGACAGACCACAGCAGCAGAGAAGATTCACCGTGCATGGCAGGATCGAGTAATCCACCAGGGGCAGACGCTGAAACTGGCCTTCTACCTGCAAGCAGTTCGTTAAGTGTTGTAATTTGCAGCTTTAAGATCAATTACTGTTGGTTTCACCCTGGTGCTGGGGTCTGTCCAGAAAGTGGAGTGTTGTGGGATCACACTACAGCCAGCAATGGGGACAGCCAAAACATTATACCCTCTGGCAGCCTGAGGGAAAATGTCCCTCATATGGATCATGCTTCCTGAAGATAGAGGTGCCAGCACGTTTACTGGGCCAACACAACTTGTCAGATTCATTTATATGCAAAACATTTAAACATTTATTCAAACATTTTGGCCTGTGGCACAAGAAAGAAGCCTTCTTATTTCAGAAAATGTGTACCAGAAATAGAAAATACATGACCCACATTTTCTTTTTCCGTTCACGCTTCACGATAGGTGTAAATTTTCCTCACACAGTAATTCTCTAGAATCCTCCTGCCTCACCACGGCCTCCTGAATAAGTGTTGGTGTTTAAACTTTTGTCAATACATCCCCAATTAGGTCACACAGCAATTGTTGGCAATTATCACCATCAATGTTTCAGAGATTCCTGCTGAGAGCAAGGTGGCACAGCAGTAGAGTTGCTGCCTTACAGCGTCAGAGACCCGGGATCGATCCTGACTACGGGTGCTGTCTGTGCAGAGTTTGCACCTACTCCCTGTCACCTGCGTGAGTTTTCTCCAGGTGCTCCGGATTTCTTCCACACTCCAAAGACATACAGATCAATCGGCTTTGGTAAAAATAATTATAAATTGTCCCTAATGTATGCAGGATAGTGTCATTCTGCGTGGATCACTGGTTGGTTCGGACTCAGTGGGGGATGGGCCTGTTTCCACGCAGTATCTCTAAATATAGATAATCTAAACTAAGCTTGATCTATCAGCATTATCATCATATTTGTCTCTTCGTAGGCACCCTGAGATTGAAGATGATTTGCTTCCAGTACAGCTCTGTTGGACCTAAGATGGTGGGATAGATAAGCCCTGGAACATCCATGCCATCGAGCAAAAATGGCGGAAGGGGCATTTCATTCACCTTTGGAAAACTCTACGTATCCTGTTTAGTTTAGTTTAGTTTATTGTCAAGTTTACCGAGACACAGTGAAAAGCCTTTGTTGAATGCCATCCAGTCAGCAGAAAATGACTACATTCAATCCTATTTGGCATCTCTAGAGTTCACTGCACTGGAGTTGAAGCAAATCATCTTTCTCTCCAGGGGACTGCTGAAGAAGAAGGAGGTACAGTAAAGACTCTTCACCTCTGGCTATTCAGCTGCTGGCTTAGGTAAAGAACGTGTTGTATGGTACATGAGATGTCAACAGCATAAACAGTCTTTCTCAAAGTTAAATTTGAACGCTTGTTCACTAAACGAATCGGAAGGTATCTTTGTATGTTGACTTTATTGACATTTCGGTGTTACAAAGTTGTTCCTTGATGAGAAATAAGTGGCCCAGGTAAAGATAATTGCAAACATTTTTTATTATTTTTTAAATATCGCACTGGCAACGGAATCTTCCATTAACACGTGTGCTTTTAAAGGTCTGAGGAATTAACATTAGTTGGGAGAAACCACTCAGGATAAAAACACCGATGCACAGGCACAGAGGCACGTTCCCATTCATTAACTGGGAACCCAGTCCCAGTGATGCGGTTGCCAGGTGCCTTTGCTTTTACAATATGGCTTCTCCGCTTGAGAATTCATCGTGCCAGATTTCCCAGGAAGCCATTCTAAAGAGAGAAATTGCCCAGCACTGGCATTTAAACAACATGCTCTGAGATCTGATGCCAGCTAGCCTTGGCTAATCATTAAACAAAACGGCACACAGCTCTCGTCCCCAGAAGGGTTGTAATGTTGCCCCAGAGACTATCATTAGAATGCCTTGAAACCATGGGAATAACTTTGCACAGAGAGGAATTCTGCTTAGTTAATAACAACTTTTAAAAGACATTTGGGCGGGAACATGGATAGGAAAGGTTTTGAGAGATATGCGCCAAATGCGGGCAAGTGGGACTAGCTTAGATGGGGCATTTTGGTTGTCATTGATGAGTGGGGCCTAATGGCCTCTTTCTGTGCTGTACGACTCCATGACTCGATGTTGTGTAAATACTCATCTCATTCCACAACTATTCTGACCAATGGCTATTTCACAAGGAAACAGAGTGGGAAATGTGCATGCAAATATCAACATCAGTTGCAAGGGAAAGAGATGTAGTGTGATTTGTAATGAAGTGTCCATGGAAGATGTAATTCTGCAGAGTGCACAACGTGCTGAAGTAACTCAGCGGGTCAGGCAGCATTCCTGAAGAACGTGGATAGTAAGTTAGTTTAGTTTATTGTCATGTGTACCAAGGTACAGTGAAAAGCTTTTGTTTTATGCTAACCAGTCAGTGGAAAGGCAATACATGATTACAACAAGCCACCCACAGTGTATCATCCACATGATAATGCAAATAAAACAAGATAGAAGCCAGTAAACTTCAATGAAAGATAGTTCAAGGGTCTCCAATGAGATATATTGTAGCTGAGGACCACGCTCTAGTTGTTGCTAGAATGGTTCAGTTGCCTGATAACCGGTGACGTTTCAGTTCAGGACCCTTCTTCATATTGATTGTACAGGGGAAGGGTGGAGAAAGTGGAGGAGCAGAAGTGAATACTCATGTCCTGAAATTCCTGCTGTCGCCTAAACTTTATTATAGAGTGTCCTCACCATCATAGAAGCATAAACATAGAAGATAGAAGGAGGAGTGGGCCATTCAGCCCTTCAAGTCTGCTCTACCATTCAATGTGACTTGGTCTGATTATCCAAACTCCTTCTTCAGCACTGCAGGACTGGCTCACAGAGCACCTTCCCACTGAGCTGACGTTGTTCTAGCACAAAAAAACCCTTTGAACAAGCAAAATAACTGAAGCTTCAACATTTTGATTGTAACTAATTTTTGTACAACCCCAAATTTTTCTTCGCTCTAGTAATATTATTAAACACAATACCAACAATAAAGTCCCAGTGTGTTCATCATGGGATATATTCACACAAAGTGGTTCTGTGGTTCTTTCATGCAGCTTTCATGGGTGGAAGGAGCAAATGGTCTGCTTATGAGCTCCATAATTGCAAACGTTTGTGGTAAAGTTACTGAATATTTTGCACAGATGGATTTCCAAGGCTCCTTTGGATTGATTGCCTATTCTGCCATCACGATCCTAGAACTCTGAAAGTCAAGTAAGAACTAATTAAGGAATAGATTCTCAAAGCGAACTACATGATTAGAAAATAGCAGAATTAAATATATTAATAAAATAAAAATTGTTGGAAAAGTTCAATTGTGAACTAATTAAATATTGTAGTGAAAGGCCAGCAGTTGCATATTGAAATTGAGCCTAAGGCTAACTCAAACACTTGCTTCCACATTTTGCTTTGATTTCCTCTCTGCACCCCCTTGGTCCCTGCATAAAATCTATGACATTACTCACAACGACTCAAATTCAGAATGTTTTATAATGGCACAATACTCCAACTTTGGAACTGAATTGTCATCCAATATCACTACTTTTAATAATTAATAGACATTTAATAAAATGGTTCGTCCAATCTAATTATTACTTTTAATGTAGTCATTTCAGTAAATCTATAAATACAGAACAGTAACCACATTATAAATATTTGAAAACTCCCTGTAACATCTGTTATTAATTTGCAATAAACATTGGTTATGAAATATTAAAACTGTATTGTCATTAAATTCTGTTCTCCAATCTACAATTTATCTCTTCAACCAGAACCATGTATCATTTCCATTTAGCTTCTAATTCTAAAATGAAGGGGGGAATCATTAAGTTACATGCAGATGCGCTTTGAATGCATTAACTGTGTTGTTAAATCTTTGCAAATTGACAATGTTTGCTTGATAAGTATGAATTACATATTATATTCGATCTGGATGTTTGCAAGAGGTGACGCCCACCACTGGAGTATTTTCTTCTTTCTTTGCTTTCTTTGAAAAGTAACGGCCTGTGCTTCACAGCTATCAATGGGCAGCTGCAGAATCCAAGATAAACCCAGCAACTTGCTTGGCTGTACTACTGTACAATTGCATTTGGCAGCCAAGGGCTGTCTGTACCTCTCTTTACCATTAACATGCCAGTCACTTGAACCTCAAGCCATTTTGATATTACGCCCTTTGAAGTTAAACTGTTCCAGACCTGCAAATAGGAAGCGAGGCGCGAAAGAAAGTTTGAAAATACTGGCGAGGCACAGCGGGACATTCGGCATCCACGACAGGATGAATTGTTCATTAACATTTCATATTAGAATTATAGATTCTCCTTCTCATTTTAGGACAAGGTCGCCTCAACGAACACTGTTGCTTTTGTGTTTCTGCAGAATAGGGGATATAGATAGCTTTAAGGTTCACAGGTTAGAATAAATGAAAGAGTAATGGCCTGAATATCGTTACTATTCAGCGACTGTTGCTTTATCATCAGCTGGTGCCATTTTGGTTGGGGTCCTCAGATGGGTGGCAAGCAATGCTGCCTGGGGCAGTTTGTGATATCCAATCACATTTATACAACTACATACACACAAAAAGCTGTGTGTATGTAGTTGAAAAACATTTCGGGTTGATATCCTTCTTCACCTTCATCTCAACCCAAAATGTCACTTATTCCTTCTCTCCAGAGATGCTGCTTGACTTCCTGAGTTACTCCAGCATTTTGTGTCTATCTTGGGTTTAAACCAGCATCTGAAGTTCCTTCCTACAGAGTATACAACTAAGTATTCTCTTTGAATGTACACACTCACTGTATGGTGATAAACTGAGTTGTAGCCCCCATACTTTGCTTGCTTACCCCTTAAGCATAAGGAAGGTCAGAGATCATGAAAAGATTCCCTTTAAAATAGAGGCAATTTCTGCATTTACCGGCTGGTGGATTGTAACAAGAACTTAATACCTCGGGGAATTAAATTCCTTTTGTTGATTGTTTTAAGTGAAAAATGTGGTGCAAGTGATATCATGTTGTATATGCAAGCAAGGTTTTATCAGTAACATTATCGACTTGAGGAACGTCAGCCACAAGATTTAGATAATCACCTTAGAACCACGTTGCTAGTTTTAACATGCCTAGCTTTGATTTTTTGCTGAGGATCCCTGTGCGTGCAGTGTTGTCAATGGGGAGGGGAGAGACAGTGCCTCTGTGTGTCCTTGAAAGCTGATGGGGCCCACGGTACAGGACCTGCAATTATGCAATTAATATTACAGATTTATTGAGCAATAATTTGTCGCTGATTACTAATAATTTAATGGCTGGTATATATTAATAATGGTAGTACAATGACATAGTGCAGCATTTATAACATCCTGCCTAATTTCTGATGCAGAAGCTGAGGGGTGACCTTATCGAAGCTTATAAAAATTGTGAGGGCATAGATGAGGCAGGTAAGTGGCCACAGTGTTTTTCCCCATGGTAGGGGCATCTAAAACTAAAGGGCAAAGGTTTAAGACGAGAGGAGAAATAATTAAATTTGAGGGGTAGGTAGCACGCTGGCACAGCGGTTGAGCCGTTGCCTTACAGCGCTGCAGACCTGACTTCCACCCTAACGACGGGTGCTGTCTGCACAGAGTTTGCACGTTCTCCCTGTGACTCCATGGATTTTCTCTGGGTGTTCCAGTTTCCTCCCACATTCCAAAGATGTGCAGGTTTGTAGGTTAATTGGGTTCTGTAAGATTGTCCCTAGTGTCCCCCTAAATAGAACGAGTGTATCGGTGCAGACTCCACGCCGTAACTCTAAACTGAACTGATGTAAATTGAGGGGCAAGATTTTCACATGGAGGGTTTTGTGGAATGAGCTGACAGAGGAGGTGGTGGAGGTAAGTACAATTACAACATTTAAAAGACATTCAGATAGGGACATGGATAGGGGAGGTTTAGAATTATATGCCAAAAAGATATCCCAAAAATAGAACTAACTTAAATAAGCAGCTTGCTCACATGGATGGATTAGCCCAAAGAACCTGTTTCCGTGTTGTAGGACTATGAATTTCTGCTGTAGGAGGGGAGATTGGAGGCCAAGCAAGGAGAAAGGTGGTCAACAATGAAAGGTTAGAGGAGGCGATGCAGACTCCTCCACTCTAACCGACACTTTACTCCTCTGCAACCCCCTCTCCTACCTTTGTCTGAGTTACCTCCACCCAATCACCCAGCAACGTCTACTGTGATCACAGCAAAACCTACTTGACCTTCAAGTGTGAAAAGACTTCCAATCCCAGACCTCAGATATAGACTTTAGAGATACTGCGTAGACCCACTGAGTCCACATTGACCAGCGATTAACCCGTACACTAGCACTATCCTACACACTAAGGACATTTTTTTTTACCATTTACCAAAACCAATTATACTACAAACCTGTACGTCTTTGGTGAAAACACACATGGTCACCGGGAGAACGTACAAACTCCATACAGACAGCACCCATGGTGTGGATCGAACCCGGGCCTCTGGTGCTGTAGGGCAGCAATTCTCCCGCTGCATCACTGTCTCTCTGTGATCTCCCTCCAGGGCTCAGTGAATTTCTAACCCTCAGCCCCTGTACTCCAGTAGAATTTCTGCTCCTTTATACATGCCTTTCCTCCCGCCCAACCTTACAGGGGAGGTTGGCGGCACAGGACCACTGTTATATTCCCCCAGTGGCTTCACAATAAGGGTGGTACATGAAGGAACATGTTCCAGTGCCTTCCTGATGCCTCGTGCTTTGGATGTTGCTGAATTTTCCTGCAACAAGGTGATAATCAAAGTAGTTGTTGGTGCACATCGAAAATCTTTTACTTCATGACACAAGTGACATTAGAGACAATGTTTGGTCTTTAGAGAGCCATGGCATGGAACTTTCAATGCCTTGTGACACTGTAACTGGTCAATACCAGAACTGCATTATCTCCTACGTATTTTCCAAGAGGAACCTGAGTGAAGAAATGTGCCTGAATTTGAATGTCTTACAACTGACTGCAATTTACAAATTTAATTTGTTAATATCAGCACAATGGTGCTGCTGGTAGATCTGCTGCCTCGCAGCAGCAGAGTTCAATCCCGACCTCTGGTGCTGTCAGTGTGGAGCTTGCACGTTCTCCCTGTGACCACATGGGTTTCCGCCGGGTGCTCCGGTTTCCTTCCACATCCCAAAGATGTGCAGGTTTGTAGGTGAATTGGCCTCTGTAAATTGCCCATAGAGTGTAGGGAAAGGATGAGAAAGTTGGATAACATAGAACTAGTGTGAACGGATGATCAATAGGCAGCAGGAACTTGGTGGACCGAAGGCCTAGTTTCCATGCTGTATCTCTAAACTAAATGAATCATGCTTTTTATTTTGCATCCGTCACTTCCTCAGCAAGTCTCAGAAGAAATCACAGAGGGATATTTCATCAGTTAACACAACGGCCAATTCTGTGCATGGTAACCACCCTCAAGTGGCAAAATGGAGACAGAAAATGAATCTGTTTTTCAGAGCAATTAGTTGAACGAAAAGCGCAGATTAGAAATGGGAAACCTCCCCTAGTTTGCATTACATAGCACCATAGTGATGTTATACAGTTAGGACTAAACGCCACCAGATCAGATGATAAGACCTTGGTTTACTTAAAGAAAGGAGGTGCAGCATTCCCTCAGTAATGCGCTGAAGGATCTTGTGTAGGGGCTTGAACCCATTAGCTTTTGACAAAGAAGGAAGTATGTGACTGCTGAGCTAAAGGAAGAATTTTAAGTGCTGATATCAGCAAAAGAGCTGTAATAAAATCAAGAGAATGATGAAGAAAAGTGCGTCTTTGAACAAACAAACCCAAACAGCATGGGACCACTTCAGAATTAGTGTCTTGTCCATATTAATAAAGGAAGAGACAAACAAAGGTTACTATTTTATTCATTTTAATTTTGGTTTATATATTTGCCATTATCTTCTTTGTGGGGGTTAAAATGTTAGCACTGCCTCTTGCATAATGAAAGCCTTTTTACTATTGGATGAGTACCAGAGTTTTTATTAATTGAACATACATTTTGCGCATCATTTCATGTGGCATTAATTTTAATTATTAGTAAAGGTTATTTTGTTTTAATATGTGATCTTTATGTCGTTGAATCGAAGTAAGAATGGCTTATCAGTAACTGAAATTAAGTTAATTGTGTTTCCATTTTAAGAAAGCTCGTCTCCCTGTAACACCTGACTCCTGCCACAATTAAAATTTTGGCAGCTTTATCACTAATAACTTGGAAGTACCGTTTATCCTAATGTCAGACAGGAAGAGCATTTGACAACAGACACATCAAAAATCATTTGATTATGCAAAGATCTTTGAAATGCTTTGAATTGATAGGAGTCATGTTAAAATATGATTTATTTTTACAATTATTATTATCTAATTAAAAATCTTACATCCATTTTTAAACCTCAACACTGTACCTTGGATCCATCTTTAAAAATCAATCCCAGCATTTAAAGTAAATCCTCGCCCTAAATTTAGATGGTTTGATTCTGATTACTTTAATGAATTAGCTGATTGTGAGCAGGTTGTAATGTCTGCCAGAGTATTCCTAGATTACAGAGAAAGTGAAATATTAACCAGCTTTCCTGCTTTAATTGCTATTGTGTGGCTAGGTAGGGGATCTCAATGATTTTTGCTTTAGGGTTAATCAATGCCATTTAGAATAAATAAGTGTGATGTAATACTGGAGAAGGCAAGAGAAGGGAGAGTATGTTTAATGGAGAAATCTTGAAGGGTATGGATGAGGAGAGGGATCAAGTGGTCAAATATAAAAGCTCTGAATTTACAAGTGCAAGTGAATGAGATAACATTAAAACAATTCCCATCGCATACTTTGTTTCACAAATAGAGGTGTTGAATAAAAAGCTGGAAGATAATGATTTTTTTCAAAGGAATGATGGGGTTACTGTTTTACACATTATGATATACAACAGAAGTGGTTGTGTTATGGGCATAGGTGACGGGTTGGGAACAACATTTATGAGGAGGTATTTGAGACACTGAGATGGTTTCACTGGAAGCAATTGGATGATATTAAACAATGTTTTAAAATTGAGGTTTTAAGTTGGTTCTATGGCAGAGAAGTGTACTTCCATTTGATAGACCAATGACAAAAACCCATCAAATTAACATTACCAATGCACTGAATGGACTGACCTTCTGACCTTTAGTTATTCATGTCTGTATTGGTATTGTGGATAGGAAGGAACTGTAGATGCTGGTTTAAACCGAAGATAGACACAAAAAGCTGGAGTAAATGAGTGGGTCAGACAGCATCACTGGAGAAAAGGAACAGGTGACATTTCGGGTAGAGTTGGGTCTGAAGAAGGGTCGAGATGTCACCTGTTCCTTTTCTCCTGAGATGCTGTCTGACCCACTGAGTTATTCCAGCTTTTTGTGTCTACCTTTTGTATTGTGGATAGTAGGGTTGTATGGTACCTTTTGTGTTGTGGATAGTAGGGTTCTCAGCAAGGTAACAGCTTAACACACATTCAGTGCACAGTAAGAGCTAGTCTCTGCAAGTAAATCATTTTAAGCATGCATTAAGACGTAAAAATATACTCAGTGTTAACGTTTACAAATTAACAACAAAGATGGCAAGTCTTCCATAGATTCATTGCTCTAATTTGGCAATCTTGAGATGATCTTGTCACGGCAAAGCTGATTTTTGCAGTGTTTTTCTGAAAGCACTTACCACCGATTTTATTAGCCAATGGTCTCCATATGTTCCATCAAAATAGTACATCTCAGCAAGCCACAGGAGCTCAAAACAAGGCTGCCCATGTCATTGAATGAGTGAGCATACAATTGTCACGTCACTGCTGGCCCGGAGAGCTGTCCAGGTTTGCTCTATCAGGAGACTTTGGCAGATGACTGACTCAGGCACCATCCAGCTTCTAAAGTGAATGAGCACACATGTCTTCAAGAGCAAACAATATTGTGGAGGTTGATCAAAATTCTGTGCGAGCCCAAAATAATGTGATGGAGAAATATAAAACAATACTTCTGAGAGTGATTGGGCCTGAAGCAAATGGCAAGTTCAGAAATCTTCTCATCTCACAGAAGGTGGTGTGCTTAATGGTATAGCACAGAAGTAGGAAGGTTACTTTGACCAGAGGGCTGTAGACATAACCAAATATTCTAGGTCTAATATGAACCAGGAATAGGGCAAGACAATTAGTGATCGCATTGTTTAATTATAAAAGTATGCTTGCATTATAGTTTTGATATTTTATTTTTCTAGATTGTGTCTTCTGGGGGAAGAGGGATCCACAATTTGTGGTGGTTCTCACTCTTAGGTGATAGGTGATACACTATACATTTGTCTGAGAGTAAAAAAAATAATTCTAAATAACGTCTGATTAGCAATGAAATCCAGTCCAATCTAGATGTTAAGAATGGTCTCGAACCGAAACGTCACTCATTCATTCTCTCCAGAGATGCGGCCTGTCCTGCTGAGTTACTCCAGCATTTTGTGTCTACCTAATATAGATGTTGGCAGGCAAGCCAAAGAGGATACAGGAAATAAACCAGTGACTAAAATAATGTAAGCTGTGATGGTCCTATTGTACCTAATAATATTGTCTCACTATACAATGCAGCAAGAAGGTGATGATTGTTGCTGTTAAGCATGCTTAGTTCAATGCATTTGCAGGTGCGGTACTTTATTCTAACATCCGCGAATCTTTCGGCAGTTCACTAGTTCGTGTTTTGTTTAATCTCTGCACTATCGCTCAGACATCATCTCGCAGTTGTGGTTCATGCTCATGAAATCAGTTTAGTTTAGTTTAATGTCATGTTTACCGAGGTACAGTGAAAAGCTTTTATTGCATTCTATCTAGCCAGCGGAAAGACAATACATGATTACAATCGATCCATTTACAGTGTATAGATACATGATAAGGGAATAATGTTTAGTGCAAGGTAAAGTCAGCAAATTCTGATCAAAGATAGTCCAAGGGTCACCAACAAGGTAGATAGTAGTTCCGGAGTGCTCTCTGGTTGTGGTGGGATGATTCAGTTGCCTGATAGCAGCTGGGAAGAAACTGTTCCTCAATCTGGAGGTGTGCGTTTTCCCACTTCCATACCATTAGCCTGATGGAGAGGAGAGAAGCGGGAGTGGCCAGGGTGTGACTCATCCTTGATTATGATGCAGGCCTTGCCGAAGCAGTGTGAGGTATAAATGGAGTCAATGGAAGGGAGGTTGGTTTGTGTGATGGTGTGGGCCGTGTCCACAAGTTGCTGCAAATTCTTGCTGTCAAGGCTGGAGCTGTTCTCAAACCCAGCTGTGATGCATCCTGATGCATCTATAGAAGTTGTTGAGAGTTGTAGGGGACATGCTGAACTAAGCCTTATAAGGAAACCTTCTACTGTAATTGTGGACAGAATAGAAGAGGAAACTATTGAGCTGCCCATTCTTGTCCATGCCCTGCTGACATTATGGCTCCATTCATCTAATTGGGTTATACAAATTCACCAGAGTATTTCTATCCAGTCAGGCTCAGGGCAAGGCCAGGAGAAATGCTGAGGGAAACAGGAATGTGGTCTGAAGCCAGCGGCTCATATGGTCTACCAGTGATTGTTGTTGCTGGTTAAGGCTGCTTCACAACAGGCAGATAAGCTTCACCCCATGCTATGCATGGCCTCGGAATCTTTGAGCCTAGAAACATATTTATGAAGTGGAAAGAGTTCCTCAACCCCTGCTCATACACAGATAAATTCAAATTTATATTAATCATGACCAAGACAATGTACAGTTGTGAAAAGATTCCTTCATTGCTACCTGCATTGAAATCACAAATGAACCTACAGCTGACATACAAATAAAAGAAGGGTCTCGACCCAAAATGTCACCCATTCGTTCTCTCCAGTGATGCGGCCTGTCCCGCTGAGTTACTCCAGCATTTTGCGTCTATCTTCTATTTAAACCAGCATCTGCAATTCTTTCCTACACATAAAAATAAAGGAAGTCTTTGCTTTCTCTTCAGTCAGAGGAAGGGGCCTGTCCCGAAATGTCACTTGTCCTTCACTTCCCCAGATGCTGCCTGACCCCTTGTGTTCCTCCAACACTTCGTTGTTTTGCTCAAGATTTCAGTATCTGTAGTTTCTTGTGTCTCTTTCTCCTCTTTCCTTTGACGTGTAAGTTTGGGATCTTAAATAACGCTGTAGGGGTGGATCGTGCTTAATTCAGGAGATAAATATTTACATTTTCTCCAACCAAGAAAACAAAAAAATATTTTTGTTTACGCTGGCACAGGGTCAGATTGCTGTTCAGGCCTCAGGCTGAAGCAGGTTTATGCAGTTCTGAATGTTGTGTTTGAATGTTCGGCGGCCAGGTTCTAAGACTAAAAAAAATGTTTCAACTGAACGATAAAAGATACTCAAAATTAAGCAGGATATTTACTTGGTAAATGAATTCAATTACTGTTAAAAGGCATATCCTTCAACCAAATGCATGCTGATTGAATTTAGTTATCTGTGAACAATCCATCCACCTGAAGCTATTTTCCTACCTTCCCAACAGCTGTCAGAGTGAGACCATGAATCAGCACATTGATTTAAATGTGACTTCCCCATGTTATTTGTGGTCCAGTGTACTTGATTTCCCGATGTATTCCAACCACCCACCAGTTCCCATACAATTGGGTTAAAGAAGGAACTGCAGATGCTGGAGAATCGAGGGTACACAAAAGGCTGGAGAAACTCAGCGGGTGCAGCAGCATCTAAGGAGCGAAGGAGATAGGTGACGTTTCGGGTCGAGAAGTCTGAAGAAGGGTCTCGACCCGAAACGTCGCCCATCTCCTTCGTTCCTTAGATGCTGCTGCACCCGCTGAGTTTCTCCAGCCTTTTGTGTACCCCCTATACAATTGGGTTTGGGAGGATAACAATGCAACTAAAGTAAGGCAGAGGCATGGCGGTAAAGGTTCTCTCTTCTTGTGACAGTGTCGTACCATTGCACTAATCGGTTGTATAACAAGCACACTTTCAATCAAATCAGAATTCCACTTCCATTTGCTATAATTGATTTGACCCTGGTTGTGGGATTTATGGAGCAGCTAAAGCAAATGAACTGGCATTTGGGCAACATGGCATAAATCATAATTAACCATTTTACTCTGCTTATCCAAGTCATTAATTCCAATGCTTAGTGCGATATGGTGCGATACTTTACAAGTTTTAGTTTATATATGTTAATTGTAGAACAAGAATATTTTACTTGGAAAAGTTCAAACCACTCAGTGTTGTCTTGTAGACTAAAAATGTATTCAATCTGATAGTTATCCTTGAGATAGCCATAATTAAATTTCCCGGCAAATAAAAGAGTTAGCCATATTGCTTAAAATAAGTTTCTTAACTTCATAAGTTCATATCTGATAGTAGCCGAATTAGGCCATTCGGCCCA
The DNA here is from genome assembly GCA_035221665.1 of Okamejei kenojei. Taxonomy (NCBI): domain Eukaryota; kingdom Metazoa; phylum Chordata; class Chondrichthyes; order Rajiformes; family Rajidae; genus Okamejei; species Okamejei kenojei. The sequence goes on from CM069157.1 coordinate 19,764,603, forward strand.
TCAAGTCAACTCCGCCATTCAATCATAGCTGATCTATCTTTCCCTCTCAACCCCATTCTCCTGCCTTCACCCATAATCCCTGACATACGTACTAATGAAGAATCTGTCAATCTCTAAATATCAATTGACTTGGCCTCCACAGCCTTCTGTGGCAATGAATTCCACAAATTCACCACCTGACTAATGAAATGTCTCCTCATCTCTTTTCTAAAGGTATGTCCTTTTATTCTGAGGCTATGGTCTCTGATACTAGACTCTCCCACTAGTGGAACCATGTCCACTCCTCTCCATCTCCACTCTATCCAGGCCTTTCACAGTTTACAATGAAGCTACATTTAGGTATAGCCACCTGAGTTTGCTCTTTTGTGGTGGAGCACACTATAACAAAATTTTAAAAAAACGTTTTCTTGAAGAGTTTTGGCTTTCCAAGATATTAGTTTGGAAGAGACAGTTGGAGTTCACGGCCTCTGGTTTTATAAGTTTTGAAATGCAGAACGAAAAATACGACAAATACCGATGAAAGGTTATCGAAGTGGAACATTCCCTCACTTTGAAAAGCAAAATGATGCAGTTACTGAAATCTAAATTAACAACACATATACTTGGGGACATTCTTCAAGCATCTGTGGAGAGCGAATGGAACTAATGTTTCAGATCAATGACTTCACAGGAGCTGGAAAACTGAGCAAACAAGCATGTTTTAATGAATGGAGAAGGAAATGGAAACGTCTGTGACCAAGGATGTATCATGTATTGTCTTTCCGCTGAATAGTTAACACGCAACAAAAGCTTTTCACATGACAATAAACTAAACTCACCAACTCAAACTCAAATCAACGATGACCCTTTGAGAGGCAGCCACGAGCAGCTTCTGACTGTAAGATTGAGGGCAGATAGAGAGAAACCAAATCAACAGAGCTGGAAGTGAAAGATGCTGGACACAGCAGGTGACGAAAATCTGAATCATCAACTTGAAACATTAACTCTGTTCCTCTCTCTCCACGATGTTGCCTGACCTGCTGAGTACTTCCAGCATTGTTGGGTGTATCTTCAGATTTGCAGCACTGTTTCATAACTCACATTCCCAAAGAACTCCCGGGTTCATTTTTGTTAAAACAATGAAGAGAATGGTATTTTTCCTTATTTGTCACTCCACTTCTATCATTACTTTTTTTTTTAAACGAGGAAGCATCAATCTGTTTTTACATCCAGGTTCTTGCTCCAAGTTCCATGCCCATTGTGTAACTGAGGAAGGGTTTGGGTGGGGGTGGAAAGGCAAACATCAGTGAACTATTTGGCAAAAAATACATTGACAGACTGATACATCAACCACTCAAAACAAGGCTGCATCGTCGTGATCTATTAGGCCTCATTGATCAGTGAAAACCCCATTAGTTACATAAGGCCTTTCACTGAACAAAGCACGATTCCCGCATTTCAAAAGAGAAGAAAAACAATAAAGGTAAAAACAGGATTAATGATGTGAAACAGTTTAAAATGATTGACCATACACAATAACAAGAAGCTTCTGCATTTCACTTTTAAATTCAAGATTGTATCACAAAACATTGACAGTAAATGCTGGGAAGCGTCAGCAGATTCAGCAGCATCTGTGGAAAGAGACATAGTGAACATTTCAAGTCAAAGAGTCCTCATCAGAAACTCTGGGCATTTAACTTGAAACATTTTTTTTAAAGAAGGAACTGCAGATGCTGGAGAATCGAGGGTACACAAAAAGCTGGAGAAACTCAGCGGGTGCAGCAGCATCTAAGGAGCGAAGGAGATAAGCGACGTTTCGGGCCGAGACCCTTCTTCAGACTGGTCAGGGATCAGGGAAACGAGAGATATAGACGGTGATGTGGAGAGATAAGGAACAATGAGTGAAAGATATGCAAAAAAGTATCGGTGATAAAGGGAACAAGCCATTGTAAGCTGTTTGTGGTGTGAAAATGAGAAGCTGGTGCGACTAGGGTGGGGGAGAGATAGAGATAGAGGGAATGCCAGGGCCCCAGGGCTGAGGGAGAGGTGGGAAGGGGAGGAGACAGCAAGGGTTAACAGAATTGAGAAAATTCAATATTCAAGCCCAAAGGATGCAGACTCCCCAAGCGGAATATGAGGTGCTGTTCCTCCAGCTTGAAACATTGACTGTTTCTCATTCCACAGATTCCTCCTGACCTGCTGTGTTTTTCCAGAATTTTCTAATTTTCTTCCAGATTTCCTGCATCTGCAGTTTTTAAAATACATTCTCATTAAATGTTAATTAGTTAAAAAGGTTGAGAAAAGCTCAGGGTATTCACCCTGGTTTAATAATCCTTCTAGATCCCATTGAACTTCACACAACATACCTTTTACGTGATGCTTTTGCAGGGTAACGTAATCCTTCAAACATTGCATTGACTTTATTAGTCATAGAGTCATAGGAAGAGATTACCGGGTGGGTGAAAGATTCAAGGATGTACGTAAAGCCTCCTTGAAGAAATGCAATTTCTCCACTGACTCCTGGGAGTTTCTGCACCATTGCACTGAGAATGGAGAAGGCGCATTCAGGTTTCTATTGAAAACTTAAGGCCATGTATCGGGAGCACTCAGTGGGTGTGCATAAAACGATGGAACAAACAGACCACTTTACACACAAACCACTTAACCAGGCCCAACAGTGGAAGAACTTACTGTAGGATCCCAATTTTTGCCTAATGGGTCAGTTTAGAGTCTGTAAAACCAGAGTTGGAACCAGAGTCATTCTCAATCCCAAGGGTCCGCTCAAGAAGTAAGAAGTGTCTTACCTTCTGACTCAGGTGTCCATCCCAACCCAAAGCCCTCCTCCTCCACGTTTCAATAAATTATAGAGTGAATGTTGAATTACGTCACACTGAACGGTGTAATATAATATCACACTGGACCATGACACATTATCTGTCCAACGATTCATTGAAAGTGGTATTGTTGGATTTCCACATGTGGTTACATTTGATCATCTGATTTCAGTGGTAAATTGGCAGCTTATTAAAAATGCATATCTGAGTGAGTTCTTGAACTTCATCCACAAAATATGCAAGGAAAGAGAGCTATGCTGTTGGAAATCAGGTTAACTGGTATATAATGATTTGTATTATCGTGCCTGAATGTCAATTCATTTACTTTAACTGGTCCATCGGGAACCTTACAACTTCATTTATCGGTTGGATTTTGCTCTCCTTAGCAGTTTTATTTGGAGCAAAACTCTTCCAGATTACATAAACATCAGTGTGATATTCAACATTCAGAGCGTCTGAAAATGGTTCTTATTTACTCAAGGAGCAACCAGCTTTTACTAATCCTGTTTCTCATGAAAATGACCTAGATGGAGGGCTAACACTTAAGCTTCATGCTTCGTCCTTTATTGCAAAACTTTTTTATTGCTTGTTCATTATGTTATCTATTGAGCATTATGTTTGCAAATAAGAATTTCATTGCTCCGTTTTGTAACATTTGGTAATTAAACACTCTTGACTCTCTTCACCATTCAGAAGCATGATAACAGAGGGGAAGAAACTGTTCCTGAGACTAGTGGTGCGTGCTTCCAATGAATGGGGTGGGACGTTTTTTATTATGTTGGCTGCTTTTCCGAGGCAAAGCGTAGATGGAATTAATGGTGGAAAGTCTGGTCTGTGTGGTGGACAGAGCTGTCTTGGGCAGAGCTGTTCCCAAACCGAGCTGCGATGCAACCCGACAGTATGCTTTCTATGGTGCATGTGTAGAAGATTGTGAGAGTCACTGGAGACATGCTGAATTTCCTCAGTCTCCTCAAGAGCTAGAGACGTTGGTGTGCCTTCTTGTGCCATAGGCTACAGTCTCTGCCACATTGCCCAGTTTGTTGTTCACCACTGCACTGGGGAAGTCATCCAAGTCCCTTACTCAAGGGCTGGAGGTATCTTCTCATCTTTCAGCCCAAAGGAGCAGACAACACAGGCACAGCAGTTTGTCTGTTCCTTGCACTTTCCCAGGGAGCAGGAATTTATAGACCGTATTCCTGTCCATATAGAGACCACCACCTGGCTAACTCCTGTCTCCTGCTCCAAACACTATGCATCCCCCAATTCCTCTCTCCACATGAAGACTATATCCCTTGCGGCCTTATGAATCTATCCAGGTTCCTCTAACTCTCCCTCCATCACTCCCACCTCTCCTACCCACCCTCCTGCCCCACTGCTAGGACCCTGACTCATCTCCTCCCCATTATTGCAGCTTCTACTTTCATTTGCCACACTGCCCCAAACCTAGAAGCATGTTCCTTTAACAATGGTTTGGTCCTTTTAAGGGGTTCTGACCCTGTGCCACACCCGGGTTGCCGAGATGAAACAGACAAACAGTTTCAGTTACACAGGAAAAGCTGACAACGCTGATCTGGAAGCTTCACAATTGTTCTCACGCTCTACATAACAGGGGAACCGAGAGTGATGCTGCATGCCAGAAATGTGTGGAGGAACTTATAGCCGATTTTGAGATAACTAAGTGGTTAATCAAAATCTAAAATTTCACCGTAACAGAAAAAGTTACACAGTAAACGCGGGATCATTTTGCTTGAAGTGAAATGTGTGGGGATGGTTATGACACAAGGTATTCAACACAATGAGATCCACCCTCCACTGTCTATTAGCTCAAATGTGTCTTATTAGCTCCTTCACAATAGAGTCATTATAGCACACTACCATCCCGAGGCAATGATTCAATCCAGCCAACTCAGCTGTGAAAATGAACATCAGTTAATGAAGTAGGTTTTAGAAAAACATTGGTCAGCAATAAGAAATGGGAGGTAAGGTGCCACAACAGTTTAGTAACGGGAGGTATGGTGGCACTGCAGTTAGAACTCTGTTGACCCAGGCTCGATCCTGACCTTGGCTGATGTCCATGTGGAGTCTTCCTGTGATTGCCTGGGTTTCCTCCCAGTCTCCTGGTTTCCACCCACATCCCAAACATATGCTGCTGGGTTAATCAGCTACTGTAAATTGACCTAGAACAAGTCGGTGGGCATGTGCGAGAGCGAATAGGTCAGAGGAAAGTAAGCGAGGGAATTGGGTTGATCTTTTTCTTCTTCTTTTCGTGTCCATCTTGTTACAAATGTTGACCTCGCTGTCATCGTTCGTCCTGAAAAGGACGCAAGCTTCCGGCGACAATCAGTGGAAACCATCACTTGTCGCAATAGATGATGTGGTAGCAGAATTAGCTCGGGATACTTCCAGTTTCCAGCCCCACGATGTGGACGCTTCTGCTATGGGGCCAGTGGGTTGATCAAAGTGCTCTGAGAGCTGGCATAGGCTTGAAGGGCAGAATAGCCTCCTTCTATGTCGCAATTCATTCATTCATCCATCATCGTTGAAAACATTAGCGATGCAGTGGTGCTGGTTTCCAACGGGAACGGTGACGGATGCACCACACATCTCTGTTCTCCAGTTCCTGCGGACCTCCGCTGCTGGACGTATAGGATGTTGGTGTGTGTGCTTTATCATCATTCCTTACAATGTTATGTACAACAGTGGTCGCAACTTCTACTGAAGTGTGGATGGCCGTTGGCTCATTAGAAACTCATCCACCCTTTGACAGGTCTTGTTTTTGGTCCTGCTGGGGGGTCCACAGCCCCCTCCTCACCTGGCAAACCAGGTGGGGGAGACGGTTTAGTCGGCGACTATCCGACCATGGAGCGGGTAGCACGGGATTACATGGTACCCGTGGCGGGGGGTAACTCCCCCCCGACCTGCGCTGGAATCATGAAGTAAGTGAAAATATGATTATGACCTGATCATAAAATAAGTGAAAATAAGGTCCTTCAGATGGAAATCTGCCTTTCTAATTCTTCAGGCAAATGGTTCAATGCAGTGTGAAGGGTATGGTCTTAATGCCTGCAGTCATGGTACTCTGGAGGATCTATCAGCTGGCAAGACATACCCCAAAATATGGCATCAACTGGTGAAGTTCCAAAGAGGACTGGCTGCCTCTTCTTCTTGCGTATGGCGTGCACAGCATAAAGTTGTAAGACAACTTTTTCTGTTTGATCTTCTGTTTGCGCACGTCGGGTTGATTGCAAGCTCGGTGTGTCCTCGGGCTTTGATGTATTTTGAGACCTCAGTATTTAACATTTAACATTTAATGTGCAAGTTATATAACACTTAAATTGAAACCATCATTATTGCCCAAGGTAGGAAGAGTTTCATGGAGAAACAATTAACTGCAGATGCTGATCCAGAAAAAAAGACACAAAGTGCTGGAGTGACCCAGCGGGTCAGGTAGCAAATCTTGAGAACATGGATAGGTGACGTGTTGAGTTGGGACTCTTCTGACTTATCCATGTTCTACGCAGAAATGTTGCCTGACCTTTTGAGTTATGCCAGCACTTTGTGTCTTTTGGAAGAGTTTCAGCCAGCCGCTGACATAACACAAAGAAACCAATTCTAGTCTAGATCAGACATTTTAGACCTCATTGAGTCGTGCAACATGGAAACAAGCTCTTCAGTCCAGCAAGTCTATGCTCAGATTCAGATTCCGGTTACCTCAATGTCATATACACTAGTGTCAATGAAATTCCTTGTTCACATGAAACTCATAGAGTAAACAGTATACATACATTAACGATAAATATACTAATAAATACATTGACCAGTTCAAATTAACAGAATGGTGCAAGCATAGTTGTGCATTTCCTCTTATCCTTTTTGTTGATCCAGCAGACAACAGTGATATCATAAGTGAACTTAAAGGTCGAGTTGGCACAGCACTGGGCTACACAGTAATGGGTGCACAGGGAATATCGAAGAGGACATATCCTTGCACTGAGGATCAGGGTGGTGAAAATGTTATGACCAATTCTAATCGACTGATGATTGCAGGTCACAAAATCCAGAAGCCAGTTGCCGGATGGAAGCCCCAAGCCCCGCACCTCTCCCAGAAGTATATTTTGTAGAAGCACCTGACAAATATTTCTACCACGTACACTGAACGTTTTAAGGAAGGTTGTAAAGTTTAGCAGCAAGGCAACTTTCCTCGTGGATTCTGTTGTTGCGAGAGATTGTATTCAAGAAGGAATCATTAAATTAAAGTGACAGCATTTCACTGCATTAGGCAGTAGCTTCATATACGGTGATGGAAGCCCAACAAACTTTCTAAGGAAGGAATATCTCTGCAAACAGAAACTTGCTTAACAACCCACAAGATTTGAATACAATGCAGCACAACGTTTCAGTTTACCAAGGCAACCTAACACAAGTCAATGATGCCAAGTTTAAGTTATAACTACATAAATATTGTTCATGGTATAATGATTATCTAGAAATGGCATAAATCTGGTATAGCTTCTTTTGAGGCAAATATTACATTAATATATTTGTAAATTTATAGCTACTTAAAACTAAGGGAAGATTTTTATTTTCCCTTTGCTTCCACACCTTTAAAATATTTAACCTTGTGATTATGTTGGACGCAGGCCTGTTAGTGATAGATAAGCAGAATGCACAGTTGAATATTACACAGTTGAATATTATCAGCAGCTTCAGTAATAAACTCTCAAATCATTTGTGATTTTAACCAAATCATATTAGTGGATGAGTAAAATCTTTATAATTCACCTATTCAGAACATGCACAAATTCCTCTTTTTTTAATCTTCTTAAGCAATTCTGGAACTATTGCTTCCATCATTCCACTTTCCACCATTCCGTTTGTTAATCTGTTCTTTCTACACAAAGAAACTGACACTAATCCTATTGTAATTTGAACAAAATCCTTTTGTTCCTTTGCTTCTCCAAGGCACGTTTTCCATAATATTCATCAAATCCTTCAAATCTCTTCTCAGATAATTCCTTAGCAGGCAGAAAAATCCAAGAGGATCCAATCCAATCCCCCGGCATGTCTCCTCTGCTTGGATCATTGTGATGTCACCCAACAGGAGATCACCATCCCATTGAACCCACGCCCATGTAGAAAGAGCCAGCCTTCCTAATCCTACCTCTGGTCCATAACTTTGCCACAGCAAGTGTTCAGACAAGTACATCTTAAACACAACTACTTGCATCTCTCTTGGGAACTGAACTCCAAACCCCTTGCTTCCACTGCATGTACAGAAAATCTTCAACACTACTCCTTCTATCAATGACTTTATACCCTCCAGTTATTGACCTCTCTGCTGAAGGAAATATCTCATCATTTAATCACCGATCGGCGGCACAGAGGCGCAGCGCCTTACATGCGCCAGAGACTCGGGTTCTATCCTGACTGCGGGTGCTGTCTGTATGGAATTTATACATACGGCCCGTGACCAGCGTGGGATTTCTCTGAGATCTTCAGTTTCCTCCCACACTCCGACATACAAGTTTGTAGGTTAATTGGCTTGGAATAAATGTAATTTGTTCCTAATGTGTGTAGGTAGGATAGCGTTAGTGTGTGGGGATCGCTGATCGGAGCAGGCTCGGTGGGCCCAAGGGCCTGTTTCTACGCTACATCTCTAAACTGAACACTTCTCAATACTCAATAGTCTGAAGAAAGGTTTCGGCCCGAAACATTGCCTATTTCCTTCGCTCCATAGATGCTGCTGCACCCGCTGTGTTTCTCCAGCATTTTTGTGTACCTTCGATTTTCCAGCATCTGCAGTTCCTTCTTAAACACTTCTCAATACTCTATATCAACTGTACTTATGGCTATTCACCATTCAGCAGTCGAAATGGAAAGTCTTCATCTATTTTTGAGACAATGCTATCTTGTTTATGCATTAACATGGAAATAGTAATCACTTTAATATGGAAGATAGACACAAAATGCTGGAGTAACTCAGCAGAGACAGGCAGCATCTCTGGAGAACAGGAATAGATGATATTTCAGGTCGAGACCCTTCTTCAGACTTTAATATATTAATACTTCAATATATTTGACGATTCACAATATTGTACTTAACAATGTTAGCTGAAGCAGTAATACATAATTGCAAATACATGCATTAATCCTGCTTGCAGAAAAATATGTTTGGTCAAAAAATTATTATAAATAATTCAAAGTTAATATCATTATGGAACTGACAGAAATGAAGTTTCCACCAGTGATCCCCCCCCCCCTTCACACCGTCACATCCCCCCCTCTCCCACCCTCCACTATATTTAAGAGCGAATACATGATATGGCAAAGGCTGATATGGGGTAATGCCTCAATACATGAGGGCAAAAGCCATAATACATTTAAATTGGAGGCCCACAGACCACATTTTGTACACAGGCAATTTTCATATGGATTTTAAGCAAATACTTCCATGACCATTTTTTTGGGTCACATCCCTGGAAATTGTGACATGCATTTTTTTTTTAAAGGGGAATTTAAGTGGCAAACCCCACTTCTCCTTTGCACAATAAAACAGAACGCAAACGGTGGATTCTTCACCCTTTGAGATCTCCCGTTGACCATTCACCTCTGTGACCTGTGTAAGTGACTGAATAGCAAACCACATACACATCGCCTGTGACTCTGAAATGAGCCAAAAACAATGTTCACGACCACATTTTGAAATTTAGACGTGACTAAATGATTTACTAAATATTCCCTATTGGGACTAAATATTCCCCATTGGTGTGTAGATTCTATTCTCTTAGACCTTTCCTTTTGAAAGTCGGGAATGTTAACCGGAGGAAATAATCTACTGCTTTGGGATTATACTGTCTGAATTCTCTCTCACATCTCAGTCGCAACATAGCCTCACTACACTACAGCACAGGAGCACTTTGAGAATGGTGGTTAGGATAAAAACCACACCTGTATAATAAACCTTCACTCTTCTTAGGAATATAAACCATATAGCGCTCTGCTCTATGATCTTTGGTATAAACATTGAGAGCATATGTGCATGTTAAATGTATTGCACATCTCCAGATTATTTAGTAACTTAGAAACATAGAAAAATAGTTGCAGGAGTAGGCCATTCGGCCCTTCGAGCCAGCAGCGCCATTCAATATGATCATGGCTGATCATCTAAAATCAGTACCCCGTTCCTGCTTTTTCCCCATATCCCCTGATTCCGTTAGCCCTAAGAACTAAATCTAATATTTGGAGCTAACAAAGGATGCAATACAGAGATGCTACTCAGGTTTCAGCATTCCCTCGCTTTAAAGAAATCCCCTGGTTATCTCTGTCTCGCCCACTCCCCTGACATCAGTCTGATGAAGGGTCTCGACCAGGAAGATCACCCATTCCTTCTCTCCAGAGATGCCGCCTGTCCCGCTGAGTTACTACAACATTTTGTGTCTATCTCCAGTTAAAGAACTGGATAAAAGATTAGCTTTTGAATCCAAATCAGCATTGTTTAAGCCACACACTTCTATTTCTCAGTATTTATGACAGGGCATGATAGACATGGGCAGCATAGAGGATATTGCAAATTGCCATGTCCATGAGTGAAAATTATGATATTGTTTAACAAAGCAACTCTAAAGACATCAGGTAGGATATGATCACCAAAAACGAAATGGTGAAAAATTCAGGTTGGCTGCGTCCATTCATGACTTCATGAATGGCGACGAACTCCTCCAAATGTTATCCATCTGTAAGTATGCTTTTGTAAGATAAATCAGGTTGTACGAGTAATGAACTAGAGGAACATTGTACACAGTACCACAGTAGATCCAAAATTTGGAAAATAAACACATTAAACACTAAAAGACTGTAAAATTAGAACAACAGTCTGAAGAAATTAGCGAACTGCGAACTTGTCAAAGTCGAACAGTTTCTTTAAAGAGTACTGTTGCGGGTCTTTCGTGTGCTTAGCAAGAAAGGGTGCGTACTTGTGCTGCTTAATGGCAGTCTAGGTTTCTTGCAGTGTAGTGGTGTATGTGCAGTGAACAGTCAATGGATGTACGCAATATTGATCTGAAACCAAGACTGCCATGAAGAAGCACCAATACCCAGTCGTAACCATGCCTGGTCAAAAACATGTCAATGTCATAAGGTCATAAGTGATAGGAGTAGAATTAGGTCATTTGGCCCATCATGTCTACTATGCCATTTAATCATGGCTGATCTATCTCTCCCCCCTAACTGCATTTTCCTGCCTTCTCCCCATAACCCCTGACACCCATACTAATCAAGAATCTATCCATCTCTGCCTTAAAAATATCCACTGACTTGGCCTCCAAAGCCTTCTGTGGCAAATAATTCCACAGATTCACCACCCTCTGACTGAAGAAGTTCCTCCTAATTCCGAAACGAACGTCCTTTAGTTATGAGGCTATTACCTCTTGTCCTAGATTCTCCCACTAGTGGAAACATCCTCTCCACAACCTTTCACTATTCAGTAAGTTTCAATGAGGTTCTTGTTAAGCACAAGAACGAACCCACAACAGTTCTGGTTACCAAATTATGCATTAGTCTCTATCAGTACACCAACTCTGAGGCCTACTCCCTTGGTGGAATAATTGGCCACACCCTCTTCAGTCATCTTTATTTTAGGCCATGCCTTTGGTGAATGCATCAAGTTTAAACTGGAGCGGGTCATTAACTCTAAAGTGTCTGGCAATGGACAGTGCCTCCTGAATGTAACAGTTATGGAAATCGGACAATCCAGTGTTCCAGAAGGCAGTGGAGACCAATTCACTGGATGTTTTCAAGAGAGAGTTAGAATTAGCAAATGGGGCTAATGGAATCAGGGGATATGGAGAGAAAGCAGGTACGGGATACCTATTTTACTTCGGAGTGACGTGAGTGACTTCGTGAAGACCCCGCCAGCACGCATGCGCGGCATATCGTCGCGCGCACTCACACCGGCAGGCTGGGGGGGGGAGTGCGCTCTCTCCTCCGGCTCCTTCACAAGACCGGCAGGTAAGTATTACCTTCTCTTCACAGCATGGACAAGGGCCGGAGGACGACGCTGTCGAGGAGCTGAGCTGCGGCCAGCCAACGGCCCTTGTCCCCGGAGCTGCAAGGAACGCCGGCAGCTTCAACGCATGGTGGGGGCAGGAATGCGGAAGTTGGGCGCTCCCGCTGATTCAGGGGCCGACTCACCCGAATGGGTTACCGCTCCGGAGCTGGATGTAACGGATCCAGACTCCGAGCCCCCGTCCCCCAAGAGAAGAAGGGGGGATACAGGTACGTGGCAAGGGGTCTTGTTCTTCACAGGCAACCTCTCCCCGAGCTCCAGAAGACCCGAGGGGGCTGGGCCGGGGGACAGCCGCACGACAGGGGAGCCCTGCAATGTGCAATACGTACCACAGCCAGGGAATCTGCCGTAGTGCAGTCTGGCAACATCACTGCTGCGTCGAGTAGGCCTGCTGGAGCAGATACCGCCGACAACACACACCGTCAGGCTGCGGTCAAGGGCGGAGGTGGCAGCAGGAAGCGGTCGGTCAGCTCAGCGCTGCGAGCGGCCGACCATGCGCCTCCACGCTAAAAGATGGGCAAATGTGGAGGTAAGCCTGCACGGACTCCGGGGAGCCAGGTTCCGGGGGCCGGCGCCGATTCAACTCACCTGCCTTCTTATCAGACAGGTGGGCCGCCACAGTCTGGGAGAAGACAGACTAGCGGAGAGTCCGTGCGGGAGTCGTATGATCCTACTTGGGCTGTAGGTCATGACGACCTGCCATTGGACCCTAGACAGCACCTTATGGAGGTGTGGTCCGATGGTGGAAGCCCCAGTGAATTCGCAGGGCCTGGGGAAGTCGGCTTGTCCGCTGCGTATAGCAGGGACGGTCGCATAGAGCGGTTGGAGCTCTTAGTGGTGCAACGCCTCCAGCGGGACCGGGAACGAGAAGAGTAGGATTCGCGGGCATCCACTAGCCGTGCAAGGACACCACTCAGCTCCTCATCGTCTCCAGCCAGAAGCATTAATGATTGCCCAGCTGCTGAGTTTGACGACGACCAGGGACAGCCAGTGACCGCTGAACCAGAGCATGAGGAGGATATGCTGGATGTGGTGAGTGAAGTTTGCCGTTTCCACCCAGACAGGTGAACCCTGCACCACGAATTGGCGGGCACCATTGATTGCCTAATTACGCACCAACTCCGGAGTCAGGTTCTCAATAATACCTTGGAGAAAGGTTCTCCACGGGCATAACGGCGTTTGCTAGGACCCTGGTCGGGGATAATGTGTCCAGTAAACAGCAAGATGCACTGGCACTCCTATGCAACGCCCAGTATGAGATAAACTGCCTGCGTAAGAGCTCCATATAGCCCACACTCAACCCCAAATTCGCGGGGTTGTGCCGACCATTACCGCTCCACCGCCGCATCAGTTGCTTGGAGACCTGTACAAACAGGTGAAGGGACTGGACAAAGGAGGCCAAAACAGCGGGCCTCATGAAACTCCATCGGCCAGAGTTCACCCATATCACCGGCAACAGCCTAATACAACCTGTGAACCAAGGCTGCCGGATAGGGCACAAAGATCCTACCTACCTCCATCTTAACAAACACAACGACCTTTTAGGGCAAGGCCAACAGCGGCCTGCATGGAAAATGCGGCCGCCGGCCCGTCAACCTCCATAACGTCCACCCAAAGCACCGTATGTACGGAACCGCCGTTCACTATGGAGGTAAGGGGGTCTGGCTCCTCTCACGCCGTAGTATCCCTCCTGCACGAATAGGTGGGCGATTGCGGGCGGCCTTGGACATATGGGAAAACTGTCACCACAGATGAGTTTATTTTACAAAGTGTTCAAGGGTATATAATTTGTTGGAGGTATAAATTCCCCTACCCAGCATTCGCCTCGTAGGAATTTACTCTATCCCAAAAAGAGGTGGAGGCAGGGCATGCTGAAATTATACGGCGAGCAGAAAAAGGGGTAATTGGCATAACCAAGCATGGACCTGTTGAGTTTGAGTCTAATATGTTCACCAGCAGTAAAAAAGAAGGGGGATGTCGGATTATAATAGATTTAACTGAGTTGAACACTTTTGTACAATATACCCATGTCAAAATGGATACTTTTGGAACAGCTAGGCAGATGCTTTACCCAGGGTACTTTATGGCATGCATCGATTTGAAAGAAGCATGCTATACGGTGCCCATCGCTAAGGCTCACAGGGAATTCTGAAGTTGTCTGGAAGGGTGCATTGCCTAATGGAATCATCACAGACCTACGCTGTTTACCAAATTGGTATTTATCTGTATTGGCTCTTCTCCGACAACAAGATTATAGTGATGGCATATTGGATGAAATCCTTATAGTGGGGCAGACCCTCCAATTGGCAATTCAAGGTGTGGCTGCAACCAAGGCTCTGCTTGAGAAGCTGGGGTTGTAATCCATCCAGACAAATCAAAACTGCACCCGGTACGGGTTATGGATTTGGGGTTCACCCTAGACACCAATTTAATGAAGTTTATCATCGCAACTAATAAAGCTACTGCTATAATAGAAGAGTGCCACAATCTTGCTTGCGCCAGGGTACCGACCATTCGGTAAACAGCAAAAGTTATTGGTATTGGTAACTCTAAATTGGTAACTACGTTCCCAGCTGCACGATTTGGAACGCTACACTACCGAAATTTACAAAGATCAAAAATCACAGCATTAAAAAACAAATGCTGGCCGCTTTGATCGGCCAATTCGGTTACCACCGGAAGCTAGAAATGAGCTACAATGGTGGGTAGATAATATTAAAGAATGTCATTGACCTATTATTGTGAGCAACCCTGATGTTGTGCTACTAACTGACGCAAGTGCACCAGGCTGGGGAGCAACTGGTACGATGTCCAGTTGTGGTGGCAGATGGAACTCTCATGAGTCTACATTCCTGGAGTCACATGGGATAAACTATATAGAAATGCTGGGGGCATTTCATGGACTGCGGGCTTACTGTACTAATTCACGGGATTACATGTCCGCTTTCGAATAGATAATGCTACAGTAGTGGCTTACATCAATCATATGGGTAGTATCAGGTCGCTAGTTTGCGATGAATTGGCTAATACAATTTGGCACTGGTGCATTGAAAGAAATATTTTGATTACTGCAACCTATTTGCCTGGGAAGCTTAATTCAGTGGCGGACACCAGGTCACGTGTCTTCAATGACAACATTGAGTGGATGTTGAACCCCCAAATTTTGCAGATATTATACCTCATTTTGGGACACCAGATATTGACCTATTTGCGTCCAGGCTGAACCATCGAATACCAACGTATGTGTTGTGGGAACCAGACCCTGGGGCAATAGCAATGGATGCGTTTTTATCCATTGGGGGAAATGGTTTGCTACGCATTTCCCCCATTCTGCCTCACCAGTCGGGTATTGCAGAAAATTAAACTAGACTCTGCAACTGGCATATTGATCATTCCCGACTGGCCTATACAAACCATGGTACCCGATGGTTGTAGAAATTTTAAAACAACCATGGATGGCGATTGGGAAACATCCCAAATTGATTACTCACTCCATTACGGGGGGGGGGGGGGGGTCAGTCATCCTTGCCATGGTCATTTAAACTTGTTGGCCTGCAGGTTCTGAAAGACCACTCATCCGGTCAGGCATCTTGTTAAGAGCCATAGACCTTATCGCCGCATCATGCCGAGAATCAACTCGGAAACAATACCTCACCCAAATCAGAAAGTGGGAGGCATTCTGTGCCCGGACCAACAAGTCTTCCAACTGGGCAACAATACCTGATGTGTTGGAGTTTCTAGCAGGCCTCCATTTCGATGCTGGCCTCAGCTACAGTGCCATCAACAGCGCCAGGAGTGCGCTGTCCTCATACCTGGATATAGGTGTCGGCTCCAACCACCTGGTGTCTAAACTAATGAGGGGAGTGTTCAACACCAACCCTCCACGACCCAGATATACAGTAACGTGGGATGTGGGGATCGTGCTGACCCTACTGAGGAGCTGGGCTCCAATAGATGAGCTACCACTGAAACAGCTCACCCTCAAGGTGGTGATGCTTATGGCACTGACTACAGCCCAACGAGCCCAGACGTTACAGAAACTGCGACTGGACAGCATGGTGGCCACCCCGGTCAAATAAATTTCTTTGTCAAAGAATTATTAAAACAGCACAGGCCAGGGGCGCATGGGCTGCAGTTGGAATTTCGGGCGTACCCTGTGGATGCCACTCTCTGCATAGTCACCCAACTCCACCACTACATCCGAGTTACTGGAGTTATCAGGATGAAGGAACAGGGGCTTCTCATCAGCCACAAACCTCCACATCATCGGGTGACTGTACAGACTATCGCCAGGTGGCTCAGGGTGGTGCTGGATGCAGCAGGAGTTGCTACTAACATTTTTAAGTCCCATTCCACCAGGGCTGCATCCATATCAGCAGCGAGAGCCATGGAGGTGCCCATGGACCACATTCTCGCCACCGCGGGCTGGGCCAGGGGGGAAAACCTTTCAACGGTTTACAACAAGCCTCTGGCCGCCCCTGCGACATTCGCAGAAGCTATCCTGGGTACCGCTCAGTAAATGTCTGGCCCCGATTTAGGGGTTTGTTGTTTATTTGATTAATAAATTGTGTTGATTTTTCAGCCAGTTTCGACTGAACTCCATTAACAGCCTTCCTCCATCAGACTGGCGGCAGTGTGATAAGCATGGACGTTGTCCACGGCGTGAAATCACAGAGCTTTGAAATCTTCACGAAGTCACTCACGTGACTCCGAAGTAAAATAGTAAGATTAAACGAGAACTTACCAAGTTTGAAGGTTGATCTGTATTTTACGAGGAGTCGCGGTGAGGGATTTCGTGCCCACCGCTCCCACCCTCTATCATAAGGTCAACCAGGTAGTTCTACGTTTTCATCTTACTATTTTTTAGTCATGGTTTGGTTCTGTGATTCCACACCGCTGCTTTAAAGGATGCCGCGCATGCGTGCTGGCGGGGTCTTCACGAAATCCCTCACCGCGACTCCTCGTAAAATACAGATCAACCTTCAAACTTGGTAAGTTCTCGTTTAATCTTACTATTTTGGATGATCAGCCATGATCATATTGAATGGCGGTGCTGGCTCAAAGAGCCGAAGGGCCTATTCCTGCACCTATTTCCTATGTTTCTATTCCATTCAATGAATGCAGTTTAGTCCTGTATGTAGTTCCACCTCCTGTTTTTGTGAGAGATTAAATTTAGCCCTCAATTTCAAGAGTTCAAGAGTTCAAGACAGTTTATTGTCATGTGTCCCAGATAGGACAATGAAATTCTTGCTTTGCTTCAGCACAACAGAATATTGTAGGCATAAATAAATACACAACAGATCAGTGTGTCTATATACCATTGAATATATTTATACACACATAAATAAGCATATAAAGTGCAATAGGTTATTAAAGTTCAGATTTTTGTTTCAGTTGCGTTTAATAGTCTGATGGCTGAGGGGATGTGGCTGTTCCTGAACCTGGATGCTGCAGATTTTAGGCTCCTGTATCTTCTAACTGTGTGTGGTGGCCAGGATGGTGTGGGTCCTTGATGATGCTGCCAGCCTTTTTGAGGCAGCGACTGTGGTAGATCCCCTGGATAGTAGGGAGGTCAGAGCAGATGATGGGGGGCTGTCTCTGTCTTACAGATGATGGGGGGCTGTCTCTGTCTTACAGGAACAGTTTCAGCAAACAGACTGGAGTCTGTTTGCCACCCAGGCCACCTTCAACTCCCATGTGGACATCAACTCATACACCTCAACCGTTCTGGACTACATAAAATTCTGCACGGACAACGTCACTACACACAAAGTAATAAGGACCTTCCCTAACCAGAAGCCGTGGATGAACAGGGAGGTCAGACTCCTGCTGAAGGCTCGCGACGCCGCTTTTAAATCTGGCGATGCTGAGGGTTACAGCTCATCCAGGGCCAATCTGAAAAAGGGAATTAGGAATGCTAAACTTAATCACAAACGGCGGATTGAGGAGCATTTCCGAAATAACTCTGACCCCAGGCGCATGTGGCAAGGAATCAAATCCATTGCCGATCACCATAAAGTTAACACTCCCCCCCCAGACAATGCCTCCCTTCCTGACGAGCTAAACTATTTCTACGCCCGCTTCGACCGGGACAACAAAACTCCTGCCATCAAAGGTGCTCCACCCCCGCATGAACAACCCCTCAGTCTCTCCACCTCTGCTGTTCAGGATGCACCGAGCAAGGTGAATGAGCACAAAGCTGCCGGCCCCGATGGCATCCCCGGGCGGGTGCTCAGGGCATGTGCTGGACAACTATCCCTGGTCCTCACTGACATCTTCAATCTGTCACTGGCCCAGGGTGTCGTCCCCACTTGCCTCAAGACATCTACCATTGTGCAAGTGCCCAAACAATCAGCAACAGGGAGTCTCAATGATTTCCGGCCAGTGGCACTCACCCCTGTCATCGCCAAGTGCTTCGAGCGGCTGATCTTGGCTCACCTCAAAGCCAGCCTCCCCCCCACACTGGACCCCCATCAGTTTGCCTACCGGACCAATAGGTCAACAGAAGACGCCATATCTGCGGCCCTACACTCTGCCCTGACCCACCTGGACAGCAATAACACCTACATCAGGCTGCTGTTCATCGACTTCAGTTCCGCCTTTAACACTGTCATACCCGCTAGCTTGATCACCAAACTCAGCGGTCTTGGCATCTCCACTTCCCTCTGCAATTGGACACTGGATTTCCTCACTAACAGACCCCAGTCTGTTAGGATCAACAACCTCACCTCCTCCACTATAACACTGAACACTGGCGTGCCACAAGGCTGTGTGCTCAGTCCTCTCCTCTACTCTCTCTTCACCCATGACTGCATCCCTAAGTTTAGCTCCAACGCCATCATAAAATTTGCCGACGACACCACGGTGGTAGGACTGATCAGCGATAACGACGAGTCAGCCTACAGGGAGGAGGTCCAGCACCTGACAACCTGGTGTGCCAATAACAACCTCGTCCTTAACTCCCAAAAGACGAAGGAGATCATTGTCGACTTCAGGAAGAACAGAGGGGGCAGACACACCCCCATCCATATAAACGGGACTGAGGTGGAGCGGGTCTCCAACTACAAATTCCTCGGGGTACACATCTCGGAGGATCTGTCCTGGTCCCTCAACACCTCCAAGCTGGTCAAAAAGGCGCAGCAGCGCCTTTATTTCCTGAGGAGGCTCAAAAAAGCCCACCTGTCCCCTCAGATCCTGACCAACTTCTACCGCTGTACCATCGAAAGCATCCTGACCACCTGCTTTACGGTCTGGTACAGCAGTTGCACCGTAGCAGACAGGAAGGCACTACAACGGGTGGTGAAAACCGCCCAGCACATCATCGGTGCCCCGCTCCCTGCTTTGGATGCCCTCCACCGAAAACGGTGTCTGAGACGGGCTGGGAAGATCATCAAGGACCCCTCCCACCCTAACCATGGACTGTTTGCCCTCCTACCATCGGGGAGGCGGTACAGGAGCCTCAGGTCCTGCACCAGCAGGATGAGGAGTAGCTTCTACAATAACACGATCGCACTGCTGAACTCGGAGTCCCGCCGATAGATTCCCACACCTGTATTTATTTATCTGCATTTATCTAAACATTGCTATCACTACGTACTGACACTAAACTGCATTTCGTTGTACCCATACTTGTATCTGTGCAATGACATTAAATTTGAATTGAATTGAATGGACTGGGCAGTGTTTACAACATTTTGCAGTTTTTTTCCGCTCGTGGACGCTCAAGTTGCCAAACCAAGCCACAATGCAACCAGTCAGCATGCTCTCTACTGTGCACCTGTAGAAGTTCGAGAGAGTCCTCCTCGACATACCTGGGACCAGGAGAGATCTTCGGAAATATGCATGCCCAGGAATTTGAAGCTTGTGACCCTTTCCACCATCGATATGAGTTTTTGTTGTCCAAGTGGAGTGGAGAGCCAGCGAGATCAGTCGTGGTGGTAAGTGAACTGCAGTGGGTCCAGGTTTTTGACGAGGTATGAGTTGATTTGTGCCATGATCAGCCTCTCAAAGCACTTCATCACCACAGACGTTAGTGCCACTGGTCGATAGTCATTGGGGCACGTCACCTTGCTCTTCTTGGGCACTGGTATAATTGATGCCTTTTAAAGCAGGTGGGAAACTCAGACCGCAGAAGTGAGAGGTTGAGAATGTCCTTAAAAACTCCAGCCAGTTGGTCCATACAGGTTTTCAGAACACGACCGGGTATGCCATCGGGTCCAGGCGCTTTCCGAGGGTTCACCCCTCTGAAGGATTTTCTGACGTCGACCTCTGTGACTGTGACCAAAATACCATCATGGCGAATGGGGGCTCGGGAAGGCACATCAGTATTCACTATCAAAGTGTGCGTAGAACACATTGAGCTTGTCAGGGAGTGATGCTTGAGCTGCCTCCTGATTTCACCTTGTAGGAAGTGATGGCATTCAAGCCCCGCCACAGTTGCCGAACATCCGTCTCATCCTCCAGCTTGGAGCAAAAGGCCCTTTTGGCCTTTTTGATGGCCTTACCAAGGTCGTATCTGGACTTCTTGTAGACCTCTGTATCCTCGGACATGAATGCTGGTGTCTGGTCTTCAGAAGAGTGCGGATCTCATAGTTCATCCAAGGCTTCTGATTCGGAAACACTCGGAAGGTTTTTGTCGGGATGCAGTCCTCCACACATTTCTTTATGAAGTCTGTAACGACTGTGGCGTAATCGTTGAGGTTCGTTGCCGAATCCCTGAACATTGCCCAGTCTACAGACTCCAAACAGTCCTGGAGTTGTTCCTCCCCCCGACCAGCTCTGAACAGTCCTCACCACATCTCCTCATACCCTCCGAGATATGTGGTGGTTCTGGTCGCAGAATTAAATTATTTTTAATAAGTGTAGCATTTCAGCAGATGAAGAAGATATCCAATTTCACAATAGGCCTTAGTCGTTTTCACTGGCTTAAGTTTATTTCAATTACCGGTTCGTTCTACGCTTAAAAATTCTGGAAAGCAGAGTTATGGTTTCACCAGGACAGCTGCCGATAATCCTTTACTGTATCTACTATTTCTGATTAAAACTTATTTTATCTAATTGCTACTTTGTATCGGCACTTATGTACATGGTCCTCTTCAGAAAACGTTCCATTCTAACACTGGGGTAGCTGTTGTCTGTCTCTACAACCTCGAGATAATGTTAATTGCAATTGATTCCCATGGAGTAATTCCCAATCCTCGTATGTGTAAATCAATAATATATACATTTTAACAACTTTTACTCATTCATCCATATGTTGTCGAAAACCTTGAGCTTTACATCAAAATTCCCATAGTCCCATGGCGGTTACATGGTGTTCTATGAGGTCGAACTTCAGAAGAAAACCAGCATTTTTCTACAAAATAAAAACAAAAAAATTCTGGAAAAATTCAGCAGGTTAGGCAGAATCGGGGAAAAGATAAATAATGAATGTTTTAAATTTTGGATCCATCTGCAGAGAAAGAGAGAAATAAGCTTGGCTAGAGAGCAAAGAAGGAGGCGAGGGGGGTAAGTGGAACAAAGGAAACTTTGCTGTGCGGGAAACTTTTCAGGGGGCACAATGTGCACTTGAGGGCTCCTCTGTGTAACATGTTGCTAATGTTGTGTAGTCTGTGCAATAATGTATACCCTTGCCTATTTCTTATGGCTGACCATGGGTGTCTCCAGGGTTGGAGGACGCCAGTGCGTGACTTTGTTTAACGTGGGGAGACTGGTGCACAGACAGCCACCACATGGTCCTTGACAGATCTGGGTCAGGATCCAGTGGCATGGAGTCCAAGGCGACCGGAGACCGTTATCTGCTGCAGCCTTCATCCGCCTTCCCAGCCGTTGTGATGCTCCACTAATTTCAGGAATCGTCCTCCGCCTGTTCCACCGTTGAGGTCTTGGTTGGATTGCTCTTCAACAGAGTCCTCCCCCTCGACCTTACTGCCATGGGTGGCCCTATCAGGAACATAGCTCCAGACGGCATCGCTCTCAGGATCTCAGCACCACACAAGCTTTTAGACCACGACAAGGTGACAATCCACGGAGATGCCCATTGGGACAAGCTATAACAATGAAAGGAAAACTGTGAGGGGGGGTGGGCAGGCAACAAAATGGCCAGTTCTGATTCAAACAGTAAGGGAGCAGCACAGTGGTACAGTGGTAGAGTTGCTACCTTACAGCGCTAGAGACCCAGGTTCAATCTTGACTATGGGTGCTCTCTATATGGAGTTTGCACATTCACCTTGTGCCCGCATGGGTTTTTTCTAGGTGCCCCGGTTTCCTCCCACTTTCCAAAGACGTGCAGGCTTATAGGTTAATTGGCCTCTGTAAATTGCAATAGTGTGTAGGATCGAACTTGCACACAGGTGATCATTGGTCCGCCTGGAATCAGTGGGCAGAAGGGCCTGCTTCCATGTTGTATCTCTAAACTAAAGTAAACAAGGTATGCATTGTCTAAAGTTGGCCAATTCTCCAACTTCAATTCAATGGCCTATAACCTACAACCCATTGAATTAGGTTGTAAGCCATTGAATTGAAGTTGGAGAATTTTATATTGAGTTCGGCTGGTTGCAACGAGCCCAGTCAAGAGATGAGGAACTGTTCCTCAAGCTTGCATTGGCCTTTATAATTATAACATTGCAGAAAGACACAGATCAAAGATCATGTTGGGAATAGGATGGTGACAGGCAACCAGAAGACCATAAGATCATGAGGCATATGAGCAGAATCAGGCCATTTAGCACATCAAACCTACTATGCCATTCAATCATGGCTATATTTCCCCCTCAACCTCATTTTCCTGCCTTCTCCCCATAACCTATGACACCATTCCTAAGCAAGAACCTATCAATTTCCGATATAAAAATCCGCTTTAAATCTGTTTTTCTCCCACATTCCAAAAATATGCTAATTTGATTATTAGTTAAATGGCTACTGTAAGTTAGCCCAGTATAGGTGGGTGGTACGAGGAGGATGGAAGAGCAAATAAGAGCGAATGAATTACAAGGAAATAATGTTTGGGAATGCTCTGACAGTCAACATAGACTTGATGGGCAGAATGGCCTCCTTCCATGTTATGAGAATCACCCAAATCTAGTACACAATCAATTCTGTCCTATTATTAGATTGTGGACATTGTTAGCATACACAACACTTATTGCCCATCTCTAATTGCCTCCTTGAGAAGGGGATGTGGAGGTACTTCCTTGTAAGTGCTGCTAGGTGCATAATGAAGGTTCTCCCAGAGTGGGTGGAGAGTATTAAAAGTCTGACCCGTCGAAGCGAAAGGCAAGGTAATGATTCTCTGAGTCAGAAGAGCATGCACGGTGGAGGGGAGTCTGCAGGTGGTGGTGTCCTCAGGCACCTGTAGTCCCACACTGTGCCCCAGTGCGGAGAGGGTCTTGGGAGGAACTGTCAAAGATCCCCATGACAAAGCAGTGAGCACCTTCCTAAAAACAGAACATATTCAGATTAATAGTGTGATGTGACAAATAACTCCACTCCTGAGATTGGAGCATAACTATCTTCTGATTTCATTCTTCACAATTTATCAGGCTCGTCTCACTTATGGGGATATTCATCATATCACACTGCTGGCTACAACCGATCATCTATTTATAGAGGTTCCCAATGGTGTCTCTTGAGCTAACATCTGTGGAAAACTTGCTATCAATTATACATGAACATAACGTTTTCTTTAGAAGTGAACATGAATAGGGAACCATGTGATCAAGCAGCAGGAAAGTTGACCTCCTGGTAGAAGCTCAATCTTTTTCTTGCTAATTCCGTTGTTTTCAACATCTGAATCAGATGTTTGCAATAAAGGCTGCATCTGGATATTGTTGCAGTCAGCTAAAGGGTTCCCTAACCTCCAGCAAAAGTACTTAGACTTTTAAATAGAGAGGAAAAGGAAAGAGAGATAAGGATAGAAAAAAACTGAAATAACATTAGCAAGGAATTGAATTATTAAGTGCCAAGGTTTTGTACACTATTTAGTTTGATTTTATTTTTAAAAAATAAAGTGCGCTGGAAAATTGTTAGCTTGTTTCACATTGCAGTCAGTGATCTTCTGACCATATCCACACTATGTCACATCCCCAATCTACTCACTAACGCATCCTGGCACCTGACTCTTACACAAGCATCTTCTCCTCCTTCTTCTTTCGTGTGGCGTGCACAGCCTAAAGTTGTTGGACAACTTGCTCTATTTGATCTTCTGTTTGTGCACGTCGAGTTGATTGCATTAGTCGAAACAGGGCGGACCACGTGAAGGTTGCAATCTTCCACCCCACACAAGCATCTCAAACCACCAAACATCAGTAGCCCAAACTAGAGCACTCTCAATCTCACTCCAGCACAACCAATCTACTGACCATCTCATTTCCAACGAGAGTCCACTGCACACCCACCCCCCCCCCCCCCCCCCCCCCAATATCCACCCACCAAATTCCACCAGTAGCTCAAACTGGAACACTTACTCGAAAACATATGTCCCTATCCCAGCCATGCTACTGACCCTCTTATCCTGGCCGTGAAGCACCAACCCGGGGCTCATGTTGTCGACCTCCCCGTGGTGAGCCCTGTCAACTGACTTCAGTCAGGCGAACGACAACAAACGGAGACAGCAGCAGCGCCGTAGCTTGGCGCCAACCCGAAGCATGCGCCCTTTTTAGGGCGGGCACCTACGGATGTCGAACCGGATGGCATCACCCTGCTGCGGACTTCTGTTGCCTCAAACGCAAGAAGAAGCACCAACCCCATCTCCAACCACCCAACTCCCTCGCCAACCAGCTAATCTTTCCAACATCTGATCACAATCCATGAATTCAGATTCCATCTCCCTAACTGGGTGGCACAATGGTGCATTTGGTAGATCCACTGCCTCATAGTGCCAGAGTCCCAAGTCCGATCCTGACTTCGAGTGCTGCCTGTGTGGAGTTTACACGTATTCACTGTGACACACATGGGTTTCCTCCGGATGCTCTGGTTTCCTCCCACATCCCAAAGACGTGCAGGTTTGTAGGTTAATTAGCCTCAGTTAATTGCTCCCTAGAGTGTGGGGAGTGGATGGGAAAGTAGGATAACCTAGAACCGGTGAATGGGGTGATCAATGGTCTGTTTGGACTCGGTGGGCCGAAGAGCCTGTTTCAATGCTGTATTTCTAATTTAAACTGCTGGCCTCGACACCTACCCACCGATCTCCGACTACAAACCTTCCCTATGACCCTCTCTATCTAACATTCAACACTGGCTTGCGAACTAACTCCCAAACCTAGTTCACCTGATTTCTTTAGCACATTTTGCAACGGTGGAAAATGTGGGTAAAAGGACTTTGACTGGAGTTAATAATGGACATTATCTTAAGATTTGTGCATTATTGGATTTCCCAGTGCAGGGCCAGGGGGCAGGAATAGACCTAAGTGTCAGACCTCTCAGCATATCAGGTTGCATCACAGCTTGGTTTGGCAACAGCTCTGCTTCAGACCACAAGAAATTGCAGAGCTATGGATGCAGCCCGGTACACGACACAGGGCAACCTCCCCACCATCGACTTCATGTACCCTTTACACTGACTTTTTCACCCGGGTAGGGCAAAGGCTTGAAAGCACAAACCACCAGCTTCTTGGAACAGCTTCTTCCCAGATCCTGAACAGTGTTCCCATGCATTCGGGTGTAGTCCTGATCTTCCAACCTGCGTCCTTGTGGACCTTGGACTTTTTATTCTGTACCAGTAATCTATAATGCTCTAACACTATATTCTTTTTATTCTGTAACAGTACTGCTATAATGCTCTAACACTATATTCTGCATGCAGGCATTTTCTTGCATGATACTACGTGTTCACATGTACTGCTGATTGCATTCATGTATAGTATGATTTGACTGGATAGCACACAAACCATGCTTTTCACTGTACCTAGCCACAAACAGTCATAATAAGTCAATACCAGTACTCATTCCAATGGTATGGGACAGACAAGCTGTAGGGCTGCAAAATTCATGAGATCAGTAACAACCTAAGACACAATGATTGATGTCAAATGAAGCCAGAGAACATGTCAGGTAGTTGGTGTTTAGTCTCTTGAGGGTAGGGGATGGTTTACTAAACTAGAGATTCATCTGTATCCCAGTATTTTACCAACAATGTCAGGTTTGGAGGGAACAATCTGCTCCTAGCTCCTTCGCAGGTAGGTGAGAGCGATTGGGGAGGGTGGAAAAATCGAAACAATCCGGGGGTAGGGAAACAAGTTGAGGGTCTTTGCCGGGGATATATATGGATCATAGGTTTAGAGGGAAAAGTCCGAGGGGATAGGGAAAAGGCAGCAACAAATGAGATTGGGAATAGGGGTATCAACAAGTCTGCTCAAATTTGTAAATTTGGGAGTTCACACATTGAGCATTGCACCATTCCAGGATTGCTACACAGAAAATGAGCCAAAGATTTTGGATTTTAACTTCCTTGCATTCACGATGATGCTACATGGAGAAGGTATGAATAGATACTCTTTGGTCATAAGGTCATAAGAAAAAGGAGTAGAATTAGGCCATTTGGCCCATCAAATCCATTCCGCCATGGCTGATCTACCTCTCCCTCCTAACCCCATTCTCCTGCCTTCTCCCCATACTCTCTCACACACCTGCACTAATCAAGAATCTATCTATCACTTCCTTAAAAATATCCACTGACTTGGCCTCCACAGCCTTCTGTGGCCTTCTTTGGACTGTGTCGTATGTCCATTACTTGGACTGTAAGGCTTGGTAGGTCCTGAAAATTATGGCCAGAGAGCAGAGGTGTGGCTGGATGGAGATGGTGAGTGCTGTCCAGTATGGTACTGTATGGAATGGGTGATTCACTTGAGGGAATTTAACATTCAAGATTATGACCAGAATCTGGAGTTCAGAAGATTGGTCTCTCAGGAGCAGAAGGATTTATGATTAATTTATAGATTCCTTGCTTTTTCCGTGATTTTTCCTCTACACATTATGAAGATTGCCTGCTTAAGGCGAAACATATGTTAAAGTCGTATTTGATTATGCAAAGGGGACACCTCTTGTTTGTTCTAGCCAATTTGCTGGATGGATTCCCAAACAATCCTGCAAAGTCGTCCCTGAACTTGAAAATAAATGAAGGCAATATTGCATAACAGACTCCATGCATAGCTACTGAACAGGATCCACTGAAGCATAAAGCCACATCCTCAGGACCCGTGGTGAGGGCAACTGGCATGTTATCAAAATGTATGCTCTGTTCCAGATAGAGAAAGAGGATTGATAGTTTGAAAGCAATAATTTAAACCAAAGTAAAAAAAACTATGCATCCATCTATTAGAAGAGTGGGGGAAGAAAAATAATCAGTTCACTTCAATAAGTATGATATACTCCAGTAGTGAAAATATTAGCTGTTAGTGTTCTTATCCAATCCACACTTTGTAACTGTTCTTGGAGTGATTTGTATTTACCAATGCTTTTAACAAATGGCAGGATTTATAATGTAAAGCGAGTGCTTGAATTTTATGACAGTTTACGCTCTGTCGCAAGGCAATATTTCTGTCGCTAATGCTCAATCAAATATGTGCAGCTTGTCTATTAGACTCAAGCTTGCATTGTTATTATTGAACCGGTCGCAACAGACATTTGAGAAAAGTTTTGTTGCTTTCAACTTCATGCGTAGCAAATAAATGATGTTTCACCTGATACAGATTAAGGCAGTGTCCACATCAATAATGAACTCAATGCAGGAACCAAAGGAAGAGAATATTGGACGAATGGCTAAAAGATTTCGGAAAGACTGAGACTGGCACCCATAAAAATGAAGACAAAACCAGTAGCGAAAGAAATGAATATGAAAGGAAGAATATACAAAATCCACGTCCCAATATGCAACAACATTCTGTGGTCTCTCTCCACTGAAACAATATTCAAACTCTCACTCTTGCTACCAAAGTTAATGACCTCAAATTCCCCACACTACACTGCATCCGCCAAACTTTTGCCCTCTCACTTCATCCATCAATATCCTCTTGCAGATTATGTTGCTTGCAGAATGCTTTATACTCTCCCTGTTGGGGCCATCTCTCATGCTTTTATATTCCAGCAAATGACGCAACATTACACTTGGTCCCTTCATTGTGATGAAATGATTGAGGCCCCACCACTGATTTCTGTGACACCCCACCGCTTGCTAACCTGAACATGATGCATTCACCCCAACTATCTGTTTTTGTTGACACCGAAATAGTGAATAAGTCTGAGGGATAAAGTTGCAATGGAATATTGAACTAAAAACAGTTATAGAGTGGACCAAAATGGGTTTGAGAAAAAAGTATCTGTAAAACTAGAGTATTTTGCTTTGACAAATTAATGGAAAATTGAGTAATGTAAAAGAACAAAGGTATTTGAAGTCATAACTCATTAAAATGGATAGGAAAGGATATGGACCAACTCTGAATAAATTAGACTAGCATTGATGGACCATTTTAGTCGGCATGGACAAGCTGGGCAGAAAGGCCTGTTTCTGTATACTGTAGCTATGACTCTAAAAGCAGAATCTCAAGGGAATGTCTTTAAAAGTAGGGAAGACTATTCTCTGTTCTGCCAGCAATCTTTGTGTTTATTTGCATTCTTCCATTTATACCTGCTCCAAACCTGTGCTTTCTTATTCACTAATAACTTTACTCCCTCTTTCACCCAAACCCAGCATGTCTCACCAGTCAATTCATCTCTCCAGCTCTCTTCCATAACACGGGCCTTGTCCATTATACTCTCAGCTCTCAATCCTTACTGTGTATCTTAAAAGTTGTTTTACTGCTGAACCTCATCAGTTCGAATGAAAGATCGTTAACCTGAAGCATTAACTCTGTTTGTCTCACCACAGATGCTGCCCGACCAGTAGGCTATATCCCTCGGTGATGTTCATACAATGCAGCGTTGATCACAGTTTAAATGTACATTTAAGTGTAAACTACATTGATATTGCTTGAGTTTGCAGAATAAAACTGCGGGAAATAACCTCTACCTTCAGGTCCCTTCCCATGAAAATGTTAACCTCTCTCCGTTCAATGTTTGGAATGTCCTCAAATCATCATTCTTGATAGAGTAGAATATGAGAGAAATTAAACTTTTCTAGCTCTCCATAACACAACCCCTGTGTGACTGTACCTTACAAAACTTCCTGCCAGCCCCTGACTTCCCCAATACCAATCACTCTTCATCTCCAATTATGCCCAAGCTTCTTCTCCTTACCATACTGACCACTGTCCGCTCCCCCAGTCCTCTCCCTATCACCCCCATATGGAAACTACCTACCTCCAATTCTATATCCACACCCCTAATATTCATGATCATCTCTCTATCTTCTAGTACTCTATCTCTTCCAACCTTTTCAGTCAGTTTCCACTTCCTTAAATATATGCTAAAGCTCTGCTTCCGGAATCTTTTTAAGAAAGAGTTACTAAGATTTATGAGAAAGTGGGATAACATAGAAGTAATGTGAATGGGTGATCAGTGTTCAGCATACACAAGATGGGCTGAAGGACCTGTTTCCATGTTGTGGCTCTAAAAACCCACAGAGAAAAAACTGTTCGCCTCATATTTGCATTAAATAGTTAACAATTTATTTATAAACAGTTATCCTTAGTATTAAAATTCCAAATATTTTTTCCATATTCAACAACTCCAGTTGACAAAGTGCATCAAACAAAACTGGTACATCTCTATTTTGTTGATACGTGTGGTACAGGGGAAGTGCAACCTTTGGTCCAGGGCCTTCCCAAGGACAAGGGGAACAGGGGCATAGGGATGATTAGATGGTTGAGATTAAAGGGGGGACGTTGGCTTTAGGGCCTTGTTTCTGGATTGGCAATTTAGAGGCTGTTTTTAATTATCTAAGCATCTTCAATACATGACTCACTGGCAGAAGCAGGTAGAGGCTTTGGGCATGGCTCACTGGCAGAATCAGGTAGAGGCTTGGACGAAGGTGAGGATCAGACACAATTGTACTGAATAGCAGAGCAAATCTAAGGCATGGATGGTCCAATGATTGCTTCATTTCTCATGCTCTTAGACACAGGATAGGTCTAAAGACTGGGCAGTTCTATGCACCTTTTCAGCCATTTCTTACTCAGGGAATTCATTCATGCAATCAGAAGCTTCTGAAGCACTGACTGGATACTGCAACCATGGCAGCACAAAGTCAGCATGCAGTATGGATTATAATCAACGGGCACATGTTAAATGCACATTGTGACCCCTGCATCAGTTCTTCGTACCAGCATATATGGCCCACAACAGACATAGCACTGTTACTTGGCATGTCAATGATTTCTGCTTGTTAAAATCGTAATTGAAGATTTCACTTCATCTGTTCTAACTTGCTACTGGAAATGAATTCATCAATAGTAGAATATTGACAATTGGAAGTGTGGGACATGTTTTTGTCCACATTTACATTACGTTTGCAAGTTCACTTATAGATCTTTGTAACATTAAGGACCCCAATACAAGTGAGGAAAATTAAAAATATTTCCAATATTAATACTGGCAGGGCGGCGCTAGTTCATAATATATAGGACTGTAGTATCCTAAGTGCTTCCAGCCACTTACCTGCTACAGATCCATTAGCCTAAAATGATCAGACTCACACCAATTAATATAAGGGGCACTTGAATGATTTATAAAACAATGTGCTACCCAAGTCTCAGGCCACTTTGTCAGTTCCAGTTGTTTATTTTTAAACCGGTGTAGCAAGGCAGCAGATCAGCGACTGTCTGTGCGGAGGTGGGGGATGTGAACTTGACCTCATGCTGCCGAGAGCAGTATCAAAAAGCTTGATCAACAAAAGTATGAGAAGAAACCGGGTGCCCTGTGTTGTCTCAAAGAGAGAGGCCTCCACCATTTGCAATAGCAATTGGCAATTAAAATAATCTTTCATGTTCTATGCATTTTAAACGTCTGTAATACAGAAATTGTCTACACCCTTTCAACGAAGATTTCCATTGTCTCATATGGACCATGCATGACGAGGCTATGGGAATTAGAAGGGATGGGACAACCGAGGGATTGAAACAAACCCATGGATGTGAGGGCAAACCCCTGGAGTTCATGGACTCCTTGGAGGCAGCATTGTCCTTTGCCTCATGCAAGTTCTCCTTGGAGACAGAGGAATACAAAATACAGCCGACTGGTCACTCTCAAGTGAGCAGGATGTGATTCTAACTGATTTGAAAGGAACTTAAGGCAATGCATTTTGATGGATCCAGTACTGACACGTGTATCTATCACCCTGTACGCAATGTGTTGTCTGTCAACTGAAATATCGTTTCTGCGTCAGAGGATATTAAGCCAGTTGAAGGCAGTGAAAGAATTACACAGGATGCAAACATTTAACATTACCAAAACTAGCAATTAACCTTCAATGTATGACTAGCTGGATAGAATATTGAAAATACGTGAGGACCAGAAGGACATTTTGCAAGCTCGTTGGAAATGACACTAGAAATGAAAAGAAGCTGAATAAACTGTAATTGTTTTGACACCAGCATTTGAAGCCTTAAGCTAAAGTTTTGAACTGCAACCTGTTGGAGACTCATCAAAACAAATATCATCAACTCCATGGGAGATGCAAAAAAATGCTTTTGATGGCTCAAGCTAATGTTGCACCAAACAATTCTAGAATGTTTTGTTGTGAAAACCCTGTCCTGACATATTTTATGAAAACTGCCGTGAATGTTGTATATGACATGACGATCTGTTGACGCAAATCACATTAAAACGGCAGAAGATAGAGTGGCATGAATTAAGGATAAATTACCAAATGGATATGGATTGTAGGAATAAATAGATCATCTACTGAATAATGATGGGCAATTAGTAACCTTACCTGGACCTTTGTAGCTTAGTTTTAGTTTAGTTTAGAGATACAGTATAGAAACAGGCCCTTCGATCCACCAAATCTGTGTGAACCAGTGATCCCTGTACATTTGCGCCATCCTACACACTAGGGACAATTTACCATTTTTACGGAAGCCAATTAACCTACAAAAGATGTACGTCTTTGGAGTGTGGGAGGAAACCAGAGCACGTGGGGGAAACCCACATGGGCACGGGGAGAACTCTGTACAGACAGCACCCGTAATTAGGATTGAACCCGGGACTCTGGAGCTGAAAGACAGCAACGTTACTGTTGCTTCACTGCACCGCCCCTTGCTAAAACCTTACTAATTTTCAATTTGTATCAATAATTTAGCTGAATTTACCGAATACAAACCCCGGTGAGAAGGATGTAAAGGGCCAGAAAGATCCTCATATTGCAGTTAATTGACTGTCCTAATAACTGATGGATTGTAAAAATGTGGGAAACTTACCACTATGGTAGGGAAAATGGAAAGGTTGAATATCTTTTAAAAGGCCGGATAATAATAAGCACTTTTCAAGGAGATTCAATTAGTTATTTTACTCAAAACTTCATGTATAGCATGCAATGAGTAAGTGTGTTCATCTTTGTTGTAAAGAGTTGGTGTGAAACTGTTGATGTAATTAGGACTTTGGTGAGACCGTGTCAGGATTTTGTCTGCTGTTTTGGTTTTCTAATTGGAGTCTAGTAAAAATCCGTGCCTATTTATGAAAATTAATACATTTACTATGAAAATAGAAAAGCAAATTTGCTGTTCTTTGTATCTGGATCATTGAGCTCATACAAAGTTACATTTGAGATCTGACATTTGAAAAGGAAAATGATCACAGTGTCTCATTTGACAAATTTACTTTAAATCACTTCACTTGGTAAAATAGCATCATGCTTTATCAACTATCATTTTATTGTTCGCTGTTGTCACAGTACAATACACCATAGTCATACAAGGATGAAATGTTACACTTAATTACAATAATCAATGCATAAATTTACATCACATCATTCATGAGAAGTTGCAGAGCAAGTTTATTTTCAAAGTGGCTGCTGTCACTTTACAGCCAGTTTAATGTATAACAGTATCAGAGTCATCACAAAATATTCACCCAGGAATTTTCCATTCAATCTTCTTGTCCTTCTTTATGAATTCTAAATAGCCATATCTTTCTGGCTTGTATGTTCTCATCTTTCTATTAATCGTGTCAAACAACTGGTGTATTAAAGCAGAATTAGTCCAAAAGCGTGGCTGATCTAATTCAAGGTAAAAGTCAGGTATTCAGGTAAGCAGGTTTTAGTTTTAGTTTCAGAGATGCAGCATATAAACAGGCCCTTCGGCCCACCGTGTCCGCACCGACCAGCGATTCCCGTACCCAGTAGCGCTATCCTACACCCTAGGGAGAAGTTATCATTTTTACAGAAGCCAATTAACCACAAACCTGTACGTCTTTGGAATGTGGGAAGAAGCTGGTGCACCCGGAGAAAACCCACTCAGTCATGGGGAGAAAGTAACAAACTCCATACAGTTAGCAACCGGAGTCAGGATCAAACCCGAGTCTCTGGCGGCCTAAGGCAACAACTCTACCACTGTGAAACCGTGGCGTTCATTTAGTCAGTTTGAAGTCACGAAAGTAATTCTAATTCACATTATAATGGGTGGGCTGTAATGACAAGAGTTGATAGCAATCTTTCCTGTGCACGGTTGATTGTCAATAGCTGGCCAGTAATGGGATTGTATTTTCCTGTAAATGAAACAAAGCTATCGCTCAATTATGCAACACCATTTCAACTCATGTATCACTTAACATGGAAATATCCACAATTTGGAAGTTATTCAGCCTTCTTTCTCACAATTAGACAACAATTTTAGGAAAATTCTGAACTAATATCAGTAGCTGTGCTGGAAGTCTTTGTTGCGTGTGATCTAAGTATATTTTAAATAGTGTGCTGAATCATAATTATCATTTCACAAAATATTTGTCACTATAACTTTGAGTTATGTATATTATGACATTTATCATGCATATTATGTATATTATTTCTCTTAATCAGATGTGAATGTTCAGATGTATATGTGGCACCCGGTATAATTCTTTGAGAGTTTTAATTAAATATGTGTCCTTTATATTCCATGTGATGCTGCCTGTGAGTAGATTTTACTGTGAGTGGTTGCTCATCAGATTAACTGGCTGCTGGCCATTGAGGGAAGGTCCTTTAGTGCTGAGGTTTTTGGGATGCCAACCAGCAGTTGTTTGCCTTTTTTCTTTTTGTTTTCACTTTTAAATTCAAGTTTTTGTGTACCTTGGGTGTTGTGACTGTCGGCAGACCAATTTCCCTCCGGGGATGAATAAAGTTTTATTGTATCAAATTGTATCGCAAAGGTACTTGTGTTGTAGGAAGAAAGGCTATTTATGAGGTCTGAGTACAGCAGACCATGAAAGGGGAATTGAAGAGAGTGGTTCAAATCAAATATTACTCAGGTAACTCTCCTTGCATTTTGTGCCCTGAAAATCAGAATGATACCATCATCATTATTTAGAAGTTCATAATAAAGTTACTTGGAAGCAAATATTCTCCATGGCAATAGCTCAAGAGAGCTCAAGTTTCGTTCATTCACTTGCACAATCTCCAACGGCCCTTTTAGTCCGTCTCCCTCAAGTAAATCACATTTGAAAACATCCTGAATTGGTTTGCCTGAAATCTGTCACTGCCTGTGTCTGGGTTTACATGTTCAGGGAGTGCCATGCATCACTGAAGGAACAGCAAATCACTTTTCCAACCAAATGTGAGAAAATGTCACTGCTCTGTGCCTATGAGCCTCGAGCTTTTGGCTGAAGATCCACCTCAGCTGCAGAAAGCTGCAAGGGACATAATATCTCCTTTAGGCTTGAGTGAAAGAAAATGTTAGTCATTCATAAAATCCAAGAGGAAACTCCAAAACATTTATAATTAAACAAAAACTATTGCATTGTGTCCTTGAGTACTCCATAAAATCTTAAATGAGGAATTATGCCAGTGCTATGCACATACAAAGCTGCTTTGAGGAATATTTAGAATGAAAGGTTACTTTCCAATAGACATATAATTTTTATAGCTATTACATTGTAAAGAGATCCCAAAGCACTTCACAGCAGCATTATCAGTCAAGATTAGACCAGCACACTGCAAACATTGACCTAACACTTTGCCAAAGAGTAATGCTTTAAAGAAGGAGATAGAGCTAGTTGGAAAGGTTAAAGGGAAAAGCTACGGGGCTCCAGGTATGGGTATTTCAACCAAAGGTGGAACAATAGAGATCAGGTATGTGCAAGGGGCCAGATTTGGAAGAGCATTGAGATCCTGGGCAATGTTGAACCAGAAGATCCCGCAGAAGTGGG
This sequence comes from Okamejei kenojei, assembly GCA_035221665.1. Classification (NCBI taxonomy): domain Eukaryota; kingdom Metazoa; phylum Chordata; class Chondrichthyes; order Rajiformes; family Rajidae; genus Okamejei; species Okamejei kenojei. The sequence goes on from CM069157.1 coordinate 19,799,748, forward strand.
CAGGGGCAATAAGGAGAATTTTAAAGTAAAGCCTTTCTCGGCCGTGTAGTTTAACAAGTACAGAAGTAGTAGGTGAATCCTATTTTGTGCATGTCAGGCTATTGAGAATTATCCAGTGCAAAAAAGAGAAAATCAAAGAGCAAATTAACTTGCATCATATTCATGGGTCATTAATTTTAAATGAGGAGAAAGTAAATATTTTTACATGCTTGCCATAGAAGCCATTGGCAAAATTGGATCAAAATTTGAAATGTGCATTAAATTTGCCAGTTTATCAAGGAATATACATCTGGGAATTTCAAATGTAATGTTACTCCATGAATACCTGCACTTTTTACCCATCCATTCAATATTTCTGTCTGCTTTCTTAATAGAAACATTAATACAGAAGAATTGAAAGGAGTGGATTAGGTGTTTGTATAATTGCACTGAAAATGGTAATTTGCCAGACCTGGAATAATTCTTAGCACTGTCCATGACTGCAATATTCATTGATTTTTTTAAAAAAACATTAGTAGTTGGGTATAACAGGCATCAAAATTACACAAGAAGGTCATACAACTTATGTTTCCTGTCTCAGTACCAGCTTTTCAACAAGACTATTACTTCAGACTCATTTCTCTGCTCATCCATTATCTTTCCCTTTTAAATATTCGAACTCTGCAGACCATAAACAAGAATAACAGTGAGTATGCACGCGTCCAAATGTACAACCATTTTGTCAATGGAAAAAAAAAGATATTTCACTCCGTGCTGCCCGAGATTTACCAGCTTATAAGTGTATAACACATGCTATTAACTTCAATATGTCCACTCTTGTACATGTGTGCTCTCTTAATGAACTATTCACAAAGAAGACCTTATTCTATGTTCACACTGACTGGGCCATTTTGGTATAAAGCATGTGATTTAGTTATGTATTTGTACATAATAATTTATACTTTGAATAGTATATGGTGATGTGCTTAATTATGCATGCTTTATTAAAATAAACTGTGCCTTACACCACTTAGGCTTTTAACTAAAAGGCTTTTAACATCATCAGATTAATTGTGTTGAAAGCCTAGCAAATTTATGTAATACTGTCACTCACAATGTGAAAATCATTATATTAAAATAATGTGTTTACATTTCCTTTAGACATGTAACATTTAACATATAGAACCCGTTGGAATATTTTTTGCTGAGACATGGTTGCCTGTATGTACTGTAGGCTGATTGTATCTTGGCAGTGGAATTATTATGCATTTGGCAGACAGGGCAAATATGATCTACACCACAAATTGATGCTGGATACACAATGGAAATGCACAGATGCCTGTATGAACTACAGACAAACTCCATTAAAACAAGTGAAAAGAAGCTTGTAAATCTTAAGTGGTAAAAATTGGAATGCAAAGAGATGCAGCCGGTGTCTAAGAAACACAGAGGTTAACAGGTCAGAAGGGGCACTTTATTAGAGTTGTGAATGAACATGGAGAACCTATTTGGAGGACTTATCAACATAAAAGGGAGGGTAAAGCCGCAGATGGAAATGCAGAATTGCATGGGCTTTATGGGCACATTCAGCCGGTGTTCATGCTCTCTATGTTTCACCTCACAGTCTATAATCTCTGGTTCCATCAGCATTTCAATTGTTAGATCAAACAGAGATGCAGATCTTTGCTGAAAATTAGACTTGCCCACATTACATAACCTGTGTGATTTCTGAAAGTATAAACTGATAGTCGCGCTGCAAGTGGACAGGGCATTGCGTCTGAGGAAATAAGAAAAACAACTGGGGAGCGATTTGGAGAGACAGAAATAAACAGTGAGAGCTTTAAGGAGCTTGAAGTAAGTCAATTGAAAGTCTTATCAGATGGATAGGGAAATAAACAGAGAGAAAGACTGGATGGGGTTGAGAACGAGGAGCGAAATATGAACATCTGAGATTTGGAATTTGTACAATTTGAAGGAATGCGACAGCATATTTATAATAGTCCGTGGATTGTCACCTTGTCGTGGTGGAGAAGCTTGTGTGGTCCTGAGATCCTGAGAGTGAAGCCGTCTGGAGCTATGCTCCTGGTAGGGCCACCCATGATGGTAAATGTGGAAGGGGAGGTCTCTGACAAAGTGCAATCCAACCGACCTCAACGGTGGAACAGGCGGAGGATGATGGCTGACCTTAGTGGAGCGTCATAACGGCTGGGAAGGCGGATGAAGGCTGCGGCAGAAAAGGGTCTCCAGTCATCTTGGACTCCATGCCACTGGGTCCTGTCAAGGACCGCATGGTGGCTGTCTGTGCACCAGTCTCCCCACGTTAAACAAAGTCATGCACTGGTGTCCTCCAACCCTGGAGACACCCATGGTCAGCCATGACTAAAGGGGGCCTAAGAATTTATAATAGTCATGCTTTGGTTCCAGTCCTGTTGATTGACAATCATTAACACTTAACATATCATTAAAAAGAGTATTTGCGTTTTAATCCTTTATCGTGCAAGTTTGCAGACTCGGTCTGAATTTGCTGCAAAATTCTGCAACTTCTCAATATTCAATATATTTCAACAAATAAAGGATTGGAGAGTCACAGATTCTGAAGCCAGAGGAATTAATGTGGAATGAGGGGGAGGAGGAGGAGGTGAGAAATAGGTGTGAGTCCAGGTGGGCCACAGGGGAGGGGGGAGAAAAGGGGGGTAGGGGGCCTTCACAATTTGCGACTCTTCTGTTGTTCTACTCACACCTTCTGCTTTAATCTCTGGCCTTTGTTCCATCCATCTGGATATTTAATGCCCCCTCACCTGTGTCCGCCTAACCTGTTACCTGCCATGCTTTGTCCGTTTCTCCTCTCTCCCAGCACCCCCCCTATAATACGTCTGAATCAGTCTGACCTGAAACATGACCTGTCCATGTCCTCCTGCGATGCAGCCTCAGCCCACTGTTACTACTGTGTCCTGTCGAATTAGTTCATATTCATTGGGCCAGATTGTGCTGGCCCAGTCACTGTACCTCCCCAAAGACAGACACAAATACAGAAGCAATTTTGCGGGACAGGCAGCATCTACTGTATCTCCTCAACTGTACCTACCTTGTCCAAATGTGAAGGGCCCTCAGTTCCTGGAATCCAGCAGTCTGGTCTCAATTGGGATAAAATGGCAAGGAGGATCTATCCCTGAATGTACCTGGCAGCCTCCAACAGCTGGCAAAGCTGGGAGTGGGGCTTTGATGGCTATAAAAGATATAATTGATTTTAATAGTGTTTAAATGTCTCTAACATTTAAAGACATGAACAAAATTGAAATTGATGGTGGTAATCATAAAAGATTAAAAATGATTACATTTGACAAGGTCCCAGTTTCCACATTTCATAGTGCACAGACAGAGGCGTTGGATTTACATAACTTCCAATGGTTGATCGCTAATAGTTTAGAATCCTTGGCATCCGCCCACAAAATATACAAAATCTGACCATTGGTTTCATAATTATTGCAATAGTTAGGATTTTGTTGCGAATAAAGAGGGTGAGAATAAAAGTTTAGAAATGAATTAGGTGAATGACAATAAATAAAAGGCTCTATGCCCGAGTACAGGCCTGGCTTACTGCCGCAGTAACGAGAACCAGCCCGGAGAATTTGTCATCGAGCCCGGCTTCTGCGTATCCCTGGACCAGTGAGGAGGGAGTAAGAACGAGGGCCGGTAGGCGAATGTCCGGCGGGAGAGAGTGCAGGGCCTCGATGGGGGTGAGGGCCACTGGAGGCCCTGCAGCAGCCTGGAGCTCGACTCAGTGGCCCACCGAGGCACAGCTATATTCCAACTGCAGGCCCTGCTCTCTTGGAGAGGAAAGGCCACCGAGCCCGGCCGCTGCTCGCCCCGTGGATCAGGAATCGGAGAGTGGGTCGAAAGAGACAGCGAGAGAGGCAGATGCTGGACAAAGGGCCTGTTGACAGAACCGAGGTGGGGGGGGGGGGGGGGTCGCACCTTCCGCGACCACGAGGTCGAAATCCTCCCCTCCCCTTCCCTCAGGGATCAAGGGCTGAAGAGGGCCAGGCATGGAGAAGGACGCCGGTTCGCAAGATGACCAAAATAGAGGTGACGGCTGCAACAGGTCTTTGTGGCCAGCTATAGCTGGGACTGTAAAATGGCGCCCAAATAGCACCTCTTGTATATGGACTCGGTGGGCTATTCTGTACTAACCTGAGGCGATTGTGTTTATGTACGGGGATAGTCCTGCTGATCTGTATGTAAAAAAATGTATTTCACTGTATCTGGTACACGTGACAATAAAGAAACCACAGAAGCATCTGATGAATGACAGTAGTTATAGTTAACGCGGCTAAAGAAATGGTTCCCTTAAGATTCCTGTGTCTGCTTCGAGAACACCCTGAGACTTAATTCCCAATCAGAGCTGTTAACTGCTTAGTCTAAGCAATAGATGGAGCATACGAATGAGCTGGCAGCATGTGATCCAGACGGCATTCCTATCCAGTGGCACAATATGGGAAGTACATATGACTAAGCATCGTGTGCGAACAGAAATGAGCTTGGCTGCGTTCAACCTCATGGATTTAGTCCAACCATACTTACTTTTCAGGATCATAAATAACCAGTGGTACTCATGAGGGAAATTACTGAGGGAAAATGGAAACCAATAAAAGGCAAAACATTCGCTAGACAGGAAAAGGTTGGCAACAAAAACGTTAATAGTACCGGGCACCTAAAAAATCTACACCATAAGTATTTCTAATAATCTCAATAAATTGCAGCAAGGAGAAAGTACCATTTAATGCAGAGAGGCAATACATAACACACAGTAAAATTGCCACGGTGATTATGAGTAAGTGCATGCATCATTTAAGATGGAATGAAAAATAGAAAATTGTGGCTATTTGAGTAGACATCAGAAGTTTAACAATGGCAAACGACAATAGTATGAGCAAGAAATAGATGTGGTATAACTGAATTTGTGGAACAAAATAGACACGTGATACATGGTCATTTCATGTCCTAAGATGAGTCATTAAGTGGGGAACAACGTAATCCTGGACTCCCATACCCGAAACCTGAACAAATAAAATGGTTCAGCAATAAGTCATGTAACACGCCGGCACAGATTTTAGAACGATTAAGTAATGTTTGTCACTTATAATGCTACAGTTGCTCACGGATTTCTCTGGGCTTTTGGTTGAGATCGTTCATACTACTAATTTCTACACAAGGTATTTGTCATCTACCTAGATACAACTGGAAACAAACAACAATGAGTCCCACAAACTAATCAGGTTGGTGAATGCCCATTGAAGGTCACAAGGATTATTTGATGCTAAATGCACAGAAAAATATTGGATGTGCTTTGTGCTTTGATTCCAAAATTCAGTTACATTTCCTTAAATGGAACAGAATATATTAAATAATATTGCATGTGCTTTGTATTTTGATTCCAAAATTCAGTTATATTGCCATTAATAGAAACGAACTTCAGGAGCAATATGGAATACGACAACACTGTCTTGTGCATTTAGTGCATGTGATGCAGAGAAAAATTATACAATCCAGACTCTGAACCAGGAAATGTAAAGTAAAATATTTGACCCAACATAAAATCATGCACAGAAATAAGAATAACTAGGTGGAAAGGTAGCTGAAATACTGTGAAATAAAATAAAGTTCTTTAATGTGTATGTTTATAAATCTCCCACAATAATTACATCATGGATTGAATCTTCTTGCTTATAAATCAACCTTACTGTACCACTGAGATTATTTGGCAGTAATTAACAAACCATTAAAAAAAATGCAACAGTACTAAATTGTTCTGACATATTTAGTGGGTAACTATTCAGTAAGTGCCACAACTTCATGCATGCCTGTACTTGGGGCCACACTTCTCACCGTGGTTTGAACATAGTGAAGGGCAACTTCCAGGTTTCTACTCGTGACTGACCACAAGCTGATTCTCCAAGCTGCTCTTTGATTTACCACATAACTGTGATTGCAGATGGACTCACCAAAATCCCCACTGCAAAATCTGAGCCATTACCTACAGGCTTCAGTTTGTGAAACATATCAGACTCATTTTTATTCACTTCCTTTTTTAACTAGCAACTGGAAAGAAAACTGTTTAAAAATATTGCTCCCCAGTATAATTAGCTTCCTCGCTAATAATATGAAAAATATGAGTACTTAATCTTGGATGGAATAGACCCTTCCAGTTCATTAAGTAAATCCAGTATTATGGATGCCCACCCCCTCTGGCAGCCCATTCAGCTGCTTGATCACCTCAGGCATCCAAGCCTCGTTCTTCAAAGTCCAGACACTGTTCACTCTTTGTAGTGTAACATGGATTGGACCGACATACACCGCGCTCTCACCCTGCTGCTAATGAGCATTTAAAAAAATATTTTGTTTTTATTTTATTATTCTAAAATAAAATATTTATTTTATCCACCCATTTCTGTGGCCTATAGCTCTACGTACAATGCCCCAGTGAGATGCTTATTTCCAAAGGTAAAGCACACTCACTTACTCGCTTATCCTGTTGTCCCTCTTAGTTAATCCTACTTACTTTATCATTTTGACAGCTAATAAAGATTGGCATTATTTGATTTTTGAAATTCCTCCAAGATATTTTCCAATAATAGGCCTAATGGGGCTGTATTTTTTATTAACACAACCCCAGCAGATCTATTAATTGCCATAATTGTTCAACCTACAAACAACTCAAAATTTATGATTAAAAGAATCCTTCATCACCATGTTGTTTATCAATGTTGCTGGGAAAATGGTTTAAATGATTTTGGTTTGGACACGATGAGACAATGTACTGCTGCTCACAATGGCCCCACTCTAAGGGAGACCTCTCCAAAAATGGCCACCAACAGTTAGGTTTAAATCTCTTTCATCCCTCTCCTCCCCTACTGCCATTATCATTATGTGCTCATCGCTCTTTCTCTCAGTGCTAATACTAGGCTTTAATTCAGCCTTCAGAGCTGGAAAAGTAGAATCCAGAATGATTAAACCTCCCACTGTGCACCGAGAAAATGCCAATCAAAATCCCGCCATCCAGAACTGAGCGATTATAGATGTGCTTATTGAGAGGCGAGGCAGACAGTCAGAAAAGTGGGAGGCTGGGGCCAGGCTGAAATATTACACGATTGATCATCTCATTGTTTTTTGTCCCACAGCAGCACCTGTGGAAATAGCTTGCAGCAAAAAGTACGAACTAACCAAGGTACGTCACATTCATGCAGTTTACAGTGACTGTAACAACAAAAATTCCCATTAGGTGCAGCATAAAGTCATGGGATGTATTAGTGAAGACATGCTGCACATAAAGAGAATATATTTTGGAACATATTTAGAAAAAAGAACAAAGCTACTTTCCTGAAATGACAGCTAATGTACACCTGATAACATTATATCAAAATTATTGAAAATTTGTTTGAGAATTTATCAACTAAATTTATTTAATCCCTCCTGAATAAACAATGAAATATCTTTTGTGCAAACATTTTGCTCCTATTCACAAAAAAACATAAATGAAAATAATATAGCAAAATACAAAATATTCCCAAGTGGTATCTCTGAGGCTTCATCCTCTGACTAACATTTTAAAGAGCCATGGAAATAACTGAAGTGTTGTGCAACGCCATCAATGGGTTTTCCTTCACATAAGTTCTGCAGATCTAGCCAACGACAACATAAGAAATTAGTCCCATATTTGTGGGGTTGCTCTATGTAATGTGCAGTTTCCATAAATATAAAACTTTGAAAAACATTCTTTATCAATAGGTTGTTCATTCAGTGGATTAGAGACATTGATCTTAATATTAACCATAAAAAGACATGTTGATATCGTAATAATAATTACCATGGGATAAACATTTTGAACAACGTCAGTGTTCATTTTGGAAGTGGAGGGGAAGCAAAATTTGTGATGCACAACGAACATTTGTGTTACAACCTTATTTTGAAACTTCTATTTAACAATTTGTTAATGTTGCTTCAAAGGAATCCTTGCTTAGCTGCCCTTTCTTTCAAGCTGTTTCTTTGGTGACTGTTGTAGTCTCAATCAAAATAAATATCAAACGAGGATTTGGTTTGGAAACACTTCCTAAATTGGAAATGGAAAACATCGTTTTTGTTACTAACTTGACTCAGCTAAAATTTGAATAAAGCATATACAATCTTTGTAAAATGTTCCATCGATTTGGAATCAAAGTGGTGATCTGAACCTTAGATGAAAGAGAAAAGTACAACAAGAAAATCTGCAGAGGGAATTGAAGAGAAAGTTAGTTCTGGTTATTGAGAAATCATACACATGTTAATGTTCAATGAACCTGCATCGCCACTATACCAGTCCAGAATAATTATTCTCAGTGGGCGGAAAACAGATGTCCGGCTGCGGATTGACTGAAATCTTGCCTGCTTCTAATCTAACACTTTAGTCCTACAGTCGCTTTACAAAAAAAATGCAAAGGTTTTTGAAAGAATTTTCATTTAAATTAGACCCATCAAAGGAGTCCGCAAGTTGATAAAACAAATGAAGATGACCTTCTTCAGGGACCATTTCAAAGAGCAGATTTGTAACATCACACCTCAAAATGAAAATTCCATAGGGTTAGCGATCACATTTTAACAAACTTTAGCAATCGTTTGTGTTCTTTGAAAGTACTCCAATTTATATTTTGTTCACCTGCCCCATCCCAGTAGGTCTAAGGTAGAGGCAAAAAGCTGGAGGTCAGACAACATCTCTGGAGAAAGGGAATAGGTGATGTTTCAGGTCGAGACCATTCTTCAGACTGTATGCTGAGGTGGTCCATTTGGAAATAATGGTGTTTATACATAGTTCCCTTGGTCACAGATTCTGGATTGCAAGGTGCTAGGTGCATCCCTTAAGTTAAAATATTCAAATAATAACATTGATTTCCCCCTAGAAAGAAAACTCATTTGTCTTCTTTTCCCAAAATCTCTAAGAACAAAGAAAAGTTTTATTTATTTGACATTTTTTACTTTGTAAATTAATCACCAGCTACAAATTAAATCAAAAATGTGCCTGTCGTTTTAGGTTTACATATCCTCATGAGCCATCTCATTTTATCCCTGGCAGACAATAATTCTGGAGAAACTCAGCGGGTGAGGCAGCATCTATGGAGCGAAGGAAATAGGCAACGCTTCGGGTCGAGACCCTTCTTCATTTTATCCCTGCTTCTTGCAGGAAAGGGTTAAAAAAAGGCACCACCTCTGCACAAAATCAGCACTTTGTCCCCCCGATTCAGAGCAACTTCAAAAGGGAAATAGTCAGCAGAGCAAACATACTTTAAGAACAGCATTTCTTACAGCGGTGCCAGTGGAAATGGTAGGTCTGGCCCTGAAATGAAACTTTGGATGTTGGGCTGTTTGCCCTCGCTTCAGCTAAATTTCCTCAGAGTTCAGAGCATACGTGGCTGGAAGCCTTCGGTTGAAAGAAAGAGGGGATTGGGGGGGGGGGGGGGGGATTACACCTTTCTCTCCGGGCTATAACAAGCATTAAGATCCATCTCTCAGGGATGGATTGGGCTGCAAACTGATGCATGGCATACGTGGTAAGCGAAGAGAGACTAGGGGCCAGAGTTATGATTAATTTAAATTGAGAGGAATCAAATGCTCGCGTAAAAAAAAAATATTCCTTTACTTGAGTAAGAGAACCGAGGGCTTTAAACGCACTGTAAGAATTCATTGTGACAATGGTGATAATGCGGAGATTGTTCGTGGAGGAATCCCTTTGTTGCTGTTTTCACTCTTGAGTGGGTGCAGAATGCGTGCCTTTGCACTATGCAAATGTGTCCCTCCCGCCTTTGTTTACACACTTGCACGAATGACGTGCATTCTTAGGGCATGAAATAAAAACAAGAATATATGTTGTTAGTCATGCTAAAGTGATTACCCTTATGTGAAGAATTGTGATTAAATGCTAATTAGTAATAACAAATGATAATTTGATACTCAGTGGAGCCACTGTACTCTGCATTTTCTTGGGCTGATTGTTCTCCATCACTTCTCGAACTCATGCGAGAGGGGGCTGGTGTCCCTGAGAACATTTCAGAGCAACGGGCGGGTGCGAGATACGACATTGGCGAAGGCAGCGCAGGACAATTGGATGGCCCACCTCGCGTCAGGGGCAGGGCAGGGCTGATGCACTCTGCACCGATTCCCACCCACCTCTCTCTGCCGCCGAAGCGAGTGGCCTCAAATGGCCCTTGTAAAGGCAGGATGATGAATGGTTGTCAATACAGGAGGCAGTGCTTCCGTGGACAGGTCCGGTGGCATCGCAGCCGTAACTTTGAGAGGAGAATGTGAAAAGGCTGGAATCCTGAGCGAAGCGCAATACGCTGGAGGAATTGGGCATCTGTGGGGGGAATGGACACAACGTTTCTAGTCGGGACCCTTCCTCGGACTGACTGGCGTTGGGGGGAGAGAATGCTGAAAAAGAGGGGTGGGGGGCAGGATAAAACCTGGGAATTGGTAGGGAGGAATTGCAGATTCCGGTTTAAACCTTCGATAGACACAACAAACTGGAGTAACTCAGCGGGACGGGCAGCGTATTTGGAGAGAAGGGATGGGTGACGTTTAGGGTCGAGACCCTTCTTCGGACTCGTTCAGACTGAAGAGGGGTCTCGACCCGAAACGCCACCCATTCCTTCTCTCCAGAGATGTCGTCCGTCCCGCTGAGTTACTCCAGCATTTTGTGTCTATCTGGGAATTGGTGGGTAAGGTGGGTCTGATGAGCAGATGGGACTTCAGTGACAAAGGGCAGAGGTGAAAAGGAGACAAAAGGCCGTCAGACGAGGAGAGAAGCAGAGCGAATTGCAAGGCTAGAGGGAGCACTGTGGGAGGAAGGGGGGGGGGGAGAGGGGAAACGGGATAAAGGGGAAACGTGGGACTTGTGGGTGGGAGATGGGCGTGGGGGAATGAACAGTGTGACTGGGAATGCGTGTGCACTGGGGTTGGGAAAGAGAGGGGCAATGTATTACTTTGAATTTGGAGAATTCAATGTTCAAATTACAGCTTAATGTTCCACTTTTTTTTTCTCTCCTTTAGAGAGTCGAGAACAGGAAAACAAAAGTGTAATTTCTAACTGGGCATGGTAGAGGCACAAGTGGAGACGGAGCCGCCACAACGCCCTGAAAGTTACAAACATCGCAAAGTGACACCATAACATAACATTTGCTTGAAAGCGCATTACTGAGGAATGAACCATACAGTGCACGATATGTTTATTGCTGGGGAGAGATAAATGTAGATCTGTCCTGTGCATCTTTCATAAAAATGTCCACAAAGGCCCACTGACAGCAACTGTTCAAATAGAAATCTGGTATTGTAAAAATGTTACTGAACTTACACTGACCAAAATATTTTCCTCACATAACTTCGTGTGTTCTTGCCTTACGCATGGGTGCCTGAATAATAATTCCGAATAAATCGTTTAAGGATAGTTGCACCGTGATTTCCACAATGAAATAAGATATTTTGATAAAGTGAGATGAGCCATTTAACGGGAAAAGAATAAAGTTATTTTAAAAAAATAAGTTGGACTTAAAAAAAAGATCAAAAATGATCCTCTTTATAAAGTTTGAACAAAATGATTGCATTCCATAACATAACTCAATGCAAAGACTAGACTTTGATTCTGGCTTTTATTTTCAAGTTACACTGAGGTTAGGCTCCCTTCAATGTGAGCTCTGTGATTCCTTCATCTCCCTCTCCATGGAAACCATCAACATCCTGGCAAAAACGCACCTCACCCAGACAAGGGCATATTCTTCCCCATCCAGCATCTGGACACTTTTAACAAACTTGCTGCTTGTCCTTCGACCACAACAGGCCTTGCACTTCCGCCTGATTCAATTGAAAGTAAAATATGAGCTTTTGATGTTTTGCAATTAGGGAATCTCGCAAGAAACGCAGTTTCTGCAGAGGTGTAAAACGGCAGCAAAAACAAACTTCGGAACTGATAAGATACCCATCGAGGACCTTAACTCAATATCAACGAATGATCGTGTGGTAGGAAATACAGAAATCAATACACAGAGCATTGAAACGATCAACCTAGAAAAATAAAACATTTCCTCTTGGACATTAGAAATTGTTGGATTGGTGCTAGTGAATCATTTCATTCTTTGTGCAGAAACATTCGAAGTTACATTGGCTAGTGGGGCAATTTTTGGGGAGTGAGGGAATTAATTAAATTAATCCAACTTGAACACCCTTGCCCAAGGTTACATCTGAATATATAATTGCCAGCCCTGAGCCCGGTCAGCCTGGTTGAATATATATATATAAATGAAAAAAAGGTTTCCCTGTTGTTTTCTGGTCAGTTCTGTCAGTCCCACAACCAGAAAACCACTTCTGTGAAATTAAGTTGATCTCAAAACAAATTGCAGTATCATTAGATACCTGTAACAGGACTCTCTTCTTGCTCTGTGAGAATGTGAACAATAATATTGGCAGTGGGGGAGTCCTGTGGTGAGTGGCTCCTGGACACAATTGAGTTGCAGCCTCAGTTAAACAAGGGGCAGAGCAACATAGCACATGGTGATGGCTGTGGCTGGAGATGATCGGGGAACCTCATTGAAACTTACAGAATAAAGAAATAATAAAGTGGATGTGGAAAGGATGCTTCCACTGGAGGGAGAGTCTAGGACCAGAGGTCATAGCCTCAGAATTAAAGGGCGCTCTTTTAGAAAGGAGGTGAGGAGGAATCTGTTTAGTCAGAGGGTACTTAATCTGTGGAACTCATTGCCGCAGAGGGCTGTGGAGGCCAAGTCAGTGGATATTTTTAAGGCAGAGATAGATACATTTTTGATTAGAATGGGTGTCAAAAGTTATGGGGAGAAGGCAGGAAAACTGGATTAGGATGCAGAGATCAGCCATGATTGAATGACGGAGTAGGCTCAATGGGCCGAATGGTCTAATTCTACTACTATAACTTGTGAACTTGTGAACTTGTGAAGGTGGCAGTACTAATGCTATCATGCCATCATCCTTTCAAACCCAACAGCCATCCAGAAGCAGATTTCCAAATATAATTTACAGACTTTCTAAAATATCAGGTTTTGGGGAACAAGGATGAAATTAGACATGATTCAACAATTTTTTTTAAAGCATTTTATTTATTCTATAATTTTCAAGCTCCAAATGGTCAGAAATTTGTAGTGTTGATTAAATTGATTGACACCATGAGGAGAATTAGATACTTGGAGTAATTATTATTACATTTAGTGTTATTTTGTTATCAAAGGAAAAGCTCTTTGCCTTGGTCTGTCCACCTCATCGGCAATAGTTCAGAACATTCTCCTAAATCTTGCATCAACTGTATTGAATACCAGTTGATTTTGCAGAGATTCCGTGCAGCATGACATAACAGTCCTTTGTGACAATTAGGGTGAGGCACTTTGAAGATAGATTGTGACGGAAAGGAACAAACATACTTTCCCTTCACGTGCCTGAGGAATTCACCAAAAAGTGCCAGCTTTTCAGACCCCATTGTTGTTTTTCCAAAGTCTTTGATTCGTTGGGAGATTACCTCCAGTAAGAAGTGAAGCTTCACCCCACTGTTACAGCTCACAATTACAATGGTCATTTCACCAAGATACCAGAAGGAAACCAAGACAGAGCCATCTGTACCTCAATAGGAACTCAACATAATTCAGAAATTGCAAGAAAATAAATCCTTTTCTGTACCTCATGAACAAGAGTTTGATGCGGTGATAGTCATAGTCAAAGTCAAAATAGTTTATTGTCATGTGTCCCTGACAGGGCAATGAAATTCTTTCTTTGCTTAGCACAATAGGCATTGACTACAAAACAGATCAGTGTGTCCATATACCATTATATACGTAAATACACACATGAATACATAAATTGATAAAGTGCAAATAACAGATAAAGAGGGTATTAATGTTCAGTGATAGAAGTGCCATTCATAAGGTCATTAGTGATAGGAGCAGAATTAGGACATTCGGCCCATCAAGTCTACTCCGCCATTCAATCATAGCTGGTCTTTATTTCCCTCCTAACCCCATTACCCTGCCTACTCCCCATAACCCCTGACATAATTCCTAGTCAGAGTTTGTAACTTTAACAATATGAAGCTGACCAGCAGTAAGCAAGCTGGAGCTTTGCATTAATCAATATCAAACAGCATTGTCAGCAGCTATGTATTTTTTATGATTCGTATATTTCTGCATTAAAATCACCTGAGGCTTATTTTTATTATCTTGTTTGTGCAAATTGGAAGTGAGTCATCTTAATTCAGTGCAGTTCGTTCTACCGCACTTTTAAGGGCTTGTTTCCCCCTCCACGTCCACCTCTCTTCCTGATGTATTACTGCCATCCACGGATATATCACAGGATGGATGTATATTTCCACTGATAACATAGCTGTTCGTCACTCTGGCAGCAGCTATGCTCAAATATAGTAATCATCTCATATTCTATATAGCTTTGGAGAGACTGATAACCTCACTTTAGGAATAGCCCTAGTGCAAGAATAAAATCAAGCAGTTTTTGAAATGGCAGGAGGGTCTGGCTAAATGGCTCATAACAGAACTGTAAAAGTCTCAAATAATCATCCCGTCTATGAAGATATATGTCGGTGCCCCGTACAAGATATAAACCATTTTACAATTATATTATTTCAAATTATATTAGCATTCTCCTAAAAGACTAATCCAAGATCCTGAAGTATAAATCCATTTTACGTTATTGTGGGATTTACTGATGGTCACAATCAAGAAGCTGTTTTTACTGCAGCAGTGTGCAACCAAATGCCTCAGAAGGAGCAAAAGAGATCTATATTTACTGGTTCTCACTTCCACTCTCAAGAGTGAGGTCCGTTACTCCTTGAAGGCTTTGTAAATGAAATTGAGGTCACGAATCAGACTTGTTTTAAATTCTAAACTCCTCTGTTTAAAAATTAAAATGCCCCAATTTCACCCTATCTATATAACACTCAAGTCATATCATGGTATGTGTTTAATATTAATAATTTATGTGTTGCTTAGATATTGATTACAGCCCCTGATCTCTGAACTGTTTGTGCGTTACACGCCACTAATGCATTAACTCCTTTTGTTAAAGTATTGAAAAGCAACACTGCTGAAAAGAACATGCAAGAGGTTGTTCGCGTTATATGTGTAACAAATACCGAGGATTTAATGCAACGGAATTTAATGGGGGCGAATCAGATATCACATGTCTTAATTGGGGAACTTGAATGGCGTTGTTGGTTGGCCTTGGGTCCCACGATTAAGGCTCTTTTGGCTTGCTTTACATACACTGGCCTTTTCCGTTCAGTGATGAAATTCCGTCTGATCCACAACGGGGACGTGGCTTTTCTCCCTCCACCTTACCCCCCCCACCTCCACCCACCATAATTAACGGTTTACTAATAAAATCATGGGAAATGTAACATTTATGATTCCCAATAAGTTGTTTTTGTTAGCAGGCTGTTAATTACTAATTAAAACGGGCAGGCCTCTGCTTTTCATTAAAAGAAGAATTTCACATCTAATATTTCAACGCCACCTTACATAATCCTCCACCCACGAGCTTGATGGCAGAACATGGTCATGAGTTAAAGCGAGGGTCGGCAAAATACAAACTGACCCTTCCTTGAATATAAAGTGTGTGACACCAAGGTTAGTGAGGGATATCATGAAGATAATGTGACTGGTGTGTCTATTTATACCCTGCGTTCTCACAACAAACGCTTTCAAAGTGCTGTACGCAATGAATTGCTTTTTTTTTGAAGTACCGGATACTGTGAACACTGTTCTAGAGTAGTTTTAACCTTACGAGCTGCCGATGGTAATTTGCATCCTGGGATAGACAACTGCCAAGTTAACAAATAGGAGTGACACGTTGCCACTCCCTCAGCACTTGGACGTAATTGGCCGTGAGGCGATTTGGGGCGTCCTAGGAATCATGTAAGTCGCCATATCAATACAAATCTTTTTTTTTTACCACTGCGCGGCCACACGACTCACTTAAGGCAGCGCTCCTGCTGAATGGTGCGTGGCTGTTGCTGAGCTAGTGCTCCCTCATGCGAGGCTTGGGGCATGATTCCGTGCTGTTAAGTTTAGGACGAACGATAGATAGATGGTTCAGTATCTCACATTCCAACGAGAACAGTCGTACTTTCTCGCCATTTTCCCAGATAGTCTCTATAACTTTCAAAAGACATTCCACATCCCCTGAATTGCAATTGTTTTTAAGTCGGCGACAGGGTACCGGTGAGTGGCACTGCATTTCACACAGGATTAATGTTGTGGTGAACCCGGACCATTCACCTGGGCAGAAATGACACTCGCCCCAACCATTCGGGAGATGAGACAGACACAAAATGTTGGAGTAACTCAGCGGGTCAGGCGGCATCTCTGGAGAGAAGGAATAGACGACGACTCGGGTCGAGACCCTTCTTCAGACTGAGGACCAGGGGAAAGAGAGACGAGACCGGATTTGCTCAAACTGCCTCACTGAGATCTCTCACACTTGTGGCCCGCCAGCCCACATATGTAACCGCGAAAGTAAATCACACTTTTACCGTGACCTGTAAATGAGCGAAAGCCGGGTTAATCGATGGGAATAAAGAAAAGCACACAAGAAATAGTCCAGAAAGCCTGAGGATAAACAAGCGCGCGCGCACACACACACAACCACACAATATTATTCACATATATTTCACTCAACAGAAAATGTTTCCCTTACGAAAACCGTACTGCGGTTGCATATTTTGATAAAGTGGGCATCTACAAACCTCCAATTCAAAACTTGAGAAGACATCAGCCTCTAGTTTAAAATAAAACTTCAACTGAGTTTTAAGGCGAGAGAAACTATTATTTCCTAATAAGTGTCAATCAAATTCCAGCCCGTGAAGTGTGCAAACTTACCATCTTTCCCAAGCGCTCAGTTTCGTAATGAGAGTCCACTGTGTGAAGAAAACTTGCAAAGCAATGAAACGCACTAAATAAGAGGGATAGATGCATCCACGGTGAGATTTGCGGGACTAATGGGAATTAAGGGCGATGTAAAACGTGTATGTGGGTCTAGAGTTATGGTGCCTTGCAAAGTACGATCTAACATTAAAATGCCCTAAATTAACATTAAAGAACGTGCTTGTGTTTATAAGAGACTTCCCCTGCAGCGGGGAGACCTGCGCTGAATGCTATTCTGCAATTCATAGAATTGGTAATTTGCTGTGGAGCGAAAAAAAGAGACGTGAAGAGAAACATAATCAACCAGGACTGTAAAGCCGAAAGTGGATTTCCCTGAGGGTGGAGTGAAATGAGTATTAACCATAAAAATAAACAAATTAGAAACTTCTCTTTCAGTTATCCAAATGGATTGTTCCAACAATAAACCAGATATAATGATCTCGATTCTGATCTTTATAAACGTGGATGAATTGAAACAAATAAGTCATATTTGTCACAATCCCGCTTTGTTGGTGTGATAATGATGCACAACAACTGCCTTTTTGCACAGAACTCGTTTATTTTGCAGCTCGGTTTCCCTGAAAATAAAAGATCGTTCGTTTTTTTTTACTTCTCCAAAGCAGCCACGGTAACCGGCTGTGATCACAAAAACAAAACGGAAACAAACAATGTTATAGGTGGGTGTGAAACAGCCCGCAGTCGCGCTTCTTCTACTGAGAACACTTGCCGGCGGACGTTAAAACACACGCGGGTTATCTTCACTCAGATCATTGGTATTATCTATGAGCAGACCCCAGCCATTTCCGCACTCTTTTATTGTGACTTTTTTTTTGTTAAATGGGGATTGCTGTGAGATGAGTTTCCCCACGTGGTAAGGAATTGCACGGTGGCCAATCCCACGCCGACAGACGGGATCCGAAGCCCCGAGTGCTCGTTGACTGGCCAGTCGGCTGCTTCACGTTGGGCCAACGCGCTGTCAGTCAGCGGCAAGTGTCCAATGCGCGGCCGCCTGCGCCTCCAGCCAAAGACACCGAGCTCTCCGCTGGCGAGAAGGGGCAAGTCGCCGATCAGCGACGAATCAAGAGGCGAGGCCTGGCTGTCAGTCAGAAGCAGTGGGCCAATTGAGCAGGCGGGCGTGTTGTACGATCCTTGCCTCCCCCTCCCGCTGCTGGGGACTTGGCTCCGCTAAAGCTCTGCAAAGTAGCTGCAACCTGATCAGTTTGGAAGTGCGAGTCATGGCCACCACAGCTTCGGCTCATTACATTCCGAGGAATAACTCGCTCCACTCTAACTCTTTGGTGCATCCGGACTCTGACAGGATGCATCCAGGAACTACCTATAGAGAAGTTCAGAAAATGGTACAAAATGACTACTTGCACGGGCTGGCCAGCAATGGGCACCCCATCACGCACAGCCACCAGTGGCTGTCTTCTGTCACTGACGGGGCGCCTTGGGTCACCACTTCTCACCTCGGACAGCCAGACCCAGTAAAGGCCACCGTGCAGACAGCCAGGGATGACCTTGGAAACAGCATCCATCACCGGACACATCATATGGTCCATCAACAGACTCATGGCAACCACCCTGGCGGCGGCTGGGGCACGGCGGCGGCTCATCACATCCCGGGGATGCCACCGTCCACTAACGGCCACCAGCCGCTCATCTACTCGCAGCCGGGGTTCACCAGCCTCAACAGCATGCTGAGCCCACAAAGCCAGTCTCTCCACCATGGGATGACGGATGCACTCCACGAGGACCCAGGTGGCCATGACAACCACCAGCAGCATCCTCCGCAACATCACCAGGACCACTCGGATGAAGATGCGCCCACGTCAGACGACTTGGAGCACTTTGCAAAGCAGTTCAAACAAAGGAGGATCAAGCTCGGCTTCACCCAGGCGGACGTGGGCCTGGCCCTGGGCACACTGTACGGCAACGTCTTCTCCCAGACCACCATCTGCAGGTTTGAAGCCTTGCAACTCAGCTTCAAGAACATGTGCAAACTGAAGCCCCTGTTGAACAAATGGCTGGAGGAGACTGACTCCACCTCGGGGAGTCCCACCAGCATAGACAAGATCGCTGCCCAAGGGAGGAAGAGGAAGAAGCGGACGTCCATTGAGATTGGAGTGAAGGGGGCATTGGAGAATCACTTCTTAAAGTGCCCCAAGCCATCGGCTCATGAGATCACCAGCTTGGCTGACAGTCTGCAGTTAGAGAAAGAAGTGGTCAGAGTTTGGTTTTGTAACAGAAGACAAAAAGAAAAGCGGATGACCCCAGCCGGGATCCCCGGGCACCCAGGGATGGAGGATGTATATTCACAAAGGGACACTCCGCCGCTTCATCACACACTGCAGTCCCCTGTTCAATGACTGTTCCAAACACACACCCACTTCCCACCAAGAAAAAAAGACTAAAAAAAAATTAAACTGGATTTTACAAAGCAAAAAAAAAAACTGTCTGAAAAAGGGATCTAGCCAGTGTTGCAGAGACTGTTTATTTAGCACTGGACTGTACTCATGCTTAGGAAAGAGGGAAAACATACATTTCATGCATTTCTTGTGGTAAATCAAGTGGTTATTTTTTTCCCCCTGCTGTAGAACAAAGCTTCCCCCCTCCCTGTAAATTAATTGACACGGATAATTTGCAAAAGTTGTAACAGAAAATAATCGTTTTCTCTGCTGAATTGTTTCAGGGGATTCCTTAAAGCAGCGGTTTCTCTTAAAGGGTAAGCAAGAGCTGAGTTTAAACAAAAAGTAAAGACAACCATCGAATTGTCCGCATACAGTCGCAGGTTTGTTAAATGTGGCGGACCGCCGGTGGGGGAAAAGCGTATATTTATTATCTTGAACTGATCTGTCACGAATTTTATTAAAACAAATATTTATATATAGTTCGCCCTCAGAGGATGTGTCTTGTAAGTAAGTAATGGACGCCGGAAGATCAATTGTTTTGACTTTTATTTCTGTGATTTTAAATAAATATTCAAATCGATTCATTGAGAACATGGTCTGGCATCCCAGATAAATCTATGTCTTACAAACACCAGTTCTTGTTGAAAACAAACCCTGATTTTGACTGTGCACTTACTTGCGAAATTTGCCCATGAAATGTTGAAGTCATTCTATCAGATAAATTGTTGAAAACTGAAAGGGAGTACTGACTGTGGACTGAAGTTTTTGAATCAGTGCAAGCGTTCACTGCCGATCCTGTTTAAAAAAATAATAATATCAGGCGAGTTAAGACAAGTTTAAGAAATCAAAGAAACTGACGTCAGTTAACAACTTTGTGAAAAGGTGTCTTTAAATGTTGGGACGAGGCCGAAACACGTGAATGAAAATAATTGGAGAGTTGAAATGGTCCATTGCTGATCACCCGTTTAAGTTTACCATGTGGAAAAACGAAACAAGTTAAAATGAGAAGTAGTAGGAAACCTTTTGCGTCGAGATGCACTTAAATGACTAAACTGGTATCGCGTTGTACATTCATTTCGTTTGCTGGTTTCTTTTTACAGCAACAATATATCTTTGATTGTTCTGTAAATGCAAATACGTCAAACATGGCAAACAAGTAAATGTGCCGATGTGCAGGCCACAGTTTACCTCCCCGCTCTTAAATCTGACCGGGCGCGAATAATTCTCGGGTCTCCGACCACCACCCCCCTCCCAAAAAAAGAACTCAGGAATTAAAGAACAGATTAACAAACAAAACGCCTCATTCCCCGAGACGCGTTTCCTTTCTCATTTCAGACATTTGAGCAGGAAAAAACATAACCGTGCATTTCTGAGAAATTGCCACTATTCCAAGTTGCAGCGTTGCTATTTGATGTAAAGAAGAAATAATTTGGGGTTCCCCTACCACACAATACTGTTTTATTTCTATCTGGATTTTTTTCAAGCTAATTGACATTGTTCTTTTTTTCATCAGGACCTAAGATACTGACCTTGTAAATTTCCTCTGAAAATAATTCACCTAGACAATTGCCAAAATAAAGTGTACATTATACGTGTTAGAATGTTTACAGATCATCTAAAGAAAGGTGAAGAAGTTAAACCTCGGTGAGTTAAACATTACTTAGGACATAAAGCAGTGGGAAAAGTGGCTTGTTTAGTAATTGGAAAAATAATAATCGTCTGCTTTTTTTACTGGACCACTATGTAATATGTAAATATGTTGACTATGTTACATATGTATTTGTTTTTTGGAATTTAATGATTTTGGATGATTTTTTTTGTATGCTTACTAATTTCCAGAGGATATTTTAATATAATTTCCATATGAATTTCCCCCTTGTATTTATTTCATAAACGCGTATTTGAAACTTTCCTTTTCCTGTAGCTCTCATTGGGGTTATGTTACAGCAATTCAAACAATGTTTGTTTTAGTACATTTTTTGTTGTATCTTATCAAAGACAGGCTGCAGAGCCATATTAATATTTTGTTATAGTAATATTTTATTACTTGCATATAATGTATACGCAGGACCCAACTGTGCTCTGCCTCTTCTCCTGGAGGTTGGGGGGTGGGGGGGTGGGGGGGTGTGTTGACACCATGCTGGGTTTTGCTTGTTAATCCTTTCTGCTGTTGCCTGGATTGAATGTCACTTAAGCAAAAAAGGAGTGACAAGAAATCATTAAAAGTGATGTAAGGTCAAACTAAATTTCTCGAATTTTAATAGTTGCCTGGTTTGTCAATTTTATTTCTTTATTTTGTGCATTCTTAAGCATATTAGAGCATCCCTCTCTCCATTCCATTTTGCTCATATTCGTCAAAATTCAGAGGGAAAATTATTTTTCCTGGAAAAGGAAAAAGTTTTTATTAATGACTGGATACAAACGCAAAGGCACATGTTTATCTCTGATTTCAGGATACTATGGGCCAGTTATGATACTGTTTTAGGTGGCAAGGTAAAATTGTCCCTTAGAGCCTTTTCATTTAAATAATTGTGCACCCTTTATATTTGCTTTGCTCTAACCTTATGGGTGTATGTAGTTAGTATTTAGTATTTGTTATAATACCTGTTTTGCAGCATTGGCTGTGATTGTGTAACAATTTGAAGATCTGAACTTGAGTGGTGTGGCTATGTACGATTTAGCAACAAATCGCTGTCACATAGATCCTTCTGTTGTCTCAGACCATATGTGGCCATATCTATACTATAACTCAGTTACAATATTTGTTTGTGTTTTCATTACCAAATTTGCGATTAGGTTGGAATTACAATTTTAATCTAGTATTCTCTGTTTCCGAAGCTCTGGAGTTGGGCAACCATCTCAACAGACCCCATGATTCTTATTTTGTGCCCACTAACCAATTTGGAACCCCACATATTTTTTGCTCCATACCGTCAGTGAAGTTTTTCACCTGGCCAAGATCAGTAGTAGCTGATTGCCTGCGGGGAAACTTGATTCCAAATGTTAGCAAGAGCTGAGATTCAAAACCATTGCTTTCCATCCAAGTTGAGACAGTCTAGTCCAGATGCTTTTGAGAAGTGGGCTTTTGCCAGTTTCTGATTCAAATTTGCCTGAACCCTGGTTAAGGCTGCTCAACGAATACTAATGAGTTTGCAACTGAAAGAAATCATCCCTTTTCTATTTGCCGATATATCACTATCATAACAGCGAGCAGTTTACCATCACAGCCCTAGTTCTATTGTAACATGAAAAGAATACTAGTTAACTTCATTTGAATGGTAAGCCAGATTCATAAAATAATTCAAAATCAGCATACCAAGAATCTTATCCTCACAGTCTTTTGGCAATGCACACCTAACATAAAAGGGGCCCCTGTTGGACAGCTTAACTCCCTACTTGAGTTGTTTAAAGAAAATAGGGTTGGCAGAGGAACCAGTAAGAAATGACAAGGGAGAAACAACTCTATGAAGGGCAATTAGTTTTTACTTCATTTAGATTTCATACCAGATTTTTAAAGAGAACTTTACAATGACAGGCTTGTTTTGTGTATTTTCTACAGTAGGGCATCATGTTTAATGCTTGATATTATAAAAATAGAACAAGACTAATTTAGGGACCAATAGATTTGGAATGACAACTTAATGTTAAGGTTAATTGTTGAAATTATGGCTCTGAATTAAAATCAGTAATTGAAATAGCTAATTGCCTTCAATACCTTTAAACTATTCCAAGTTCTGATGTTTTAGTAGGAATCACTTATTGGCAGAGTTAGAGACAGGCTGCTGTAGATGGTGTGTTTATTATTAATCTAAGATCGGGTTTAACACCAGTGCGGTTAGATCTTATTTGACCTTTAGTAATTGTCTTTCCTCAATGTACATGCATTGTTCTTATCACTCTGTTTTAATGAAATGGATAAAAATCCAGAATCTGGCTCCCCAAAACATTGTTAAATCTACACAAATTTAATTTAATATCAATTAAATTTAACTTATTTGTCACTATAAATATGTGATGGTGTGAACCTTATCTGAGAATAGATTATGGTTAGCAATAACAAAGGGCTCTAATCAATTAAAAACTGCTGGAAAATCCCCAACAAATAGTTCAACACTGCCCCAGGCAATCTTATTGTTATGTCAGAAACAGAACCCCTTTTGTACAGCAAGGGAATAACAGACATTGAAGCATATTCTAAAATATTTTTATTAATGAGTAGATATATTACCAAAATTTAGTAGAAATATCGACTTATGGATTTTGATTATCTCAGTTTTGTGCAAATTAGATAACTCTTTTTTTTAACTATTGCATAACATTCAAAGAAGTAAATTCACACAAGTCTTCAATTAAGACTATTACACCATCTGAAGAGAACCCCCCAGCCCATTCAATCATTGTTGAATTAAATTTAAATATAGATCAACTGAAACTTTAAATATGACACCAATTTACGTTCAAACGGGTTGCCTCGTCAGCAGCTTATGCTGTTCAGTAGGAAATAGTGAGTAAGATCAGATGAAAAAAGTTGTTGCCTTGCCAAGTTTTAGACTAAGTTATAAACTAACTATGTAACTAACATTTTAATGCTTTGAATCTGAATTCAAAATACATCATATGGTACATCTTAGGCCAATATACCCGGAACTTAGATTGTTGCAGTTCTCTTAGTCCTATATAGCTAACATTCAGATTCAAAATTGAAAGAGAAGAACTGCAAGCCAAAGTTTCTTAACCCATTGCATTAACAAAATAATAAGGCAAGGTTCAGAACAATAAAATTATTTGTCATCCACCTTCAATTACTCAAAATAAATAAATTAAAAATGAAATATATACCACGATACATACATCATGTTTATGTATTTTTCCTACCTGTACAGGCAAATTCCATTATAAAAAAGCATTCTAAACTATTTTGTTTTAAATAACTCAGATGCCAGGAAAAAGGAAATAGTTTGCTCTTCCAAAATAGTCTATTTTACACTTATTTTATTCTGTAATGCAGATCACCTATTATAGAGCATCAATGTAGGCAGATTGTTTAAGAATTCTACACATCATATGCTACCAAACAGATGCAAAGTCTTAATTGGTATATGAAATTGCCTCAATAGTAGAATATGACATTTTGATCTAATGGACTAGTCTTTTGTATTATATAGAATTTTCCTCAAAGAATACATGACGCTGAATTACTAGAATTTATTGCCGTCCTGTTTTTTGCTGAGTTTCAAGACATGACGAGATTAAATACTACATAACTGGCATTTTATTTGGAATAGATTTGAATAAAATCTTCACCAAGATGAGGTACCAGTTGGTACCGTAACTGTGCATTTGATGTGATCACAGAAACATAAAATTCAAGGTCTTCTGGGTGGTATATGGTTTGGATGTTATCTGAAGAACTCGTTTGCATGAAAAATAGGAGCAGAAAGCTCTATTTCTGATATGTGAGCGGGATTTAAAACTATTTCATAATAAGACAAATGTAAGGACTAATTTCTTTTAACTTGCGGAGCCCTCATCCAGCCAGTGTGGTGACAAATAACATGGAAGCTTGCATGAAAGGGAGAATGTGCTGATTCCTGATTGAATAGTAAACTGAGTGATACAGGCTTAGTAACAAGGCAGGAGGGGAATGAAAATGTTTGAATATTAATGTTACACCAGTAAGCAGAAAGCTTGCTTTGCTTGTCCACCGGGAGCTTGATTGCATTGTGCAACTAAAGAGCAAGGGGGCTCAGATGTCTATCTCCTTTCTTCCCCATTAAACTAGGATATATCAGACACACACACACACACATTGTAGGACCGCATTTGCCCCTATCCTCAGTGCCCCCATCTTACTCCTTCTGTACATGTACACGCATACATAAGATTTATGACCAGCACAGTAGTTTACAAATGCCACAAAGTAGTAAAGGAGTCAGTTTAAATTAAAAGATATTGCCTTGATGTTGCCATTGTGGGTCCGGTCAAAATGGTGGAGAAAAATGTTAACGAAACACTCATCATACACAATGCAAGGAGCAATATACCCTCCAAGGCACAGACAGCGGGAAAACACATTAAGAAACAGCAGAACTGAGATCACAGATGTGCAAAGGGATATTTTGTGTGTGTGTCAATGTTGTACTCAAAGGGGCGCATCTAAACTGAGCACAGGGATAAATTCAGATATCTTTCAATTAATCTGAAGAGGCTCAGTTGGGATCAATCTGGATATACCACTCATCCTTAATTACAAGTCTTACCCCGCCACATTCTGCATGACTTTACAGTGATATTCAGAATTTCTTAAACGACAATTTGCACACAAATAAAATAACGATTGAATGAGGCTGCACAGCGTTGCCAGACAAAATTAATCTTTTTGGTCATTTTTTTTTTCAGTTTACTGAGAATGAAATCTATGCACAGCTAGGCGAGGCTATATGCATTATTAACCATTGCAGGTAAAATTGGGATTGTTGTCGAGTGTTTTGGAGGAAATCTCCAAAGATGAGAATGGACTTTATTGGTAATCTCAGCAAATAAATAAATAATCACCAGTCACACCTTCTGTAAGTACATTATGATATTCATCTATAAATAAAGCAATAGGGAATTAGCAATGTCCTAGTCTAGTCATTATGAATAAATCATGGAGTTGCCGAGATAAACATTGCACATACCTGCAAAAGCCACATTAATATATAATAAAATAGTAAAAGCAGCATATATTATATGAATAATTTATCTAAAGTGTACTATGAAATTAGAAAAACAAGATCGAGGCATGAACATAATATGTGGTGAAATATTCAAGGTCACAGAGGCACAAGAGAAATAATATCAGTTAATCCCAGATCCTTAAATATCCAATAATATTAGACGATTATTCAAAAGTATAGAACCAAATGTAAATATAGACACGTCCTCGTCGTTCCAGTTAATAGAATAAGAAAATAGGTTTACGGTATCGAATTAATACAACGTATTACAATTTTATTGTGCAAATTCAAACAAAAATCAGGTGTTTGATTGAAGTGTTGTTTGGAGGATTATCATTCGCCCATTATGCTAAATATTATATGGGCCGCCCATCCCTCTTTATCTTTGCTGACCGGCAAAACGGCACTAATTTGACAAAGTCCAACAGAGAGATTATTAATTTATTAAAACGATGACTCTTACGTTTTACATGATCTGAAAGGCGTTTCTGAAGGGGGATGCGTGTGGTAAAGCTTGGCGGGTTATATCATTTAACCTGTTATACACCGAACTTTCAGCGAATTACTCTCGGTTCTTCATTAGGACAATCACATTCTAGTGACCAATCTTCAAATGTGTTCCAAAGGCGGGAGATGTTTCAAAATCAGCCGAAAGATGATTTAGACCAGGAACATCCTGGGTTAGGATCCGAAATACCGCCCCACTGGACAAAGATCAGGATAAAGTAAGTCTGGGCCAAGACCGATGTCAACAATTGTAGGAAGGAACTGCAGATGCTGGTTTACACTGAAGATAGGCACATCATGCTGGAGTAACCCAGCACCTCTGGAGAAAACGAATAGGTGACGTTTCGGGTCGAGACCCTTCAGACTGAGAGTCAGGGGAGCGGGAAACTAGAGGTACGAAACGCTACAAAGAACAAATGATAACGGTTGTTGTCGGTTTCCACTGTAGAAATGATTGCAGAGAAAGGATGGGAGAGGATGGGTGTCAGATTATTGAAGTTATCACCAAAGGAACCCATTGCTTGCCCGCACTGACCGTGTATAATTTGATTGTCTCACCTCGCTGGTTCTTGCGGGAAGGTAGTTCGTAATAAAATATTTTAATCCGGACATTCAACTCAATGGGAATATTGCGGCCGTCACTCACTAGCTTTGAATTGAAGGTGTTTAAAATGATTTCAGATTCCCAGCCTATATGATGCCTTAAAAAGATGTGCCAGAGTTTGAAAATAGTAATTAGCGTAGGTGTGGAAATGCTGGGTTGTGTTACAAAGAGTCGTGTACTCAGGGGCCGGGTTTCTCCTTGCTGTAGAGGCGCACCGGGATACACTTTCCCCATTAGACTAGGGTTAACCCGCATTATCTTACGACCGCTCCTTTGACGGTTTCCAATTTAATAATATTTCAGAGCATTTCATGTTCGCAAAGTCAGGACGGAGTTGGCTGCAGTGGTTGGTATTATGTGAATCTATTTTCGCACACAGAACGAGTGCACAGGAATCCGGGGTGGAAATGGACAGGACACCTTCTTCTAGTCATAGATAGGCACTAAATGCTGGAGTAACTCAGCGGGACAGGCAGCATCTCAGGAGAGAAACGTCACCCATTCATTCCTTCTTTCCAGAGATGCTTCCTTCCTGTCCCCGCTGAGTTACTCCAGCATTTTTGTGTCTATCTTCGGTTTGAACCAGCATCTGCAGTTCCTTCCCATGAATCTTCTAGTCTTGGTTGTGGACGCCTCTCTCTCCCTCTTGACAAGTTGCAACCACTACACAAATGACACACCTCTGTGAAGTCGAGTACGCTTTACACCAAGGCATGTACTCGACCGACAGCGCGAAAACAGCACGTAGACTTGGAAAACCGAAATGCTATAAGTATTGCCAGGTAACATTTTAAAAGCACCGATATGAACATGTTATATTTTGGGCTCCATTCACATCACACACATCACCCTAAAGTATTGGATCACACCCATCCCTTCTGTTCCAGAGATGCTGCCTGAATGAGTCAAACCAGCATGAGTCTGAAGAAGAGTCTAGACCCGAAACATCGCCCGTTCCTTCTCTCCAGAGATGCTGCCTGTCCCGCTGAGTTACTCCAGCATGTTTGTGGCTTCATCCTCAGTTCCTTCCTGCACAGCCCCTAAAGCATATCCTCCCTGCACGGTATCTGAAAGTGTACAGTGTACACTGGTGTCCTCGGGTCAGTTCGCCCAGTGATAGCGTCTGGTAGGTTATCAAACAGCCACAGGATGAAAAGCAACGACTTTCGCTCACTCTCTCAGTGTTTCTCACACACGCCAGTTGCCAGTGGACAATACAGCCGAACATTTGCGAGAATTACATTCGTGACCAAACATATGTTTGACGTGATTGCAAATTATTGTAAATAATTAACGCCCAGTGCTGGTGAGCATCGCGCCCAGAATTACTTTAGTTGCTGGTGGACTGTCACGGACCAGAGCAAACCCCTCCAGTGCCTGAGTTATCTGGGGTCAGAACTCAGGGATGCTCGGCTCTGCTTCTAAATACTTCTGGGGGGGAAAAAAACAAAGCAAATTAATAAATACAATACTTTCTGCCCTCTACCGGCGATTGTCTTGAATTATTATAACATAACTGGCTCCCTTTGAGATCTAAACCAATTGGTGTATTTGATTATTATTTACACTCATAACGCAGTGGGAATTATTGAGGAATATAACCACGCTGTAATCAATGATAGAGAACCCTAACCCTAACCCTAACCCGAAACGTCACCTATTCCTTCTCTCCAGGGATGCTGCCTGTCCCGCTGAGTTGCTCTAGCATTTTGTGTCTATCTTCGGCATCTGCAGTTCCTTCCTCCACTGCTGTAAGCAATGCCGGGCTGGGTCCTACGCGGATGCAGCCTTTCCCCTGTTTTTTTTGTTGTTTGTTTACCTGGCCGCAGTTACTCCATGCCCGCACATCTCAGTGGCAATCCCGATAAAGAGAAATACAAATTAAATTGGACAGTTATTTTGGATTTCATACCCAGTGAAAGAGGTAAACCCAGTAAGCAGAAGGTTGAGTGTTAGGAATTATGTGGGACCAATTCAGTCTGTGCAAAGTGGAGCTGAAGTCAGACTGAAGAAGGCTTTTGACCTGAAACATCACCTATTCCTTCTCTCCAGAGATGCTGTCTGACCCGCTGAGTTACACCAGTATTTTGTGTCTACGTTCAGTCTGTTCCAAAGCCTGTTTTCTTCCAGTTTTGATTTAGACCCCCAAACCAACACCCTCACCCCTATAAGTAGTCCATGTTGTTTAGGTTGTGTAACCAAACTGAACAGCCCCCTTCCCCATCTCTCTTTCTCCACACACATCCTCAACACAATCTGGGGACGTTTACAAGATGCTTTTAACGGGGTAAAAACGTCCTACGGTGTTTTGCCAGAGTATTATTGAACAATATTTGACCTGAAGAGATGTGGCGATCAATGAATAAAGGGCTATATGAGAGAAAACAAGTGCTGGAATAAGTTAGTGCTGGATCAGTGCTGGATCAGGCAGCATCAGTGGGAGGAATTAATTTCTGGTTGGAACCCTTCTTCTGACTGAAGGTGAGGATACTGTATGTTAGAAAGGCAGAGCACCTTGGAGAGAGAACTTCAGAGCTCAGCATATTGAAAGCTAAAAAAAATCCCAGATTTATAGGAGTCCAATTAATTTCTGATGGAACGGTGATGGGGAATTGCCACCCACTTCATCCAAATAAGAGGTGATATAGGGACCCAAACCTGCCCTCTATTCAGCATCACTCATGGGAGTGTCCGAGCGAGGAAGGACTACTTTCAGATTTGATTCCTCCCATTTGCAATAACTTACCAATGGTCACATTTAAAGAAGTGCCACTTCCAGGCAAACATCGGTCATGGAACTGTACTTGAGCAAGCAGTGAACACCATCAGTGTCAGATATAATTCAGTAAAATATCCCAAATACCTGTATTTGGGAATTCCACGCCCATGCCCGTTTAGTGTCAGTTTCAAACATTTATTTTTGCCAGATGATACTGGCTCTTTAAAGACCAAATCGTCTGTGAGATCAGACATTATTTTTATAAAGCACGCAAGTATTTCTCTAAGGACTTGTGGCATTACTGAAAGTTTCAGCTGTACTGCATGGTAACTCGCTTCTCTCTATATTTCACCATCAAAAGATAACTACACAATATGTCAAATAACATCCATCACATAACAATTTTCTTTTTGATTTTCTTTGCTCGCTCCTTGGTCTGTACAATTTCTAGAGTACTTGGTTACCACGTTCTTCTAGCTAATTCTAAAAGCCTAGCTTGTTCGGGTGAAGGCTTTTGTATTTATTTCAAAACACATTGAATTCAGAGTAGAATAACTCCATTGACTAAACAACAAAGACTGGCACTGGAAACTATTCTTCCTATTTACAATTCTACAGGATTGGTGTTAGCAACTGTTTGTATTGTGATGTGTCCTTCGACCACAACTACCACCAACTGTTGAACACTCTCAGTATGGTTTAACCGCTGAAGCACTCTGGTAAAGGTTTCTTACATTGCATTTTTTAAATGGAAGAAGAATGTTGTAAAAATTAATATGAGAAAAAAATAACACGGTTCGACTTTTGCTTTTTACTACACGCAAGTTATTGCAAATATTTCTTCTCTCCTTCGCGACTGTCCTCTATAAGGAGTTACCTCCAGACTTCCATTATTCTTAACTGAATGGACTGTTTATTCTGCTATTTAAAATCCTTAATCATGTTTCAGTCTTACTGCAATTTTAGAAATGAGCCACTTATGCGGTGACTGCAAGCAAGAAGCATTGTAGAGTGTGGCCTGAAAAACATTTTGAAATGTAGAATGGTTCAGGAAAATTTCTCACTGAGACAAGAAAGGTAAACGTGAAATGCTTTTAACCTTATTTTCGACATCACTTTCATAAGTGTCAGTAGTTAAAAATTGTAAAAAACTATATTTCAATAAGGGGGGAATCAAATTGTAGGTGCGAATTCATTCTACACTGCAATTGATCTTGCACTACATAACCTGTTATTTTGGTGGATTCAACATAACACCAATTGTGAATGGAAGAAAGATGATGTTCCCTTGATTTATTCAAAGTCTAGAACCACAGACATATTGCATATAACATTCCTTCTCTCTCTTTATCATCACAAACACATTAACATCTTTAAATCCTCCCAAATACAAAGCCTTAATCTAGATGCAGTCACCTAATTGCTGAAAGTCTATCTCATTGTGTTTCCATGCATCAGACATGCTGCTTTGGAGTTCACCCATTAGAGGTTTTGTTTATTTATATTTACAATATATATTGCCTGTCTGTAATTCAAACATCATCAAATTCCGATGGATAGTTCTGACAGTGGGGTGCCTTTATCTCTTGGAAAAAAAGAAAATGCAGACGATGGAATTATGACATAAAATTAGAAAGTATTGGAAGTACCAAGCAAGCTTGGTAGTTAAGATTGTAAAATCTTATCTTACTCCTATGAGCTTGGTTCAAGAGGGATGAAACCAGAAAGAATAATATGATCTTCACTCAACACCTGTAGGACCTAGATTTCAAATTGTGGAGAACGCAGAGGAAATTTGCTAAATACTGTAGTTTCAATGATGAGGGACCTCAATTGTATGGAGAGACAACAACAAAGGCAGCACCGTGGTGCAGTGGTAGAGCTGCTGCCTTACAGTGCCAGAGACACGGGTTCGATCCTGACCTCGGGTGCTGTGGGTACAGAGTTCTCCAACGTTCTCCCTGTGTCTGCGTGGGTTTTCTCTGGGTGCTCCGGTTTACTCCCATATTCCAAAGGCGTACGGGATTGTAGGTTAATTGGCTTTGGTAAAATTGTAAATTGTCTTTAGTGTGTTGGATAGTGTTAGTGTACCGGGATGATTGCCGGTCGCCGTGGACTTGGTGGGCCAAAGGGCCTGTTTCCTCGCTGTATCACAAAACTAAACTAAACAGGTAAGATTGTTATCCAGAGGATAGAAACTGAAGATTTACTAGATTTGCTCAAAATTATGAATGCTTACAATGGAGCACAGAGAAGGAAACTGTTCCCGAGCCGAAAGAATGGTGACAGGAGGACACCGATTTATACTAACTGCAGAAGAATCGGAGGGCAGGCAAGGAAAATGTGTTTATTCAGTGAGTTGTTATAGTCAGGAACACATTGCTGAAAGTCTGATGGAAGCATATTCATTGCGAACTCACTGGAGGGAGTTGGATCTGCAGTCAAAGGGGAAGGAATTACAGAACCAAGGAAAACAAGCAAGAAAATATGACCAAAGAAATAGCTATTTCAGTGTTGGCACAAGCATGATTGAATTGGTCTTAGTCTTGTCCTGTGCTGTAACATTCCATGATCTCATCATGTAGAACATTTCAGGATCCCGCACATTTAAGGGAGAGAAGAAACATCACGCGGGGCTCTGAAGCCTATTTACAACTCATTGAATCGGATGGACCTTTGACAAGTAGAGGACCCGGTTCAGTAGAAACATAGAAACATAGAAACATAGAAACATAGAAATTAGGTGCAGGAGTAGGCCATTCAGCCCTTCGAGCCTGCACCGCCATTCAATATGATCATGGCTGATCATCCAACTCAGTATCCCGTACCTGCCTTCTCTCCATACCCTCTGATCCCCTTAGCCACAAGGGCCACATCCAACTCACTCTTAAATATAGCCAATGAACTGGCCTCAACTACCCTCTGTGGCAGAGAGTTCCAGAGACTCACCACTCTCTGTGTGAAAAAAGTCTTTCTCATCTCGGTCTTAAAGGATTTCCCCCTTATCCTTAAGCTGTGACCCCTTGTCCTGGACTTCCCCAACATCGGGAACAATCTTCCTGCATCTAGCCTGTCCAACCCCTTAAGAATTTTGTAAGTTTCTATAAGATCCCCTCTCAATCTCCTAAATTCCAGAGAGTATAAACCGAGTCGATCCAGTCTTTCTTCATAAGACAGTCCTGACATCCCAGGAATCAGTCTGGTGAACCTTCTCTGCACTCCCTCTATGGCAATAATGTCCTTCCTCAGATTTGGATTCCCAGTAGTTTCACTGGGAAACATCATGGTGTCCGTCCTGATTTATAATAAACAAGCCACTGGAGAACTAAAAACACAATGGAAGCACAGTCTGGCATACAATACAGATTTTGGAGAAGATTAATGACAGAATAATTCAGATGAGATTAAAATATAGCTTTAAACAATACTTCAGTCGGATAACAAAAAACACGTTAAACGATAAACCAGGAGATGTGACTTGAGTAGATGCTGGAGTAACACAACCCCAGAATGTCACAGTGGTGCACTGGTAGAGCTGCAATTTGATAGCACCAGAGATCCGGATTTGAACTGATCTTGGGTGCTCGATCCTGATCTTCACATTTTCCCTGTGATCATATGGTTTTCATCCTGGTGCTCCGGTTTCCTCCCACATCCCCAAGACATATTAGTTTTGTAAGCATGTGTAAAATTGCCCCAAGTGCGTTGGCAGTGGATGCAAAAGTGGGATAGCAGAGAAATAGTGTGAACGGTGCTCGGTGTGGACTTGGTGGGCCGAATGGTCTGTTTCCATGTTGTATCTTTCAATCAAATAATGCAAACAGCTGCACATTGAAGACTAAAGTAGATGTCCAGGAAATAGGTTTATAAAGTGTCTCACCTCCCAATGCAGACCATATCATGGAAGAGGAAGTATCAGAAGCGCAGAAAATGCAACAAAAAAAATAAACACACTGGAGCAGGTCACCACAAGAGGATGAGTGCCCACTATATAATACCATTCTTCAATAATCAACTCCCTGGAAAAAAAATGTCTCATTCCTGCAGGTCACTCTGTCTATCTTTATGCCTTCTATGTGCAAAGCATGTAATAATTACTGACTTTCTACTGGTCTAAAATAGTACAAATTCAGATAAAAATGGAAGGAAAAAGGCTCAGGGACATTTTTCTATAAAAGAGTAGTGAGAGTTATGCATAATTTATTAACAATCCTAATTCATAGGAAAGAAGGCCAAAAACTTGCATTCAAATAGTACTTTTATATGCCTGTTTCTTCAAAACATCCCAAAGCTTGTCAAGCAACGGAAAGCAGTTGTTCTTTCACTTCCTATCTTAGAACTGCGCTATCACAGAGAATACAATTACACATTCTTTTTCTTAAGAACATGAGCCACATTTTACTTTTTTATAATTTTGAATTTGTCAAAAAAACCTGGTTGGTCTAAAGTTACACAGCATCATCTCACCTTTGCCTCATTAAAAGATTTATTTTTTTCTAACCAGTCTGTGCTAATATGTTTTACTGACTCCCATAGTTATCTAGACTAGGTGACACTTCTTCCCGCCCTGGTTACTGTAAAGACTCCATCCCCTACTCCCAATTCCTCCGTCTACACCAGGATGAGGTTTTCCATACCAGATCATCGGAGATGTCCTCATTCTTTAGGAAACAGGAGTTCCCCTCTTCCATTATAGATGAGGCTCTCACTAGGGTGTCCTCGATATCTCGCAGCTCCGCTCTTACTCTCCCTCGCCCCATTCGTAACAAGGACAGAGTCCCCCTTGTCCTCGCCTTCCGCCCCATCAGCCATCGCATACAGCATATAATCCTCAAACATTTTCACCACCTCCAACGGGATCCCACAACTGGGATCTTCCCATCTCCACCACTTTCTGCTTTCCGCAGAGACCGTTCTCTCCGCAACTCCCTGGTCAACCTGTCCCTTCGCACCCAAATCATCCCCTCCCCAGGCACTTTCCCCTGCAACCGCAGGAGATGCAACACCTGTCACTTTAACCACCCCCTCGACTCTATCCAGGGACCCCGACAGTCTTTCCAGGTGAGGCAGAGGTTCACTTACACCTCCTCCAACCCCATCTACTGTATCCGCTGTTCCAGGTGTCAACTCCTGTACATTGGCGAAACCAAGCGCAGGCTCAACGATCGTTTTGCTGAAAACCTCCGCTCAGTCCACCTTAGCTACCTGATCTCCCAGTTGCTCAGCACTTTAATTCCCCCTCCCATTCCCAATCTGTCCTTTCTGTCCTGGGCCTCCTCCATTGTCAGGGTGAGCACCTCATATTTTGCTTGGGTAGCTTACACCCCAGCGGTATGAGCATTGACTTATCTAATTCAAATAGCCCTTGCTTTCCCTCTCTCTCCATCCCCTTCCCTTTCCCAGTTTTCCCACCAGTCGTACTGTCTCCGACTATATTCTATCTCTCTATCGCCCACTCCCCTGACATCAGTCTAAAGCAGGGTCTCGACCCGAAACGTCACCCATTCCTTCTCTCCAGAGATGTTGCCTGTCCTGCTGAGTTACTCCAGCATTTTGTGTCTACCTAAAATGTTTTACAGTGGGCTCATGTTTTACATTTATTGTATTGACTCTTGTCCCTATTAGAATCACTTTAGACCACCAGCAGCCTTCCAATTAAACATTTTCACACAGTGGATTCATTATTCTTAAAGCAAAGTCATTGTACCCTTCCGACATAGGAGAAACCAGGAAAACAGTGATCTGTGATGTAGAATCATTTTCTTGGCTTCCTTTCCAATCTTCCTCCAATCTATTCTTCATAACCATTAACTAGATTTTATTTTCAACTTAGGACACATGAAACCCAACTTTACTCCTCACATGTTAAGTACAACAGGCAGTGAAGAAAGCGAATGGCATGTTGGCCTTTATAACAAGAGAAGTCGAGTATAGGAGCAAAGAGGTCCTTCTGCAGTTGTAAAGGGCCCTAGTGAGACCACACCTGGAGTATTGTGTGCAGTTCCGGTCCCCTCATTTGAGGAAGGACATTCTTGCTATTGAGGGAGTGCAGCTTAGGTTTACAAGGTTAATTCCCGGGATGGCGGGACTGTCATATGCTGAGAGAATGGAGCGGCTGGGCTTGTAGACTCTGGAGTTTAGAAGGATGAGAATATGTTTCAATAAGAATAAGAATATTCTTATTGAAACATATAAGATTGTTAAAGGTTTGGACACGCTAGAGGCAGGAAACATGTTCCAGATGCCACAGTTTAAGAATAAGGGGTAAGCATTTAGAACGGAGACAAGAAACACATTTCTCACAGAGAGTTGTGAGTCTGTGGAATTTCACTGCCTCAGAGCGTGGTGGAGGCCGGTTCTCTGGATACTTTAAAGAGAGAGCTAGATAGGGGTCTTAAAGATGGCAGAGTCAGGGGATATGGAGAGAAGGCAGCAATGGGGTACTGATTGGGGATGATCAGCCATGATCACATTGAATGGCGGTGCCGGCTCAAAGGGCCGAATGGCCTACTCCTGCTCCTATTGTCTATTGCCTATTGTCTGTTGTCTATTGTCTACCTGCAATCAGTGTAAGTGGATAAAGACCAAATAATCTATCCAATATCCAGTGATTGATCAAAAGCTCTCGTTGTTTGACCATTTTACCAAGTTTCATGGACGTAATCCAGAACCTCGCCATCGGGGAATCGGGTGAATTGCCCTGAACTTTGATGGTGAAACTGTGGTCTTCAAAATGACAGATGATTCAATTACTAATACCATTCCAACACACCAGCTCTGTGCACTTTAATGTAGCATGATCATGGCGAGCAAACTCAAAGTGCTGGGATCTTCACCTCACCGAGTTATTGAAATATTCCCACTGAAACCTCCAGGAAATCCAACTCTATTCTATGCAGGAAGGTAACTTCAGATGCTAGTTTATATCGAAGATAGACACAAAATGCTGGAGGAACTCAGTGGATCAGACAGCATCCCTGGAGAAAAGGAAAAGGCGACGTTTCGGGTCAGAACCCATCTTCAGTGTTTTTTTCTCCCATCATTACGGTTTGAATCTGCATCATTCAAGATTCTTAGTTCTATTTATTTATCACTATGCTCTTCTATTAGGGAGTTTGTCATTTAAAGATCCACGACCGTTTAATTGTTTAATAATCACGATTTATGTTATTTAGTCTCAGACATGCAGAAAGTTATTCCCGGTGAGATAAATCCTTGCAGGAGAAAAGCGAGATATTTTTAGGTCATATTTTAAAGCTGTCAAAATAAAGCAAATCTGAAAAGTCTACCAGAGAAGGTATATTCTTGCCTTGTTTCTTCTTCTTCTTGCTTGTGGCGTGCACAGCCTAAAGTTGTTGGACCACTTGCTCTATTTGATCTTCCGTTTGTGCACGTCGAGTTGATTGCATTAGACGAAACAGGGCGGACCACGTGAAGGTTGCAACCTTCCACTCCTTGCCTTGTTTCAAGGCTGCATGTCCAAATGCTTTGCGTTATTTTTTTAACCAGCTGAATGAGTTAATTTTGGTGTTTGAATGAGATATCTCTCCTATGTCCATATCTATGTCATAAATCAAAGGATTAGGTGCTGCCTCTCTCCTTATCCACATTAATGCTATGACATAAAATGGAACTGCGCAAATATCCTGATCCAAAATCCAAACATCACACCCACTGCCCTCAACATGCTCAGAGAAGTTCATGTTGCATCACCCATGTCAGAGGTTGGTGTGTAAACCTGCTCCATTAAGGGAAAATTAGGGCCAAGCCAGAGTGTGATTGTGACCATGCAAAACAAACTGTGGAAAACATTTGGTAAACCACTCACCACTGTACTCTGTGCTCCTTCTGCAGAAGAAGTGCAAAAACTACACAAACTCTCTCCTGAATCCCTCTTAGGCTTACAGAACTTGGCATTGGTGTTTAGCTTCTGAGCATATTGCCATATGCGCTCTCTTCCTTCTTACATAATAAAACTGAGAGCTGTAGAACTTTGAAGAGTTGCCAATGTTACAACTGCTCTTACAGAAATTATCGTTTCCAGCTTTTAAATATAATCCACTCTCACTTTACTTTGTTACATATTTAATTCCATAATGTTTTTTTTCATATTTTTGTTTGCATGTTTATTCCTTCTTTTTGTCTAATACCCGAGAGCATCAATGCTGGAAACCAAGACAGATGAGATTAAGTCAGCATTACCTTTCTCTGGCATCTCACTGACTAACTACTTAAATTGAAACTACTTAAACATCATATAATGTTTTGTTTTTTGAAGTCTAATTGAAAAGGAAATTAATTTGTCGGCCAGGTTTTCTGTTCCTCATTGTTATCCCATGATTCATTCTTGGGTGTAAATAATGAGAGAATGTTGCCAATCTGAAGAGTTAAGATTGTGATCCACACCTCAGGAGACAATTTGGACTGGATCACCGTGGATCTAGCAGGTACCTGAAAGGCCAGTACCCACCTGTCAACAGAGATCTACTGTGCTGACCCTGTCTATACAAGAGTCCTCCTGCCAGGTGCATCAGGCTGGAGTCGGTGTCCAAGCCTCAGAGAGCAGATGCTGAGACTTTCTCTTATAATGTTCTGATGGCCTTTTCACAGCTGCAACCAAAACCCTTTTGGGAGAGGCATTTAAATATTTTGAATGGTAATTCAATATTTTATTAAGGACAGATTGAACTATAAAAATAATGCATATAAATCCATTTAATTTTAAACACATTTAAGTAGTATAATGAATACCATCAAAATAAGGTAAAATGGAGAAAAACAAGCAAACTACATTTTGTGCAGGAAGGAACTACAGATTCAATTCAATTCAACTTTAATGTCATTGCACAGATACAAGTATGGGTACAACGAAATGCAGTTTAGTGACAGTACAAAGTGATAGCAATATATAGATAAATACAGATAAATAAATACAGATGTGGAAATCTATCGGTGGGACTCTGAATTTAGCAGTGCGATGGTGTTATTATAGAAGCTACTCCTCATCCTGCTGGTGCGGGACCTGAGGCTCCTGTACCGCCTCCCCGATGGTAGGAGGGCAAACAGTCCATGGTTAGGGTGGGAGGGGTCCTTGATGATCTTCCCAGCCCGTCTCAGACGCCGTTTTCGGTGGAGGGCATCCATGGCAGGGAGCGGGACACCGATGATGTGCTGGGCGGTTTTTACCACCCGTTGTAGTGCCTTCCTGTCTGCTACGGTGCAACTGCTGTACCATACCGTAAAGCAGGTGGTCAGGATGCTTTCAATGGTGCATCGGTAGAAGTGGGTCAGGATCTGGGGGGACAGGTGGGCTTTTTTGAGCCTCCTCAGGAAGTAAAGGCGCTGCTGCGCCTTTTTGATCAGCTTGGAGGTGTTGAGGGACCAGGACAGATCCTCCGAGATGTGTACCCCGAGGAATTTGTAGTTGGAGACCCGCTCCACCTCAGCCCCGTTTATATGGATGGGGGTGTGTCTGCCCCCTCTGTTCTTTCTGAAGTCGACAATGATTTCCTTCGTCTTCTGGGAGTTGAGGACGAGGTTATTGTTGGCACACCAGGTTGTCAGGTGCTGGACCTCCTCCCTGTAGGCTGACTCGTCGTTGTCACTGATCAGTCCTACCACCGTGGTGTCGTCGGCAACTTTTATGATGGCGTTGGAGCCATGCTTGGGGATGCAGTCATGGGTGAAGAGGGAGTAGAGGAGAGGGCTGAGCACACAGCCCTGTGGCACGCCGGTGTTCAGTGTTATAGTGGAGGAGGTGAGGTTGTTGATCCTAACAGACTGAGGTCTGTTAATGAGGAAATCCAGTGTCCAATTGCAGAGGGAAGTGGAGATGCCAAGACCGCTGAGTTTGGTGATTAAGCTAGCGGGTATGACAGTGTTGAAGGCGGAGCTGAAGTCAATGAACAGCAGCCTGATGTAGGTGTTATTGCTGTCCAGGTGGGTCAGGGCAGAGTGTAGGGCCGCCGATATGGCGTCCTCTGTAGGACCTATTGGTCCGGTAGGCAAACTGATGGGGGTCCAGTGTGGGGGGGAGGCTGGCTTTGAGGTGAGCCAAGATCAGCCGCTCGAAGCACTTGGCGATGACAGGGGTGAGTGCCACTGGCCGGAAATCGTTGAGACTCCCTGTCGCTGATTGTTTGGGCACTGGCACAATGGTAGATGTCTTGAGGCAAGTGGGGACGACACCCTGGGCCGGTGACAGATTGAAAATGTCAGTGAGGACGAGGGATTACACCGAAGATAGCCACAAATTGCTGGAGTAACTCAGTAGTCAAGCAGCATCCCTGGAGAAATGGAGTAGGTGACATATTGGGTCAAAACCCTTCTTCAGACTGAGGGTCAGGGGGCAGAGAAAGTAGAGGTATGAAGAAGTTCAGAACAAGTCAGAGTTGACACCGATGACCAAGGAAAGTTGGAGTCCACAAGGGTCCATTGTTGCTGTGGAAGAGGTGCTCCTCCCTTCCTGTATTAAATGCACGAGACTGTGTTGCCCCTTGTAACCATGGCGGGACCAGGTAGAAAGTGCGTGCAGTCCCTCGGTTCAGTATGCCAGTGCTTCATCTCCAGGCTCAGAGGACAGCCCCAAGGGAAAGCAAGAGGTCTCGTGCTCTGGCATCTGCCTTCCAGCTCATCTCAGACTGTTGTGTTTCAATGTGAAGTTGAGGTGCGCTGCAAGGGCACCTCAGCAACAGATCTCCCCAGAACTACCAGCTGCATGTCAATTCTGGGCCCCATATCTGAGGAGGGATGTGCTGGTATTGGAGAGAGTCAAGAGTATGTTTACGAGAATGATCCCAGGAATAATTGGGTTTACATATGAACAGTGTTTGACAGCATTGGGCCTGTACTTGCTGGAGGGGGGGCCTGTACAAAAGATGAGGGGGGACCTCATTGAAACTTACCAAATAGTGAAAGGCCTGGATAGAGTGGATGTGGATGGGATGTTTCCGCTAGTGGGAGAGTCCAGGACCAGAGGCCATAGCCTCAGAATGAAAGGATGTACCTTTGGAAATCTCCTGAGGAGGAATGTCTTTATTCAGAGGGCAGTGAATCTGTGAAATTCATTGCCACAGAGGATGATGGAGGCCAAGCCAATGGGTATTTTTTTATGGCTGAGATTGTCAGGTTCTTGATTTGTATGGATGTCAGGGGTTATGGGGAGAAGGCCGGAGAATGGGGTTGAGAGGGGAAGATATATCAGCCATGATTGAATAGTAATGGGCTTGATGGCTGAATGGCCTAATTCTGCTTCTATAACTTACGAACTTATGAATACAATCCCACCCAGTAAACGAGTGACAAATGCTCGCCCACATTAAGCCAGAGAAATTAGACTCAGGTTCATCGTAGTCTGTTTTCATTCATCCCCCTGCTGATGGATCAGAGTGGGTATTGCCAGAAACCCCATAGTTCAGCCAGGAAACGGAGTGTAGACACAAGAGCAGAGGTTAGAAAACAAGCAACGTGAAGATGCAAGGTACAGAATAAATAATTTTCAATTTGGCCTGCTGACAAGAGAAAGATGAATTCAATCATGCTATGCATTGAACAGATTAACGACAGGTTATAATGCACTCTTGTATCTCAGTTTAAAAAGGTATCATGACTATTTAGTTCACATTTTTAAAAAAACAATGTGACACATGTGCTCTGTAGACTCCACACAAGTGCTTAAGGTCCCATAGAATCATAGAGCAGAGTAACGTGGCCCTTGGCCCAATTCGTTCATACTGCCAAGTTGCCCACTAGGCCTGGTCCCACATGCCCATATTTGAACCACATCCCGTTAGTTTAGTTTAGTTTAGTTTAGAGATACAGCGTGGAAACAGGCCCTTCAGCCCACCGAGTCCGTGTCAACCAGTACACTAATTCTACTCCACATACTGGGGACAATTTGCAGAAGCCAGTTAACCTGCAAACCTGCACGTCTTTGCAGTGTGGGAGGAAACTGGGACCACCTGGAGAAAATGCATGTGGTGCATTAGGAAGAACATACAAAATCTATACAGACAGCACCCATCGTCAGA
This sequence comes from Okamejei kenojei, assembly GCA_035221665.1. Taxonomy (NCBI): domain Eukaryota; kingdom Metazoa; phylum Chordata; class Chondrichthyes; order Rajiformes; family Rajidae; genus Okamejei; species Okamejei kenojei. The sequence goes on from CM069157.1 coordinate 19,841,686, forward strand.
ATCGAATCCCGGCCCCTCTACCACTGCACCACTGTGCCATGATTAAATCTCCCTCTTAAGGGCCTGTCCCACTTGGCGATTTTTCCAGCGACTGCCGGCACCAGTGACTGACGTATCAGGTCACCAAAAAATTCGCGGCGTGATGCGGCGGTGACGAGGCGTGATGACATATGACGCGCGGTGTTTTTTCAAGTGTCGCAACATTTTTTTGTCCCGCTGGATTTTAAAATGTTCAAAATCTTTTGGCAACACTGACTGGCAGTCGCCGAAAAAATCGCCAAGTGGGACAGGCCTTTAAATCTTTCCTGTGCATGTACCTGTCCAGATTTCATTTCAAATGTTGTCGCTGTATCTGCCTCGACCATTTCCTCTGGCACTTTGCTCCACACAACGCTGTGTGAAAAAACTCCAGGTTCCTGCTAAATCTTTTCCCCGCTCACTTAAACCTAAACTCTCTGTTCTTGATTCCACTTCCTTGGGAATATAACTGTGCATTCACCTTGTCCATGCCCCTCGTGATTTTATACACATCAATAAGATCACCCTCAGCCACCTGTCACAGAAAAAAATACATCTTTAAAGGGGCAACTTAAAGGCTATTTGGTGAGCAGACTGGTCAGTGGGAAATTGACCCAGCAAACAGGCAAAGTCTGAAGTTTCCCATCCAGGTACTGTACCTCCTGTTGTGGAGTTCATTATGGGATTTTATTAAGCAAAGATAAATTTAAGTTTTTTAGTTGTTTTAGTTTTCGAGATACAGCGTGGAAACAGGCCCGTCAACCCACCGAGTGCACATTGACCAGCGATCACCCGTACACGAGTTACCATCCTGCACTCTAGGGACAATTTACAGAAGCCAATTAACCTAAAAACCTGTACATCTTTGGAATGTGGGAGGAAAGTGAATTTCACTACCTTAATTGGTACATATGACAATAAAGTGCCCTTGAAACTGGAGCCCCCGGAGAAAACGCACGCGGTCAAAGGGAGAACGCACAAAATTTGTACAGACAACACCCGTAGTCGGGATCAAATCAGGGTCTCTGGCATTGTAAAGCACTGTGCTGCCATAATGTTATGAATCATTATTCCCGAACAGATGAAACTCATGGAATTGGGACTGTCATCCAACTTTGGATTGCAAGTCCATCAACACCCACCCCACTCTCAGGACTTGTCCTGATCACATGTCTGAATTACGTCTCCCTCACCCAGCCAAGTCTGCACATGACCCCACCCAGACCCTCAAGGCCACTCTATCCCCTGAATTCCGGCATTACCCTCCCTAACCTCTGATTCCAGGCATAATTCACCTTAGCCCTTCCTCTGCTAACTCCCCTGCCCTGTATAATCTGTAGCAGATCCATTTTCTTCTACCAGTTGACTTGTTGTGGAGTTGGAGTATATTTGTGTGAGAATAGTCTATTATAGGAGGTGCAATGCCTTAGGTCCTGTGCAGGGTTTGATTGCTGTGTGTGGAACACTGCTGATAGAAAGATCAAGACATTTGGAGATGTAGAAAAATTGCTGGCCATAGTAAATTAGTTTATTGGCAAGTGCAGGCTTGGCACGGCCTGTGGACATGTCGGTCTGCCTCTATACTGCTTCTTCATCCACTCCCGAGAGATCCCAGAGAAGGAACACATGGTGATTGTCCTTATAATGCAGGAGGTAGACCACGGAAGCTCACTAGCGTGCGTTGTTGATGTGGAAAGTAGAATTATTATTGAACTTGTTAATATTGTATTATCTTTTATTCCTCTTTATTTGACGGCACTTGATTGAACCGGGAATGGCTGAGCATTTTTATTAAAGGAGCGATCCTAATATGGGGATCACTGTGACCAGAAAATGCTACTTGAACACTCGCGTAGAGTAAGGTTGTGTAACACAAGTGGTCGTTGGCAGGAGCTGGCAAGAGAAAGTGCTGCTTGCTGAGAAATGAATGGGGCCCTTTTGAAACATGTAAATGGGAAGCCCAAATTCAAAGGCTTACAATAAGTGAGATGTGCTGCGCTGAAGTCCCAGAACATAAACCATTCAGTGGAGACTTATTATGTAGATATTACAACTCCCGCTTTCTAGCCCTCTCACAATGCCTATTTCTAAACTTGCCAGAAAAATACCTCTTAGGAATCTGAATTGTTTGCAAGCTAATTCACATCTTAACTGAAACTGCCTTTCACCTCTGCTATGAGTATTGTCACCTTCAATATTTGTGACGCTCGCTCTGAGGAATATCACGAAGATCACCTCACTCCAAGCATTTTATCCACTTTCAGGTATTATAACAAGAAGCTATTATCCATCCAATCTTTGAATTGCTCGCAATGCTAAACTGAAAGCTGTATCTTCAATCTGCATTGAAAATTCGAGTTGATGAATCCAGGCTATTTAGTGACAAACACATTAATCAGAGACTTGTTGCAGCTAAATCCAATGACAATGGCTTAAATTACAATGATAGTGCCACGGCTGTTTTCTGAAGGTTAGCTCCGCAATGCCTCACGATCCTTCTCACATAGTCTTGTCCAATGGTTCATGAACCCCCGATCCTCAGTGCTGCTCCCCAAAGTACCGCTATTCCTGATCTCATACCCAGGGCCCATCTTACTCTGCGTCCAAACAGAGGCAATTAAATAGTTGAGCAGCAGGGTTATGACTGCTTTTGCTCGCTGTATTTTTATCACCCTTCGGAACCCAAAACCTACAGCATCTATTGTGTGGGATCCTTCCACTACAGGTCCTGATGATGAACTGTAAAACACTCTGTTCATATTGCAAGGCAGCCATTAGTACGAGACAGAAAGCTCATTTGGAAACAAGCACATTAATCAGATACCTGCAGCAGTTTCATCCTACAGCACTGTGTCACTGTCAGACAGAAAGCTCATTTGGGAACAGACACATTAATCTGACACCTGGAGCAGTTTCTTCGTACCGCGCTGTGCTGGTGTGGTCATGATGAACAATGAGATGGAATCATGATGAAAATGAGCACCTTTTATAAAGTGCCTGTGCTGCATATAGTTGTAGTAGTTGTTGTATGAGTGGTGAGAGGCCAGAGGTCCAGGGAGTTAATTCTGACAGTCTTGAAGGACGTAGAGGCAACTGAATCTCATTATCCTTGCGCTCTGTTTCACAATGCCCTCTGTTCTAGCAATGGGAGCCCTTTGAAGAAGAGATTGCATTTGACTATCTAAAGAATAACCGGAATATATAAACAGAATGCTCCGCTCATCATCCTGTTACTGCCTAGATTATGCGGTTGATTAGGGAAAATCCAATTCTTTATTTCTCACTTTGTTCTGTGAAAGAGGATACAGATTCTACAGATTGATTAAAGGGCTGCTTACGTTTGGCCAGGTTTCATCACATCAAAGTGCAACGTTTCTGTCAGAGCAAATTGCAGATTTCTAATAGAAAAATAAAATTGTCCTTTTAACTTCTGTGTTATTTACATTTGCAGGGCTCTTCTGTGGAGTTTATAAAACATAAATTTGCCGCATCAGCTCCATATCAACCCACCATTTGACTTCATTCTCTATCCCAACCCTCCCATTACAACTATCTCTGCCTTCACTCCAAATGAAAGGTGCAATTGGCAATCCTGAGATGTGTCCTGCGCACCAAGCCTGATAGATATCCGAGCAACTAATGCCAGCGGCTCTCAAATCGTAGCGTGTTCCTCTAGAACACACTGCTGTTTCCATAGCCATCCACATGTGTACGAAGGAACTGCAGATGCTGGTTTACACTGAAGATAGACACAAAATGCTGGAGTAACTCGGTGGGAAAGGCAGCATCCCTGGAGAGAAGGAATGGGTGATGAGAGAAAGAATGGTCGAGTCCCTTCTCCAGACTGGAGACTGGTGGACTGGAGACTGGAGACTTCAGCAACGCTTCTCAACTCTCTGACCTCCATCATCAAAGAGAAATACAAGCACATTTTGGAAACAAACCCTGAATTCTCCTCCAAGTTCCACCTTACTTGAGCTTTCTCCTCCAAGAACCACCAGTCTGGAGATGGGTCTCGAACCAAAACGCCTTCCATACCTTCTCTGCAGCAATGCTGACTGTCCCGCTGAGTTTCTCCAGCATTTTATGTCTAGTTTCCACCTGTTTTCTACATCTCTATATCCCTACAGGGGATCACCTTTGAGCAGGTCAGTTGAAGGCATGCCAAAGTAAAAGTTCCCACTTCTTTGCTGAGCTTCAGTGGACAAAAACAGTCTTTGACTTTGAATTTGACTGAGAAAGGAATGACCGCAACAGTATTGCAACTGAAGATTTGAAAAAATTGCTAATGTGGCTTGCTTTATGTTTGCTTTCATTGCTTATTCTTCTGCTGACTCTTACCTTTCACTTGTTAATACGAGTAACCACTATTATATCCACTGGTAATTTAGAGACATTACATGTCAGTATTTTTATATATGTTTGAGTGCCTTAAGTCCTGGGTAAAATGTACTTCTGAAGAAACATATTAAAATGATTTCACATTCAAGAAAACATCTTGGCTCTTCCCAAAAGAGTGAGAGTGGTGGGCAAGGTGGAACTTGGAGGAGCACTCAGGGTTTGTTTCGAATATTTGCTTGATTTCTCTTTGATGATGGAGTCAGAGAGTTGAGAAGCATTGCTGAAGTAAACTCGTGGAACCGATGCCATGTATTTTGTAGAAAATATGCATTATAGTCACATTGTTCCAGTGAAAGGAGAGGGTTGATACTGAGTTCAGAGGTAAGTTGCTGGTTATTGACTAGAGTGGTTATGTGAGAAAAAACAAGTGAACATTTTCCAAAAGACTGCATTCTCAAAAATTGCTTTTAATGTCAGACTCGTTATGAGTTGTTCAATATCTGATGTGAGTTTTATAGGCACTGGGAATAGCCTTCTCATTATAGGATTATAGTGCACGACAACCATACAGACAAGAATATGGCTTTACTATTAAAGTGAAGGTGAATGGGATATGTGCAACAGCCCAGAGAGGAAGAAATGGCATTTGGATTGGAGGTAGACAAAAGTGCTGGAGAAACTCAGTGGGTGAGGCAGCTCAGAAGAGTATCGGCCCGAAACGTTGCCCATTTCCTTCGCTCCATAGATGCTGCCTCACCCGCTGAGTTTCTCCAGCACTTTTGTCTACCTCCAATCCTAAAGCATCTATGGAGCGAAGGAAATAGGCAACGTTTCGGGCTGAAACCCTTCGGCCTGAAACGTTGCCCATTTCCTTCGCTCCATAGATGCTGTTTCACCTGCTGAGTTTCACCAGCACTTTTGTCTACCTTCGATTTTCCAGCATCTGCAGTTCCATCTTGAGCATTAGGATTGGAAATAAATATAATGTTAGCAAGCGATTATTCTATGGAGGGGTGGAAATTTTAACTTGTGGTGCTGGGGAACTAGGATTTGATAAGGATCAATGAGGATAAAGGACAGTGGTTAATTGGAACATGTAATTGGAACAAAAGACGGGTTTGAAAGAGTTGGGTTCCTTGTAAGATTACAGGCTGTTTATGAGACCTCCAAAAGAAGCTGGAGACTCATCCATTAAGTGGATGCCAGGTGATTGTGGCAGGGCCTGACTACCATCAACGGCCGCAAACCCAAGTCAGGGTCGATCTCTGACCACAAGACATCTTTATTGGATGAGCTTAATGCCTTTTACACCTGTTTTGAATAGTCATATAAAGCTCAAGCGAGGCATGTTCCCCATCCCTCACCGGCTTTGTCCCATACATTTCATTGGCAGAATTCGGATCTGCTATCACAAGGGAAAATTCTCAGAAAGCTGATGGCCCAGATGGGTAGGTTCTGAAATCATGTGTTAATTAACCGGCCCCAGTCTTTGTCGACATCCTCAATATCTCACTTCAACAGTCTTCTGTCTCCACCTGATTCCAGTAAACCTCCATTATTCCAGTCACGAAGAAACATATGACGAGACCTCAATGATTCCCAATATTTGCTTTGTTCTTCAATCTCTTCAAGCATTTGAATCCACCATTTCATTTGAAACTGCCCAGTTTTAGCTTATGTGCTTCAGCAAGATCCCGACCCGAAATGCCACCTACCCATGTCCTCCAGAGATACTGCCAGCGCCTTTTATCTTTTTATGTAAACCAACATCTGCAGTTCCTTGTGTCTACATATGTTCAGCTATTCCTTTGTTCCCTCCATATTCCAAAGCACTCCTGCTCATCACCCTGTCTCACCATCCATAAACTGCTACCCGTGTTCCAACTTCTATCAACATTCATCTATCATCCTTGTGCACACTTACCTACATTAGTCAATTAATGTCTCATTTGTAAACACCCATAGCTGTTTTTATTTCCATACATGGCTTCACCCTGCGCTTTCTCCATAGCTCTTCCAGTTCTTCAGCCTCCCAAAGTAAACACTACACTTACATGCATATGTTTCTCCATCCCTGTTTATAATTGTTCCAACTGTATCTTCAGCATCCTGCATCTATACCCTCTCACAAAACACATTTACTCTCCATATCTTCTCTCTGACACTTTCTTCAAAACTTTCTTTGACAAAGCTTGTTTCAAAATAACCTTATGTGGACTGGGGTCAGATTTTTGTTTGCTGTTAAGTACTTTGTATATTTTACTATGTGTTGTATAAGCGCAGGATATTGTTATTTGAGTATGAAAGGCAGAGTTTGTGACTGTTTTTGCTAACTCTGTTAATGAACTTTATTTCATTTACTGTATAGTCTTAGATGCTGTTGAGTAAATATGTTTACCTGTATAGTGTAGTTTTGTGTTTTTGGTTAATATTAGTATCCATCTAAAACAATCTTGCACATATGCCTCATCAGTGATTTATATATGACCATATTTCTCAACTACCTCAACCATCCTGTAACTATGTACATGGGGTTTTGGTTTGGCACATTCAGAAGTGCAACACCCCCTCTGCTCATGAGGTGCCAGCTTTGACTATATGTTTGTCTGTGTGGCAGAGAGGTTGAACCAGCCCTTGAGCTCTGTGGCAAGAGTGTTACAAAGCCAAAGAGAACAAAAAATACTTAATTTCATAACCTCCATTATTGAACGTGAAATTTCCTTTATTTTCCTTCAAAGAGAATTGGCAAATTAACAAGTATTAGGCTTGCAAAGCCACTATATAAACATTAAAACATATACAAAGAGATTATGGGATTTTCCTGTAAGTGGGTATGGATCAATTTCCTGCCCAATATACCGTAGTATCTAGCCAATGGGTCGTGGTTCACCCCCCTATTGTGCTGGAATTTGGTTAGCATGAGATCGCCCTCTCCCTCTCCCCCAGCCCCACCCGCTCCCTCTCCCTCTCCCTTCCTTCCTCCCTCTCTCTTCCTCCCTCCCATTCTCTCTCTCTCTCTCTCTCTCCCTTCAAACCTCCCCCCCCCCCTGATTCTAAACCCATGCCCTCTAGTATATGGGAGGATGTTGTTTGTTAAATTTTGCAACTTCCTCATGATAGAATATTTATGAATATAAATCTTTATCATTGATGATTCCAGACACTAAGCACAAACTGATTAACACCACACACAGAGGCGGTAATCTAAAGATAGAGTGAAGTGAGCTAAAGCAAAGCTGAAATCCTATCAACTTCATGAATGGGGATAAATAATCAAAAAAACTAACTTCCCCATCCTAGCTAGAAGGGACAATGCTTAAATGTAAGCTAGTATCTTCATACCGTACTGGTGAGTGAATAACTCAGCTTGGCTTCTACTTGACCGCTACCCCCTCAAAGATGTCATATCCTACCAAATCAGTTCATTCTACGATATTAAGAGGCAGCTGAATGTACAGAATACAGCTGAGCTGGGCTGAAGATTTGTGGGCTAAAAATAAAAATCTTCTCAAAGTCAAGCGATTCAGCAACGCAAGCGTGCATTCATGCCAGTGTCTACTTGGTGATGGGATAGTATTAATTTACATCCTATACAAACAAAGCTAGAAAAATCTAACCCTGTTCATCCCTCCTCGATCAGCAATGCGATTAAAGAAGTAATTAATAATACCATTTAGTGAAACTTGCCAGTAAAATAATGATCAACACAATCTGATTTCAGAAGCCCCCTTTGTTTGCAGTTTAGTTTAGTTTAGTTTAGCGATACAGAGCAAAAACAGGCCCTTTGGCCCACCAGATCCGCGCCAACCAGCGATCCCCGCACATGAACACAATCCTACACAACAATTTTTACATTTATACCAAGCCAATTTACCCACAAACCTGTACATCTTTGCAGTGTGGGAGGAAACCAAAGATCTCGGAGAAAACCCACGCAGTCACTGGGAGAATGTACAAAGTCCGCACAGACAGCAACTGTAGTCAAGATCGAACCCGGGTCTCCGGTGCTGCAAGCGCTGTAAGGCAGCAACTCTACCGCTGAGCCACTGTGCCGCCCTTAGTTTAGAGTTACAGCAACTTTTGTAAATGAAATTATTTTAAAAAAATGTAATCTCCATTAAAAAATATTTTCAACTCTCAAAAAATATAAAATAAAACTAAGAGCACAAGTAATAAACAAATTCCAAAGATATTCACAAATATTTTCCTTACTGCTGTCAAATTGGCGGAGTCATGGACTCCACGGTTGATCTAACTTCGGATGAAACTGCAGATTTTGAGTGTAAGCACCATGGATCGTGGCGAGCTCCTGCTCTATATTGGGCACCACACACTAGGAGTACCATGCAGACTCACTGACTCACTCACTGAGGCTAACCTCAAGGGCCTGCCCCACTTGGCGATTTTTTTCACCGACTGCCGGCGTCATATCAGGGTCAGCAAAAGATTTTGAACATTTCAAGATCCAGCGGCGACAGAAAAAATGTTGCGACACTTGAAAAAAAACACCATGCGTCAATACGTCATCACTCTTCGTCACCACAGCATCACGATGCATCACGCCGCGTATTTTTCGGTGACCTGATACGTCAGTCAATGATGCCGCCAGTCGCCGAAAAAATCAGCAAGTGGGACAGGCCCTTCAGCCACTCTTCCTATCCTTGCTCACTCTCCCATCGCAGCTTGTTCCCGGGATCCTCTCTTACACACTGGGTATCTTCATTTCAGACCTACAGATAGTTCAGGTTGCAAACACATCTCAGGAACCCTGTTATATAACCTGTATGCGCATATGACACGAATAAGGACCCATAAGAGGCATTATTCATGTACCTCTTATCATGTGATGTTACTACCAAATATTTCAAGCCATTATGGAAAAGATGTTCAAAGTGGTGCAATACCATCTATGTAATGAAGATGATTCATGAAGATGTCACAGTTGCCTCAGAGGAGAAAAATATTTGAATACCTGAAGAAGTATTCAAGAGGCTTCACAAGCACAGCATTAAGCTCAGCAGAAAGAGATGTGGCTTTGTGTAAAAATAATTGATTTATTAAACCTGACGTTTGTGCAAACAACCTAAAAGTGTGGTGCAACAGACAGCCTTGCTGCTGCACAGAAATGGGGAGCTGGGTTTAATGTTGGCCTCAGCTTGTGTGAAATCTGCCCGAGTCTTTATGTGACCACGTGGGTTTCCCCAGATGCTCTGGTTTCCTCCCAAATCCAAAGTTAATTCATATAATCCCCAGAGTGGGCAGGTGGAAAGAGAATCAGAGTGGATTACTGGGAACCCAAGATGGCGCCTGCCTGCAGCGACTTTTGCGGAGCACCAGAACCTAAAAGGCTTAAATACAACTTCAATCAACTCACCTGGCTGTTTTGTACTCAATGCCTACTATGTTCTGTTGTGCTGAAGCAAAGCAAGAATTTCATTGTCCTATCAGGGACACATGACAATAAACTCACTTGAATGTGAGGGAGACCGGTTACATGAAAAATAAATGAGGGAAATGAGGTTGTCCTGAGAGTTGGTATGGACTCAATGGGTCAAATGGCCTCATTCTATATCACAAGGAAATATGAGACATGAGAAGGAAAACATTGAGTATTATCTTGGCCAGAATATCTGAGACTATTATCCAGATTTCAATTTTTTGCTATATTCTGTTGAATCTCCCAGCAACATCAACACCAATGCACCAGTTACAGGAAGGACCAACGATGGCAGTGGAGAAAGGACAACAAAACACTGTAAGATAAATGTTTGTAATGATTTCCTCCTGGTGCTGTATGGCACCATTCACATGACAAAACTTGCAGACAATGCCTTCAGTTTTGGAGCAGGGTAGGTTTTAGCCACATTATGGACATAGGCCAAGAAAAATCCGTTGCCTTTGCATTGCACGCAAGTCAAGCTCACATCAAAAAGTGGAATCAGGATTAATATTTGAGATACTGGTTCTTGTTCAGCAGATCATTCACATTGGTAGATGTCCACAATCCCAACTTTATGGCCCATTGGGACATGTTGGCTGGTGTGGGTAAGTTGGGCCGAAGGGCCTGTTTCCACATTGTAAGGCACTATAACGTTATGAGTCTATTTCTGGGTTAATCTTGGTCCCTGATCCATGATTTGCCTGTTGGCAGCCCCAGGCATGCAACAGTGCACCAAGATCTTGTCAAAGTATGTTCATTATTTTGATTATCAAGTATCTAAGCAAAGGTTCCACTGTGGCCGACTTATCAAGATTGCCTTATGACAACACCCGTATAGATCTAGCGAATGCAGCATTCATCCTCAAGGCAGTAGATGATGATCTACCCCTAAGAACAGTGTACATAATGAGATTGGAGGAGAAGGGCCCAGAATTAAACTGTATACAAGAACTCTTTGAGCAGCTGCACTGATTTAAACATGCATTGGACTATGAGTGTAAAGTCTTTCCATTTGGCGTATTGACTAGTCCACAGAACAGAAATACATCCAGTGAGGCTTTGTGTAGCTCTACCAGCAAATGGCAAAACAGAATAATGGAAGAAATAATGGGAGAATAATGAAAGAATGGAAGAGCTTCACCGAGAGCATTCAGGCATGGTCAACATGAAAACAATAATGTGTAGCTTTGTCTATTGGCTCAGTTTGGACCAGAGTCCAAAAGAGCTAGCCTGCAAGTACTCTGTCTGACAAAACTGCACCCCAAGTGTAGAAACAGCCCATGAAGTCCATGGAACGGGCTGTCAGGGGTGGTGACGGAGGCAGATAAGACAATGCAGTTCAAGAGGTTTTTAATAGGCACATGAATATCGAAGGAAGAGAAGAATATGGATTGTGCAGGCATAGATTAGTTTATCCTGGCATCATGTTTGGCACAATCATTTTCGGCTGAAGTGCCCGCTCCTGTGCTCCACTGTTCTATATTCTGTCAGTCATCCTAATGTATTCACTTCTGCAAGAAAGTGTGGACAACTTTCTGACATTGGTCAATAACCATCCAAAACAAATCAAATAAAGCAAAATCACTGTATAAATGCACGATGGAAAAACTCAGATCCGTATAGTCAGATGATGTACAGTCTGGCCAAAGATTCTATTGGATATTGATCTCTTATTTCTCCCATTTTGATGCGCCAGAAGAAATAATCCAAGTTTGATCAACCTCTCCTTATAGCTAATATACTCCTATCCAGGCAATCAGAACTGCACACAGCACTCCAAATATAGCCTAACTACAATTGTATACAGATGCAACATGACTAGCCAACCATTATCCTCAATGTCCCAAGTGCCGCATGCCTTCATTAGCACCTTGTGAACTCACATTCCAAGATCTCAGTGTACCTCGATACTCCCATGTTTCACCCGCCAACCTCTGCGCTGTTTCATTCACTGCAGCTCCATTGCTCGTTTCTACTTTACCATTGACTGCAACATTCTCCATCTTCTTTTTAAATGTTCCTGACCATCACTCACTCTGATTATCCCCAAAAAAACATACCAAAATTCACTGGGACTGGAAAATGACCACCACAAGCATTGGTACCCATTGCTGAATAGGTGTGACCCATAGGTACAAGGCTCTAGAACTCAGCTTCAATCTTCAATATATCCTCTTTTCATTAAAGATGTTATTAAAATGCATTTATTGGACCAAACATTTGTGATTCTCCCTTTCTTTAACTCAATGGCCTTTTTTAAAATTATACTTCAGTTAGGGCGTTTTGGCAATTCCACCTATCAATGATAGAAAAACTGTATCAAAGGAAATTGTCACTATTAAATGCTTTAATGTTGTTGCCTTAATATGGAAATACTTTTGTTATTTGTTAGTTATGGTGAATTCTTCCTTGCTTCCCATTTTAATAAAGAAAATTTGGGTAGAAAATATATTCACTACAACCTGAAACCTGCAAAGATTATTCCGCTCTTATTTTCATTTGAAAGTATGTATTTTCTTAGCTATTCAAATTATACACCAATTAATCTTGTTTACAGATCAATGTCTTTGGCAATTAATTATTGGCTAATTATCAGAATAATCATTAGAGCTTTAATTGGTATGTGTCAGGAAATTGTACGGCACCATGGGAGGAAGCAGGGTCTGAACAGTGATCAATTGAATGCTCAGCCCTTGTTATTGATCACCTTTAACCTGTGCCTAAACTAATGGCAAAACCACCATTTAAACAATCTAATCTGTCCCTAGGCACGGAGCACATCAATCGCAAGAGAATCACATAAATCATTACAGGTCACATTACATTTCCCAGTGGACCAGGAGCTGATTAGATGGCTGTCCAGCGCTCCCCTGCCACCAGTGTCTGTAAAGGTCACTCAGGAGAGCAAAACCTTAACTCATGGTTGACGTGTACCCTGTGGCATGTCACAAACCAAAGGATCAGAGGCGATATACGTGGTGCACATCCCCACTGGCGCGGTGCATATCTGCTGAAACCTCACTTTAAAATCAATGTTCTCGATGCTGCCCATTTAAAATCCTACCAGACTACAACTTAAGCTTTTCACAAGTTTTACCTGTCCTGGTCTGAGGATCTCAGCAGTAAAAGTTTACACGCCTAGCAGATGTTATTGCAAAAGGTTTACACATCTAGCAGACGTCATTCAAAACTTCCTGGCACTGGAGAAGGTTTGCCAGTTTTTTAATTTATTGAATATCTAAAATAGCTTGAAAAAACCAATGGACAAATGCACTGTGCCAGTGGATTTACTCTGGACGCGGTGGGGTTTAAATGAAATGCTTGCCTGGTTCAAGTCATTTACACTAACAGCAGAAGCTCGTGGAGTTTCTACTAATCAGGGAAGCAATCAGGAGCTGGAAAGAAAAACCCTGTTGATTACTGCCTTGTTTTGCGGAGTGATTAACGCAAGGAAAACAGGGTTCCACAGTGTGATAACACACTCTCCTTTCATTTCCATGATCCGATTTGAACCCTGCCCAGTCTGATGGAATGAAAGTCTCTTCTGTCTGCTGCTGCAAGATTCCTTCGGCCAAGATTGGTCAAGATTGGACCGTCTCTACCCTAGCTCCTGGACAAAGCAAGGCCCCCTAAATGTGTTTTGATGCCAGCTTCGTTAAGCAGGTAAAGACTGGAGACTTAAGGCCAGCAGGCGTAGGACATATGTGTCATAATTGTGTAGAAAGGCGTGTAGTAAAACAAGTGTCGTGAAGCATTTTTCTAAAACTTGCATCTTGTTATATTCAGGCAGAGTGAAGAGAAATTCATGGAGTAATTTAACACGTTGGAGCTGGAACAGAGAAACGTTGTTTAGCCGAGGCATCGTGCAAACAGAGGGCAATCTAATAAGGATCTCCACTCTGCATAGTGACACTCCAAGTCAACAGTTAAACTGGGTTCATGGCACTGGGCATCCCATTCTCCAATATAAACTTGTAGACTGTGAGGTAATCAATGTTCACTGGTAAGGGTATAATAATCTTTAAAATGAATGCCAGTCAATGAAAATTAGAAAAACTGCAGATGCTGAAAATCTCACATAAGAACGGAAAATGCTGGAAACACTCAGTGCTTAGCATGTACGAACAACAAAACAGTTAAGCTTATAGCCCAAAGGTATGAACATTGAATTTGCCAATTTTAGATAACAACCCCCACACTCCTTTTTCCTCCTTCTCTCCCTGTGGCCCACCTGGCTGTGCACCCAATTTTCATATTAACCCGCCCCATTTCCCCAGTCCCTTCTAACTACATTCCGTCCTCTGGCCTCACATTTCATTTCTCTTTTCCCCTTATCTTATATCCTTTTGCTTTTTTTGTTCACCTCTGGTCTCTGTCCACCCATTGAAAATCACAACCCCCCCTCCCTCACCCGTATCCACCTATCACTTGCCCTGGTTTGTTCCACCACCACCTCTTTCCCAACTTTCTCACCTCTACTACAATCAGTGTGAAGAAGGGTTCCGCCACCTATCCATGTTCTCCAGAGATGCTGAGTTACTCCAGCACTTTATGCTTTTTTTTATGTAAAGCAGCACCAGCAGTTCCTGACTTCTCCAAAATAGTTAACATTTCAGATTGACGCCCCTTCATTAGAACTCTTCAACCTGAAACATTAACATTGACTCTTTTGGCAGATGCTGCCTGACTGGGTTTTTTCCAGTATTTTCTGTTTCTCCTTAAAAATATCGGCTTGTATCATGAAGCTTCAGCAGAACGTAAACAGTGTGAGTGTTTCAAGTTTACATTTATTGTCACATGCACCAATTGGTACAGTGAAATTTGGGTTACAGTTTAGCAAAGTGCACACCGACCAGAAATAAATGAACAACATCCACATATCACCCCACTGACTCCCATTTATTAATGATTTCCTCCCCATCGAAAGTGCCTGTCCCACTTTCACAACTTAATTCACAACCTCTGCCGGGTTTGCCCTTGACTCATACTCGCAGCATGGTCGTCACGCGATCGTAGGTAGGTCGTAGGTAGGTCATGATGCTAGTCGTACGTACTCGTGGCATCAGGTAGGTCGGGGCGTTTTTCTAGCCTGATGAAAAATGTCCATGAGTAAAAAAGGTCGTGAATTAGGTCGTGAAAGTGGGACAGGCCCTTAACATCCCATTATAACCGTATTCCAACTCATAAAGCAACATGTGTAACTGGTGTAGATAAGACTATAAAGAGGTCCACTATTCTAGCTTCCCTCCATCGCAGTTGAAGAAAAGGTAATGAGTCAAGAGGTATATAGTGTGGGATTGGGGTATATAAGGGAAAGATGTGAAGGGGTGCAAGGATTCAACAATTTAAAAATTCATAGCATAGAGGATTAAAGAAAAATACTCGGCATTGTGTCAGTAAAATAAAGGAAAATTGTTTAATTTAAAAAAATATCTTCCATGTTTTTAAAAAAAAATATATCTTTGGCTAAAAATGGAATGTTATTAATATATCAGACAGCCTCGACTTCATTGACTATGTGCGGTAAAAAAAATTAAAATGAATTTGCTATTCGTCTGTTGTGAACCTGAGAAAATCTCTTGTGATGTGCCAGCTTATTCCACATACAATATCAGTGAAAACACAAAGGCAGCATATGGGCTTGTCACCGCCTACAAGTCAAGACTCAAGTCCCCATCTCCATAATGAGGACACTAACATATTCAGCCAGTCAGCCAGTGCTTGTATTTGCATAGATAAAATGATTTGTCCTGCCATTCTTTTCTCCAGTGGCTCTGGCATCTCACTCTGCACAAAGAGCATTCAGTCTGTTGAAGGCCCTCTGTGGTTGATTGCTTTATAGAGATGTCCTTTAGCCATTCTGTGAATTGTTGCTCTATACTGGGCTTTTCTTGAAACACATTTCAGCTGAAGGCCCTACGTGTTGGGCCGTATGAATCAGTGACATTCAAACGATCAGGAGACACTGTGATTAGAAAACAATGCGCTCCCTGTCAAAAGGCTTGGCACCATTTCAGCTGACATTTACTGAAATGCACCAAAGTCAGTTTTCATATATTTACTTGGTAATTTAAGGTTAGCACCATTTTTGCCAGAAGATCACCCCCCCCCCATCCCCCCCTCCATCCCTCCCCCAGCACCACCAACATTGCACCATCGCCATTTTCCATTAGCAACTCGCCCCCCCCCCCCCCCCCCCATCAAAATTATTGTTTTTTTTTTAAGTGTCTATTCCCTTCTCCACAGCAGCTCAAAGGTGCCCATAGGTTGTGAACTTACTACAAGATTGTGGATGTTTAGCAGTTTTTCAGGGATAGTAATTGCCGTGGATCCAGTAACTTGTGCACAAGACCAGGGCTCAGTGCAGTAAAGGTGCACTAAGGTGGATGCCGTTCTGTTTGTAAGATGTGAATTTGAAGGCCCTCTCTGCCCTGGATTTAAAAAACCCTGTGACACCACTGAAATACAAACTGGAGATATTTCCCTGTCTTCCTGAACGCCACTTACACACAGTTTAACATCAGTAACACAGATAATCCTATCATCCTTACATTGTTGTTAGTGGGACCTTGCTGTGTGTAAACTAGCCACTCTCTTTCCTACATTACACCAATGACTGAATTTGTCAATGATGGAATTGCTTAAATGCTCTAACGTACTTTAGAATGGCCCAGCATTTTGGGGAAGTAAGGAAATTACCTCCTAACATGAAGAAACCACAATCACAAAGTTACGACATGACTTACTGAGAGCTTTCTAAACAGTATGATCACTTCTGACCTTTGCTTAACCTACTTTGAAGTTTTTAACATAAAATGTCTACGGGATTAAAAGTAATATCGTAGGGGGAGCGTACACAATTGGTTTCAAAAGAACACTAACACACTACTGGGCGGTACAGTGGCACATAGAAACATAGAAACATAGAAAATAGGTGCAGGAGTAGGCCATTCGGCCCTTCGAGCCAGCACCGCCATTCAATATGACCATGGCTGATCATCCAAAATCAGTACCCCGTTCCGGCTTTTTCCCCATATCCCTTGATTCCTTTAGCCCTAAGAGCTAAATCTAACTCTCCCTTAAAAATGTCCAGTGAATTGGCCTCCACTGCCTTCTGTGGCAGAGAATTCCACAGATTCACAACTGGGTGAAAAAGTATTTCCTCATCTCAGTCCTAAATGGCCTACCCCTTATTCTTAAACTGTGACCCCTGGTTCTGGACTCCCCCAACATCAGGAACATTTTTCCTGCATTTACCCTGTCCAATCCTCTAATAATTTTATATGTTTTCCTCTCATCCTTCTAAATTCCAGCCGGGCTCAGTCGACCCATTCTTTCACCAAACGTCAGTCCCGTCATCCTGGGAATTAACTCGGTGAACTACGCTGCACTCTTTCAACAGGAATAATGCCTTCCTCAAATTAGGAGATCAAAATTGCACACAATACTCCAGGTGCAATCTCACCCAGGGCACTGTACAACTGCAGGAGGACCTCCTTGTTCCTAAACTCAAATCCCCTCCCAATGAAGGCCAACATGCCATTGGCTTTCTTCACTGCCTGCTGTACCTGCATGCTTACCTGCAAGCTCAGGTCTCATTGCACCTCCCCTTCTCCTAATCTGACACCATTCAGATAATAATCTGCCTTCCTGTTCTTGCCACCAAATTGGATCACCTCACATTTATTCACATTATACTGCATTTGCTATGCTTCTGCCCACTCACCCAACCTGTCCAAGTCACCCTGCAACCTCATAGCATCTTCCTCGCAGCTCACACTGCCACCCAGCTTTACGTCATTTGCAAACTTAGAGATGTTTACAACAGTAGAGTTGCTGCCTTACAGCACCAGAGACCCGGGTTAGATCCTGACTACATTCATGTGGTGTCTGTACCTACTCCCTGTGACCACATAGGTTATTCTTCAGGTACTCTGGTTTCCTCCCACACTCCAAAGACGTACAGGTTTGTATGTCAATTGGCTTTGGTAAATTGTAAAAAAATTGTCCCTTTTGTGTGGGATAGTGTTACTGTATGGGATGGCTAAAAGGGTGCGTTTCCGCGCTGTATCTGCAAAAGTCTAAAAAAGTCTTCTATCGATTTGATAGGTGGTAGATTGCTTTAGAACGTTCTCAGTTTATGAAAGGTAATGTTAGGCTTGCTGATTTCCTTTAATCTTTTTGCTTAGTTAAAACTTCATAAAATACTTTTCATTAGATCACACTTGACTGACCAAGTATGAAACGATGCGTAGGAAAGAACTGCAGATGCTGGTTCAAATCGAAGGTAGACACAAAATGCTGGAGTAGCTCAGCAGGACAGGCAGCATCTCTGGAGCGAAGGAATGGGTGGCGTTTTGGGTCGAGACCCTTCTTCAGACTGATTTCAACCATCATCTGTAGTTCATTCGTACACGTAATATAAGGATTGTTCATCAGAATCTTTCCCCTGGTAAAATGCATGGGATTAACAGTGACTCGGTGGTATGGATTCAGAACTGGCTTACTAATAGAAGACAGAGTGTTGTGGTGAAACAAGAATATTCAGGCTGGAGGTCCGTGACCAGTGGAGTTCCACAAGGATCCGTGCTGGGACATCTGTTGCTTGTGATATATATATATATATATAAATGACTTTAATGTAAAAGCAGACGGTTTGGTTAGTAAATTTGCAGATGAAACCAAGTTTGCTGAGATTGCGAACTGTGGGGAAGGCTGTGCCGGTACACAGCGGGATATAGATCAGCCACAGATCAGCCACATCTTCCATGGTGTATCTCTAAAATGAAAACCAAAACTAAATGGGCAGAGAAAAAGCAGATGGAATTTGATCCGAACATGTGGGGCGGCAGGCTAGTGCCACAGTAGAGTTGCTGCCTTACAGTGCCAGAGACCTGCATTTGATCCTGACTACAGGTGCGGTCTGTACGGACATTGTACATTCTCCTCATGACCGCGTGGGTTTTCCCTGGGTGCTCAGGTTTCCCCCCACTTTCCATAGATGTACAGGTTTGTACATTAATTTGGCTTCTGTAGCAGGCCCCCTTCGGTCATGACTGACCATGGGTGATGCAACCTGGTCGGATGCGAGCCTGAGCGATGTCATGTGGAGGACAGGCTGTCGCCCATGCAGCACGTCCCCCACTCTCCACGCCGCTGATCGATCCAAAGGAACAGCAGGGCCGTTACAGTTTGGCACCAGCGCCGTCGCAGGAGCTGCCAGAGCGAGGTTGTGGACAACGACGAACTGCCTTTGGGGCTCCGACTCCGGATTTTCTTGGGGTTTACTCCAGGAGCCTTTCCCATGGCCACAAGGCAGTGGAGGTTTTAAATCAGAGTTTTCCCTCTCCTGGATGGACTGCCTTCCCAGGCTGACGAGCCCCATCTGAGGGAGCGTCTACCTTCCCGTGCAGGTCTATAGCACCTGCCCACTACCCGGCTTCAGTAAAATTGCAAATTGTCCCTAGTCTGTAGGATAGTGCTAGTGCACGGGGAGTGCGGGTTAGCATAGACTTGGTGGGGCGAAGGGCCTGTTTCTGCACTGCATCTCTAAACTAAATGAACGCTGATGTACAGAAGAATTTTGATGTACAGAAGTCAATAACTCCCTGAAAGTGGCAACATAAATAGATAGAGTGGGACAGAAAGCATATGGTATTCTTGTTTTCATAGGTTGGGGCACTAAATATAAGAATCAGAAAGTCATGACACAGCTGTCAGGACTTTGGTTGGGTGATATTTGGAGTATTGCATGCGGTTCTGGTCACCCCATTACAGGGCGAATGTGGAGGCTTTAGAAAGGGTGCAGAGAGGTTTAATGGAATGCTGCATGGATTAGGTGGTATTAACTTTTTACACAGTGGGTGTTGAGTGCCTGGAACGCACTGCCAGGGGTGGTGGTTGAGGAATATATGAGAGGCATTAAAGAGACTTTTGGCTAAGTACATGGGTATGCATGAAATTGAGGGATGTAGATTATTTGCAGAGAGTTAAGAGATGGTCGGCATCATGTCCGGCACTGACTGTGGGTCGAAGGGCCTGTTCCTGTGCTATACTCTTCTAGGTTCTATGTTCTGTGCAATTTTGTGTTACAGAGCAGAAAATCATGGAGAACATTCCTCACGTGCAGTAATTCACATGAGTAAAGGTTGAAATGTCTGGTCCTGTAGTATCGCTGTTCACCTTATCTTCAGCCAGCCGAACCTCACACTGTACCGGCAGCGTGTGCCAGCGTGCGTTAACTAGTCAGCATTGCTTTGTAGCTTCTTGATGTGGAATGACATCTGTCATTTCACAAAGGTGCCCTTGCAGAAGCCAACTTAATGCAGGAGAAAACAGATCACCTGTCCATCTCAAATAACAACACAGCTCCTGCCACTTCAACTATTGAGCTATATTGACATCGAGGTCAAGGGATAGTTCATTGTTGCATTCATCACACTGCTCTGATCAGATAACTTAAAGACAGCAGTTAGTAACACAAAAAAAAGTGGAGAATATTCCAGGAACAGCGGCTCAATAAACATCACTACTACATTTTAGTGGAAACGGTTCAGCAATATTACTGATGCTCTTTTAAATATAAAATGTAAACTGTTTATCATGGTTGTCACAGATAATTAGCTTATGATTGAAACCTTAACACACTAAATTGGTGATTAAATCACTAGTTTTATTGAAGTATTCCTTTTTTTATGACAGAGGAAAGGAATAAGCATTAGAGCTTTATGTTATCTTCACTTTGAAGAATTAACATTAATCATTAATCCAACTAAATTAGTGAGAGATTGAGTTTGCGAGTTTTAAGAATATTACCAAAATAAATCAGTCTGAAACAGGAAGCAAAATCTCTACGAAGCAAAGTTCACAATGGTAACGTAATAATATGTGTCCCTCATCTGTGAAAGAGTATATTGAAGGCTATGCAAAATTGATGAACAAGATAAGTCTACCCCACCCTTTGATGACTGGAGACATCATGACTGAACACATCATCATCATTCAGGGTATCTGAGAGATAAGCGAGAGTGGCACATTAGTGTAGCTAATAAAGTCACTGCCTCACAGCTACAGTGATCTGGGTTTGATCCTGACCTCAGTCCTCTAAATGGTGAACCTACTTCCACAATGTTATTGACATGCAAGATTTTGAAGCCAGGACCTTCAAACGAAATGCAAAATATATTCAAATGACTTGGAGAGGAACCTGGAGGAATGGTGCTACAATGAACTTGCAATTCCTAAACTTCTTAGTGCTGGAGACCATGGATTGTTTAAGAAAGTTTGGCAAGTTGCTGCAGTACAATAGCCGTAACAGCTTACAGGAAATACTGTGCCACCCTGTGAAGAGTGTGGATTTATGCACTGCTGGGTAAGTGGATGTTGAAACAGAAGTTTATCTAAAATTTGCATTTGAAGCCTTAAGGGTAAATAGAATTGTGGAGGATATACAAAGGCAAGGCTGGATTATGGTTAAAATATCTCCTCTCTTCAGCAATGTGTGGTAAAAATACTCAAACTGCCATTATGGCTACTTTCTTATGCTTTTACAGTGTATGAAAAGGATGCTTGTCACCAAGTAAGTACCTTTCATCATGTGATAACTCAACAAAATTACAAAAAGTACCAGTCACACCTGTACCTATCTGAGAATAATTGTAACATACTTCACAAAGAATACATGGAGTTCTCCCCTCCAATTGTCAATAGTTATGGCCCTTGCCTGCCCAAGAGTGATTATCGTACAAGAGTACCCTGGGTTGCAGAAGACCTTACTTATGGAAATATAAAGTTACACAAACTCAGGGAAATAATAACAATAAAACATTTTGTGGTTTCATTAGCAAACGGATACAGTGTAAATGTCATTAGTTTAATTATGGGCAAGTGTTATGGTGAATATTCAAAGAAATGAAAGAGTTTTGAGGAAGTGTTTGCAAAGCGATATAATTTTGGGTAGCTATAGAAAACGTATGTTTCTGACTTAAAGAAAAATTGGCTTGCTGACAGTTCTCAGAAACAGAACCCATAAGTAACCCAGGGACTGCCTTTATTCCTTGCAATGACTACAAGTAAATGGAATTGACTGATAATCTTTGTAATATCTGCGCTCATCTGAGGCTAGGTCACTGAAATTAAATTCCAGATGAACCAGGATCTAACACAAAGCTGGATCAGCTACTCGGGGCAAATTATCTAATTTTTAGTCAAATGTGCCTAAATTGATTGTACCTTAACTGTAAATAATTACAGCATATTTAACAGAGAATAGTTGTGGTGCCCCTACCAGCATTGCAATCAGCCCACACAGCAAGATGAGAGATTGAATCTGGGACCTTGTTACTTGATAATGGCTCAGAGCCATATTATTCAATGAATTTACCCACTGTGCGAGTGGAAAACTGAGGTGGGGGGGCAGAAGTAAATAATCCTTAATAGAATATAAAGAGCCTCTGGAATTTCTGATGATTTATCCTTATTTGGAAGACAAAAAAGATGCTGGAGAAACTCAGCGGGTCAGGCAGCATCGATGGAGAAAAGGAGTAGGTGACGTTTCGGGTCGAGACCCTTCTTCAGACTGATGTCGGGGGAGGGGGGGCGAGAAAAAGAAAGGAAGAGGCGGAGACAGTAGGCTATGTAGGAGAGCTGGGAAGGGCGAGGGGAAGGAGGGAGAAAGCTAGGTACTCACCAGTTCCCAACCTTTATCCTACAAAGTGGCTCAATTGTATTATCTTATTTATATTTCCCTTTGGATTCTTGTTCAAGAATGAAGCAGTCAGCAATAGATTTGGTGACAAAATCCATATGTGCAAGAACTCGCTCCAACACTACTTATTGTATGAAGCTTTATTAGTATCATTATTCTCTAAGATCTATGAAGTGACACTCTCCAAATTATTCAAAAATAAATATGTCTAGGTTATCACATCAATATATTTCAATAATCAGAGTCATTACCATTTGGTAAATAATTCATTTACATTACATTCGCCAACTGTAATAATGCTTACTTTACATGAATGCACCGTGTAAAATTAAATTAGCTCCAACCCAAATAAGGACTACAACAATGTTTATGTTCCATTAAATTTGATTTACTTGTGCTCTCCAAATGGCTGTGATTATCTAACATTATCATACTCTGGATACTGTAGATTTAAATCAATTTAATGCAATAATCATGCATTCATAAAACCCAGCAACACCACTCTTAATCTAGCAATTTTAATCAAACACATGGTATAACTATTTTCACCAACTGCAACTCCAACAAATGAAGAGAAATATGTCTGACATCTGGTGATATTTTAATAGGCAGATGACCAAGTCAGTTTAAAAGGTAAGGTTGTTCCCTTCGGAGTATGTGTTTGCAAAACTAGGGTACATTCCCATGTCAGCTTTGCCACCACTTTCGGTTTTGAAGCAAAGTTAAAAATATTGTAATAGCGAAGGTAATGGTAGAGCTCATCAATGGCCCAAGGGGACGTACGTAGCAGGTAACAGACGGTGGTTTCCAGAGGTCAGCTCTCAAAGTAATTCCAGTGGTTAAAAACCACACAGCGAAACTGGATATGTATTGGTGTTACAGCAACACGATGGCTCGACCCAAAACGTCACCCATTCCTTTTATCCAGAGATGCTGCCTGTCCAACTGGGTTACTCCATCATTTTGTGTCCATGACCTCAGGAAAGAAATCTCCACCAGACCAGCTTTTGGCAACTGTAAGGACTTTAAGAAAAATGGATTCTGACACATCAATAGACTGTGTGCAACCTTAGAACTGCAATGCTTCATGAAACACTGTTATCAAAACAGTTGTATGATTTTTTTTTTTGCATATTATTTATCCAAAGGTGATACTTTCCCCATTCAATTGAGTGCTATGAAGTGCTCTGTCTGGTTGATGCATTTTGTCGAATTCCCTGCAGAAGCCAACTATTCTCTCCTGCAATTTGTTGCCAAAGATCAAAGAATTTCACGAATGGAAAAGGCTATTTTATTCAATGGGCTCATTGAGTTATTCATAACACTTCTTTTTCCCCCTCACACCAAGATCTATTCTTGTACTTCCTTAAAGAATGAGTAAATTAATACTATATTTTATGAATTTATCTATGTACCCCATACTGGGAAGCAATGAAAAAAAATTGCAAGTTTAACATGATCACTGAGGCGCAGTGAGTACAATAATGTAAGTACAATTTATGATGAATACAATTTTATTCACGAGTACTGTGTGTATTTCCTCTTTAAGATATTGCTTGTTTCTGAACATCAGGAACGTGATGATGAAGAAAGCTGCTATTGTTCCCCATCCTGCAGCTATGCGTTTGTTTGGTTTTAGTTCAGTTTATTGTCATGTGTAGCGAGGTACAGTGAAAAGCTTCTCTTGTGTGCGAACCAGTCAAAGGAAAGGCTATTCATGATTACAATCAGCTGTCCATGCTGCTTATTGGTCACATGCATCAATGGCTTACCTGCTGCAGTTTGCGATCATTCCTTCAGAGCTGGTAATGTAAAGGTTTCCTTATATGTGCGATCATCTCTAACTCTTATATTTTAGTTTAGATCCCCTTTACATCCCCCCATCCGATTCTGAAATGTGTTGGGGTTTTTTTTATGACCTAATTTTTTCAATTGCTCCTAGAACCACGTAATGACATCATATTTGCATCTCCATTCTCACCATTTTCTATTGTTTCTCAGTTTCAGTTCAGTTCAGTTTTAGTTTATTGTCATGTGCACCGCCATCATGGAGCTTCAGTACGTGGACGACTGCGCCATTGCAGCACATTCTGCAGAAGGCCTCCGGGGCATCCTGAATGCCTTTGCCAAGGCATACAGAGCCATGGGCCTGGCCTTAAATATCAAGAAGACCCAGGTCCTACATCAACCTCCACCCAACCAGCTGTCTACCCAGCCCAATATAAAAGTGGACGACATCACCCCTGAAAACGTTGACCACTTCCCCTACCTTGGCAGCTTTCTTTCCTCAAAGGCTGAAATCGACTCTGAGGCCAACCATCGCCTGAGTTGTGCCAGCAGAGCCTACGCCAGACTCAGGACAAAATTATTTGAGGACCGAGACCTAAAGGCTCAAACAGACATGCCGGTCTACAGAGCCGTTGTCCTCTCCACCCTGTTGTATGGAGCCGAGTCATGGACCACCTGCAGCAGGCACCTGAGAGCCCTGGGACAATACCATCAAAGATCCTTGCGAAAGATTCTGAGGATCAGCTGGGAGGACAAACGCGCCAACATCAGTGTTTTGGAGGAAGCCAACATGCCCAGCGTCACCACCACAATAATGCAGCACCAACTTCGATAGACTGGCCGTGTCATCCGCATGTCCGACACACGTCCCCCTAAACAAATCCTGTACTCTCAATTGAAGGAAGGTCGGCGAGCCCCCGGCGGGCCAAAGAAACACTTCACGGACAACATCAAGAACAGTTTGAAGGAACTCCACATCACATCACTGGGAACAGATTGCACTGGACAGGCGCTCCTGGAGGAAATCCGTGCACGAAGGAGCTGCACGTCACGAAATGGAGCTACGCTGTGTCGCAGAGACGGAGCAACAGCACTTAAGGGAAAGAGAGAAGGGGGCTCGATGATTACCAACCACCGCCAATCTCCACTGCCCACGATGCGCCAAAGTGTGTGGATCGCGGATCGGTTAGAGCCGAGACGAGGAAACACTTTTTCTCACAGAGAGTGGTGAGTCTGTGGAATTCTCTGCCTCAGAGGGTGGTGGAGGCAGGTTCTCTGGATGCTTTCAAGAGAGAGCTAGATAGGGCTCTTAAAAATAGCGGAGTCAGGGGATATGGGGAGAAGGCAAGAACGGGGAACTGATTGTGGATGATCAGTCGTGATCACATTGAATGACGGTGCTGGCTCGAAGGGCCAAATGGCCTACTCCTGAACCTATTGTCTACAGTCTATTGCCTCTACAGACATCTGCAGACCCACAAGTAGATGACCTTATGGAGAATAGAGGACAGTCATACTCGTTTTAAGTGACCGCCGATGATGATGACCGAGGTTACATTGCACGCTAACCAATCTGCAGAAAGACAATACATGATTACAATCAAGCCACCCATAATGTGTGGATACATGACAAGGGAATAACGTTTAGTGCAAGGTAAAGCCTGCAAAGTCCGATCTGTAATCACTGGTTATACTGCTTGATAGTATCAGACCCGTCTTTCCCTGGACTTACAATAGTGCCAATTATCCTCAATTCCTCTGTGCCAGCTAGGTTAAAAATAAATCACCCAGATTACCCAATACTAATTAGTGCCTGTAGTCAGTGGCTACCATACCTTTAGCTTTAAATCTATGCAAATACAATCTATTTATAGACCTGGGTCCTTCCTCCTTTCACTCCTTCAGATAGCTGTGGAACAGAGGAATGAATATCTCCACTGTGGCATCAACTCAGTTTACGCACGCGTACGGGACCTTGTGATTATACCTTCAGAACAGCCACACTGATGAAGCATTAGCAGGAACAGTCCCATGGAAAATCACAGAATTTGGTCCAGAATTTGTTAATTACCCGTCAGTTTAGTTTCGTTCAGAGATGCAGCATGGCTTGGCAACAGACCCTTCAGCCCACCAAACCCATGCCAACCATCAATCACCCATTCACACTAGTTCTATGGTATCTCACTGTCGCATCACTCCTTACACAACAGGGGCAATTTACAGAGGACAAGTACAGAATGTGTAAGCTCAGCACAGACAACGCCCAAGGTCAGGTTCGAACCCAGGTCTATGCAATAGTGGCGGCAGCTCTAGCAGTTGCGCCATTGTTCTGCGCGGTTTACAGCCAGCTGATTCGCGCCTCCCTCTTTTCTCTGGATGACTATTTTCACACTGAAGAGTCCTGAACCAAAATAGCTTAGGAATCACATATAAGCACATGAACACTTGACACATGACATTTCACTACCTTAATGCAGCCATTAACCTGCTAATTTGTAATGGGTCAACAACCCGACTAAAAGACCAGTCTGAAAAATGACATGAGAATGCTTTAAATGTTCATCTGCTAATATCATTAAAGCAATTTCCAGACACTGGTTAAAAAAATTATTAAAAGTACAGAGTGGGGTCTTGAAATATAAATAGAATTATTGAGTACTTAATCTCTCAATGACAATGTTGGCCACTTCATTATTATATTGGAAGTTTGTTTTCATTTTCATGTTGACTCATTTATAAATGCTCTCCAAGAAGAGGAAATAAGGGTGCTGGGATGGATAGATACCTCTTTTACTCATGTCATCCAGAAAAATATATTTCAAATGGCATATGATATTCTTGCCTTTGTTGATCGGGCATAAAATTCCGAAAGGCATGATGCAGATTATAGGACTTAAGATGGGACACAAAATCGCTGACGTTTCGGGTCGAGACCCTTCTTCAGTCTAAAGAAGGGTCTCGACCCGAAACGTCACCTACTCCTTCTCTCGAGAGATGCTGTCTGTCCCACTGAGTTACTCCATGATTTTGTGTCGATCTTCGGTTTAAACCAGCATCTGCAGTTCCTTCCTACACAATTATAGGACTTATGTTTGGGTGCATTTGAGGTATTGCAAGCAATTCTGTATGCCCCATAACAGGAAGGATATTGTATCTTTGGAGAGGGTGCAGAGGAGGTTAGTCAGCCTGGATTAGGGGTTATTAGATACAGGGAGAGGATGGATAAATTTTAAGTGTTTTCTCTGAAACACCAGAGGTTGAGAGGAGACTTAAGTATGTAAGGGAGATTAAAGTATGTAAAATTATGAAAGGCATAGATAGGGTAGTCAGTCAGGACGTTTTTCCCAAGATGGAAATATCAAATACTAGAGCACTTAGCTTTAAGGGGAGAGGGGCAAAGTTTAAAGGAGATATGTAGAGCAATGCCACCACAGAAGGTGGTGAGTACATGGAACGTACTGCCAGGGACAGTGGTGGAAGCAGATATAATGGTGGCATTTAAGAGACTTTTGGATAGCCACATGGATATGCAGAGAATGGAGGGAAATACTGACCTGAATTGATGTGTGACGGCAACATCTATAAGAGCAAATTCTGACAACAGAGATTATTAGAACTTGTGGGGTGCTTTCATTGCCATCAGTCAAAAGCTTTTTCATCTCTGATCTCGAATACTGGGGCTATAATTACCCATCAGTGTGGAAACAGTCCCTTCTGCCCACCGAGTCCACGCTGACCAGCAATCACCCGTAAACTGGTTCTATCCTAAACACTAGGGATAATTTGCGGAAACCAATTAACCTACAAAACGTGTAAGTCTTTTGGAATGTGGGAGGAAACCGGAGTGCCCACAGGAATCCCACGTGGTCACAGGGAGAACGTACAAACTCCACATAGACAGCACCTGTAGTCAGGATCCAAATCAGCAACTCCACTGCGCCACCTTTATGTGAGATAAGGAAATCTCTGGTGAGATATGTGAGATCATTTTCTCCCATTGTGGTTTTATCATCATTACATAAATGTCCAATTCATTGATTAACAACAAAGCCTGAAACAATCATTGTGCAAAGCTCTCAGGTTATGGATGAGACTTCTGCCTATAGGGTGGACCAACTCCGAGGACATTACCAACAATGACTTGTTGAATCAACCCAACGTTTATCCTTCATTCTGTTTCATTCCATTTCTGTCCTTTGTCTCCTATTTCAGTCAAAAGGTAGGCTGGCCCACATTGTGAATATAATGTGGAACTGCAGGTTCTGATGTTGTAGCAGGCAGAGTTAAGTCTCGGTGTTGTGATTTGTTGGAATAATTGCCTCTTTCCATATCACACCATGACCAAACTCGAACCAGCAAACATGTTCTGGAGGGAGTACTATGGGCTGCTGATCCCATAGCAAATAGTTTGAAACCCATCTGATTTCAGGTAAGTATATTGCTGCTCCATTCATTATAGTCCCAATATTCAGGTTCAGTCTTTCAGCCAAGTATATTCTGTCAGTCAGTTTAATGGCAAGTTGTTCAGGAAATTCTACAGTCTAACCACAACAGGTCTTGTAGGATTCATAACTTTTAGACATTAACATTACATAAGAACTGTTGAGAATTTTCAAACTTTTTGTTAGATCCTTTATTTACTTCTTTACACTGTTGAAATACCCGCCACACCCTTTAACCTAAAGCAGATTGTTCCTATTAGTTTTGTTCTGTCAAAGATTTACTTCAATGTCTTCAGGTACCTGGACAATTTTGAGCACTTGTTTGGAACCACTGTCACTTTTCTTATTAACAAGAAGTAATTCATGATGAGTTGTCGAGATACCAGGCAGATAAATATTATGACTGTCACTTTTGCCGAAGGTTTAACAACATTAATCGAGCAAAGGTTGTGATGAATATTGCCTTTCATCCATCTTCAGGGTGGACTTCCAATGGCTGGCAACGGGTCCCAAAGTTACTGGTAGTGACATTCCAGTTATTTTAATATTGCAATATTTTCCCATTTCTCAGGTAAATGGCACTCTGGAAGAAACTTCAGTGTTGTATATCAGGAAATGACTCATTTCAGTGCCTCAAATAAGTATTGTGAGAAGAATAGAGCAAGAATCAATAGATTAGAATTGTGATTCAAAATCGCTTTTTTTCTTTTGTTTGGTTAGTCAATCATACGGTGTGGTAGTAGGCCGTTCAGCCCAACCTGCCCACAACGGCCAACATGTCCCATCTATACCATTCCCATCTGCCTGTGCTTGGCCCATATCCCTCTGAATCTATCCTATTCATGTACCTGTCTAAATGTTTCTGAAACGTTGGTACAGTACCTTCTTTATACATTATATGAAAAGATTTCCATGATAATTGGTTTACCTGAATGAAGTAAAATGCAGCTTCCTGCACCAGGTGGAGCACTGCAGCTTCAGGTAAAGTGGAGGAAAATCAACTCGGATTCCTGTTTCACATCAGTGTTCAGAGACTCGTGTCTTTATGTCAAGAGGTGAAGAATTGGCTTAGCTCTTGTAATAAATATCCTGCTGCCATTGATTTGCCTTGGCCAAAAGAATAAATAATGAGCAAGGTCACCAAACTGATTCTAATGCAGAGCAGGATTCCCAGTACCACAGACAGGATTTGAATCAGGTCCCACAGCATGGAATGCAATCCCAAACAGGCCAACATTTAATCCGGTACAAAGTTATGTTTACTTAGGTATTTTCAAATGAATACATATGAATATAAGAAATGGAAACAGGAGTTGGCCATATGACCCTCAAACCTGCACTGCCATTCATTGGAGTTAGGTGCCTCAAATTCAATGTATTCCCAAACCTCATATCATGTATTTAAAAATGTATCGATCGCAACCATGAACCTACTCAATCACCAATCATCAATAACCCTCAGATGTAGAAATTCCAGAATTACAACCTGTGGAATGTAATTCCTCCTCACCACGTTGGTTCCAGGTTAGACTGGGCAATGAAGACTTTGCAGAGAGATGCATTGGTGGAAAGAGCATGGTTGAAGCCGCAGAAGGATACATTCCTACTAGCAGCTCTCCCCTGCTTCTGCCCCAATATGTGGAATACATCAATATATAATGTAGGAAGGAACTGCAGATGCTGGTTTACACCGAAGATAAACACAAAATGCTGGAGTAGCTCAGCTGAACAGGCAGCATCTCTGGAGAAAAGCAATATGTGACGTTCTGGGCCAAGACCCTTCTTCAGACCGTTCTTAGGTCTGAAGAAGGGTCTCGACCCAAAACGTCACCTATTCCTTTTCTCCA
The DNA here is from genome assembly GCA_035221665.1 of Okamejei kenojei. NCBI lineage: Eukaryota > Metazoa > Chordata > Chondrichthyes > Rajiformes > Rajidae > Okamejei > Okamejei kenojei. Next base: position 19,872,268 of record CM069157.1, read on the forward strand.
GAGTTGCTGCCTGACCCGCTGAGTTCAGCATTTTGTGTGTTCATCAATATATAGGCTCAATAGAACCTTAAATGCAAATGTGCTATATTCCTTGAGCTGTTATTTTTCATTCTTTGACACTGATTTAACTCTTTACCATGACAGAACCTGTTCCTCCGTCAGGGCCGGCCTTAGGAGGTGCGGGGCCCAATTGGGAACAATTCTATTATAGACTTTATATCTCTATGGTAGAATGGAAAGTAATCAAAATGTGCGCTTAAAAAGTGCCTGCGCGTTAATGGACCAAACAGATCTAAGCTACATTTTAATATAAAATTGTAAGCCTACAAGTAACAAACAAAATGTGTAGATCACCTCTGAAAAGTACATAGAGAGTAGATTACTCTAGCGCGGGGCTCCCTTAGGCGCGGGGCCCAATTGGGAGCAATTGATCCAATTGGCTTAAGGCCGGCCCTGTCCTCCATTCTCCGAGAGAACCCTCAAGAACCCTTTGTGAATTGACCCTGCAAGTTTAACACAGCCTGATCCAGGAACATCAGTTGGGTTCAGTGAATGAATGAAGCTCAACCTTGACTCACTTCCTCTTCTAACTTCTTCTGTCCATGTTGGGAGAACACAAAATTCAAAATTAAGTCCTGTAGTTCCAGATCCTTTACTGAACAATTCACCGTGTTTCCCTCCAACGGTACCTTCCATGTTTACACAACCATTTTGATACTGGAACAAAGATCCCCAAAATCCATTGGTTCCACAATGGGAAACCAATACATTTACTGAAAGGCAACAACATCCATTACTCTATATTTGACTTTATCCATGATACCGCATGTTCATCCGAGCAAGGCATCTGATATGAGGGTGTAGAAATGAATTGCGGATGCTGAGTTACACTGAAGATAAACACAAAATGCTGAAGTAACTCAGCGGGACAGGCAGCAGAAGTCTGAAGAAGGGTCTCGACCCGAAATGTCACCCATCCATTCTTGCCAGAGATGCTGCCTGTCCCGCTGAGTTACTCCAGCATTTTGTGTCCATTTGATGTCAGGAGGTCAATCAGCAGCTCCACCACCTTAAGATCACTAACCCTGTGTGAGGCTCAGGCTTAATTTCCCTTAGATGTCTGACAGAGATTGTAGCAACCTGACTGATCCCAATATCAACCAGTCCCTCTTTTTCTCCATAACTATAATGCCCCAAATAGTTAGGTTCAGCAGAACTCTGACAAGTAAATGCATCTGCATTCTGACCAAGAAATGCATTGAACAATTTGTTCATTGTGGAGAAGGTCTTGGAAGCATCACCTCTACCCTGACTTCATGCTGTTACCCACTGTATTAAAACCAACTCAGGAAACAGAAATAATCAGGAATTTATTCCTATCTGGCCACAGTAACAGTGTAACGGTTAAGGTATAATATCCTAGACCAACAGTATTTGGGCATAAAATTACAGAGTTCAACTTAAGAAGGTCTGAAGAAGGGTCTCGATCCAAAACATCGCCTATTCCTTTTATCCAGAGGTGCTAATTACTCCAGCTTTACTCCAGCTATCCATAGATGCTGATTACTCCAGCTATCTTTGGTTGAAACCAGCATCTGCAATTCCTTCCTACACAAAGTTCAACTTAAACCTAAATTAGCACTGGTATAATTATGTAGACATTATTTAAGCTTCCTTCGCACACACCAGACTGTATTGGTTTTAAGGTTGAGTGTTTCCCGTTCTTTACTTTCATCACATTTTCAGTTCCCACAAATATTTTGAAAAGTAAAAAGTGAAACATCTACACCCGCTAGGAACCCTTGAAGGCTTCAGTCTGCACTTTATCAAAAACTACAGCGTGCACACTTGAAGCAGCCACATGCTTGCCAACACATTTCTTTGAATATAAAGCTGCAAACAGAGCTTAAATTCCTTTGGTTTGGAGAATAAAATCGGAATGTATCAGGGCAGTGTGTTGACGGGAAAATGGTACTTAAGACCTGCAGCAGAATGTGAAGTGTCCTTTGTATATTCCAGCAGCTTCCTGTATTCAGTCTGGATTTTGGCCAAATTCCTCTGCACCCACGATCTTCATTAACCATGTCAGTCATTTTCCTCCAATCCCAAGGAGTAATTCAAGGGCAGCTTCATGCTTTTCAGTTCTGCTTGTATGTGTGTATTCATTAAATAAAGTCGATTAACTGGTCCTTTAAACAGTCTAGTACAGTTCTGGCACAGCTAATTAATTGGAAAAGGGTTTTTTGAGCTTCTGAACTGATTTTGTGTGTACAAAGACTTGTTAGGTTTCCTACACAACTGCCCTTCATCCCCTGGGGCTGGTGGGGGGAGGAGGAAATATCAGAGGTTGAATGTTCCGATCAGCAACCAATTGTATGGATTATGGGCTCGGGGGAAACCAAGTCAAACTTGACTACAATGGTTAGGATGTGTAGGAAGGAACTGCAGATGCTGGTTTACATCAAAGATAGACACAAAATGCTGGACTAACTCAGCGGGTCAAAGAAATAAGTGACGTTTCATGTCGAGACCCTTCTTCAGACTTCAGCCTTATTTGTATCTATCTTTGACTACAATACCTTCTTCCTTCGCTTTGCCCAAGATCTCCCCTAACCCACCATTGTAAGTTTAGAAGTGGAAATACACAAAAGGCTGAAGAAATTCAAGGGGTTAGACATCATCTCTGGAGAACATAGTCAGGCAACATCTAGGGTTGGGACCCCTCTTCAGAATGATTGCAAGGGTGGGGAGGAAAAGCTGGAAGAGTTGAGGGGCAGGACATTGCCTGGCAGGTCATAAGTGAACACTGGTGAGGGAGGTGCCTGATGTGGAATAGAGATGTTTGCCAATGACTGCTAACTGCTGAATTCAATTTTTAATTCCTCAATTAATGAGAAGTCCATGTTGACAGCGAGCAAGACCCGGATCTGCAGGCATGGATGGAAACATGGCAAGTAGTACTTGCTCTGCATGAGGCTCAGTGAATTACCATTTCTAGCAAAAGTGAGTCAAACAACCTTCCTCTGAAACCTAACATCACTCCATATCATCAAAATCCTGATGATTCCATTAACCAGACACTCAACTAGACTCCATCAAGGAAAAGCCCTATTATGTGGTGTTCAATTCACCCTCCCAAAGGTTTATTCCTTTCATTTTCAGCACTCTTATGACTGTAATGTGCGCTACTCTACATATTAACTGCAAACACTTTATCAAAGCTGCTTCAAAAGCACCAAACAAATTAAAGACTTCTTCCAATTGGAAAGACAGTCACAAGGTCATTGGTGATAGGAGTCGAATTAGTCCATTCGGCCCATCAAGTCTACTCCACCATTCAAAAATGTCTGATCTATCTCCCCCTCTGAACCCTATTCTCCTGCCTTATCCCCATAACCTCTGACACCCGTACTAATCAAGAATCTATCAATACCTGCCGTAAAAATATCCACTGACTTGGCTTCCACGGCCTTCAGTGGCAAAAAATTCCACAGAGTCACAACCCTCTGACTAAAGACATTTCTCCTGGTCTCCTTCCTAAAAGAATGTCCTTTAAGCCTGAGGCTATAACCTCTAGTCCTAGACTCTCCCACTAGTGGAAACATCCTCTCCACATCCACTCATTCTTCTAAACTCCAGCGAGTACCGGCCCAGTGCCGACAAACGCTCATCGTAGGTTAGCCTACCATTCCTGGGATCATTCTTGTAAATCTTCTCAGGGCCACAGGCACAAGGGAACACTCACACCCAAACACTATCCTGACTTGGAAGAATACTACCATTCCTCGGTCACCATCGAATCTAAATGTTGGAACTCCTTGACAGCACTGCGAAATACTGTCACCCCCAGTAGCTCTGCATGGGAACAGTATTGTTGCAATAAACGCTGAGCTTGCCACTGATGCCCATATCCCATAGATGAAAAGATCAGGATCTGATGGGACCGAGACACCATGTTCGCAGTTATATCTGAAGAATGGTTTGATTGATAAACTATACAGTAGTTCACATTTCACATCAAAAGTCTAATCTTCTGGGAAGGAAATCAAGTTGGGAGTCACATTCTACTTCTACTAATCAGCCTCATAAAAGCTGGACTTGGTTGAGCCTATCCTTTTTCTCCTGAGATGCTGACCGACCCGCTGAGTTTCTCGAGCGCTGTGTGTCCATGTTTAGTTGAGCCATTACTTGTGGGATTTGGATGTTGTTGATGCTTTGTTTTTGATTGCTTGTCTATGACATTCTGTCTTGCACAACTTCCATCATTCAACGGCTGCCATTTTATACCAAAATATTCAATTAAAAAGAGTACAGGAAGGAATGTCATGGGTACATTCAAGGAGAAAGCACCATTTCAAAGCCTGATAAAGATAGTTAAAATTACTTCATGATTTAAGTAAGAAACTGATGCATTGCAATATATCTCAAATTAATTACTTATAATTGGAATATGCTTTCCAATTTAAAGGATTCCAAGTTACAAGATTGCCTTCATAGAAAATATTATTTTCAAGATTGCAAAGGTGAAAAAAGCTATCAATAATTACATAGATTTAAGATGACTGGTAGTAAAATGATAAATTGTATTGAGATCTTTTTTTACAGAGCAAGTTGTTATGATCTGGAATGCAATGTGGGAAAGAGCAGTGGAAGCAGATTCAACAGTAACATTCAAAAGGGAATTGGATACATACTTGGAAAAGGAAACCTTTGGGCGTCAAGGGGAAAGAACAAGGTTGTGGGTCTAATTCCATAGCCCTGTCAGCTGGCATTGGTACAATAGGACGCAAAGCCTCCATTGGTACTGGGTGGTTCTATTCGAGATTACATCTTTTCCACATAGCTCAGTAAGGAAGTGGAACATGTGATGTGGCTTTGAGGCACTGAAGACAGAAAAACGTGTGCGTGCGTGTGTGTGTGTGTGTGTGTGTGTGTGTGTGTGAGAGAGAGAGAGAGAGAGAGCACTTCTCCTACAGTCGACTATTGAAAAATGAACCAGACTTTTAGTTGTCCGGCCCTCCCCACATCCCATACCTCAACCCATTCTTCTTTGCAGATTTATCACTCCGAAATATCAGGTGGAGACTAGACTAAGTTTGGCTGTGATCCTGTAGGCTACTAAAGAAATGGCTGAGTTTTACACAGGGTGAGATGATGGAATGTTGAAACTACCGATGAAAACAGAACCTGGTAAAAAAGAGCAGAGAAATAACAGCAACGAGGTCTCTAAAACTCCATGAGTCAGGCAGCTGCCCTGAAGGTGAAGGAGAACCAATGCTTATTTTCAGTGACCTTTCTTCAGAGTTGGAGGACAGAAAGTTGGGGGAAAGAGAAAGCAGTTAAATGGAGACGGCAGGCGCTTGCATGTTGAGCAAAATGCAAAATGCTGACAGAATTCAGTTCAGTCACCGTTTGTGGAGGGGAAGAAGAGGTGACATTTCGGTCGGGAGTGTAAAGAAGTGTCTTGACCCGAAATGCTGCCTAACCCACTGAGTTCCTTCAGCACTTTGTGTTTTTGCTCAAGAGAACACAGTTACCTTTTTATAATGTTAACGGTCTGAAGAATGGTCTCGACCCGAAACGTCGCCTATCTCCTTCGCTCCTTAGATGCTGCTGCACCCGCTGAGTTTCTCCAGCATTTTGTGTAACCCCCCTACCTTTTTATAATGCTTCCTATACTTTACAACGCAGTCACCATAATGCATATATAATGCTTGCTGCATTATAAAATATTTATATCCTGCCATTTTTAATGTGAAGCAGCACTGCGCACTGAATCCGTACAGGTCAGTTGTATCAATCTTTATTTTGATAGTAGCTCATTGTAGATTCAATAGCTGTGATGCTTTCAGAGATGTTGCAATGCTCCCACCTAATTACGTAGCTGAAGACAAGCAACCATTCATTTCAACCAGCAACAAAAAAGTTTAGGGAATTATTTGTTTTAAATGAATGAAGTGTCCAAGACATTGTTCAAAAACAGCCTTTCAGTAAATGCGTATTGAAATTCTCGATATAAACAATACCTTGGCCCTGGAATAGGTTTTGGCAAACATGCCTCAGTGTGGATCTATTTAAATGTTGCTCAGTGTTCTTTGTTTGGCTATGAGTTACAGTCAAAGAACTCATATCTAGATTTGACAGTGGAAATCAGGAACATTTGCAAACTCCTTTCTGAGTGTGTTTCAGTAACCTCCCTGTTTTTCTCATCATCCATTCCTTCAGAGCTTTGATTTATTATTTCTTCCCCCTTTGGGAAGACTTCAATGTTAATCTTGTACATTAGTCCAAGTGGTTTTAATTCTAATAGAATTGAACTCCACACTCCACACCCTGCCAATTTATTAAGTTTGCATAGACTCCTTTTAAATCCACTTCTTTCACTTTGGCCGTACAAGCTTAATGGAATTGATTTATATTTTTGTCTCACATATTTGTCAGGATCAAACTTCAAAGTTTAGTACGTTTTGCTGTGTCAGGATCTGTACTCTGGTATAAAAATGTTCTTTGTAACAGAGAATGAATGTGAATTAGAGACTTATGCAGAAGATGATTGCAGCATACCGTGCTTGTCAAACTTTACATGCTTACAATGGTCAATAAACATTGAATGTCTGTGAGGAATACTGAATGTGCTGGACTTTAGTTCAACAGGTTTTGATCTACACATCCTTGGAGCAAGTAAAGCTGGGCAGCAAAATAATGAGTTGGAGACCATGGCTTCTGTAAGTTATCAGGTTTGGCTCGCTGCCACTGTTCTTTCTCACCCAAAGTCCTGTCAGAATTTCATTAGCAACCAAAGTATAATTTATTACAAGTCTGAAGAAGGGTCTCGACCCGAAACATCACCCATTCCTTTTCTCCAGAGATGCTTCCTGTCCCGCTGAGTTACTCCAGCTTTTTGTGTCTCGCTTCGGTTTTAAACCCGCATCTGCAGTTCCTTCTTACGCATAATTTATTACAATACAGCTTTTAATTTTCTTGGTTTCATTTCCAGATTCTATGCGGCTTCAAGTATACAATTCAAAATGTCTATTAAAAGGTGCATCAAGTTATTACCTGTCAGGAAGGATTTTTTTAGAGAAACCCTATTATCTATTAATCTACTAATCTATTGCACGGTTTGTGAATCTCTAGTGTCTTGTGATCATCTTATTAACCCTTATTGACGAAATCTCCATCCTCCGCTTATTTTTTGGATGCTATCAGATTCCTGAACCAGTCACTTCTTTTATATCCACTTCCCAGAGGCGTGGCCATGTACTCTCACTCATACTTTGTTCGGTTATTCTGTTTTAGTACTTTAATCTTTTTGTCACTGTTTCACATTGCAGCATAATCATGCCACCATTCTGCTATTTTGCACTTCTCGTTGTATTTATAGTTGTATTTATCATTACTGTATATACACTATTTACAGTGGCTTGCAAAAGTATTCATACCCCTTGAATATTTCCACATTTTGTCACGTTACAACCACAAACATAAATGTATTTTATTGGGATTTTATGTGATAGACCAACACAAAGTGGTGCATAATTGTGAAGTGGAAGGAAAATATTTACAAATAAAAAACTGAAAAGTGTGGCGTGCAAAAGTATTCAGCCCCCTTGGGTCAATACTTTGTAGAACCACCTTCCGCTGCAATTACAGCTGCAAGTCTTTTGGGGTATGTCTCTACCAGCTTTGCACATCTAGAGACTGAAATTTTTGCCCATTCTTCTTTGCAAAATAGCTCAAGCTCAGTCAGATTCGATGGAGAGCGTCTGTGCCAGAGATTCTCAATGGGGTTTAGGTCTGGACTTTGACTGGGCCATTCTAACACGTGAATATGCTTTGATCTAAACCATTCCATTGTAGCTTTGGCTGTATGTTTAGAGTCGTTGTCCAGCTGGAAGGTGAACCTCCGCCCCAGTCTCAAGTCTTTTGCAGACGCTAACATGTTTTCTTCCAAGATTGCCCTGTATTTGGCTCCATCCATCTTCCCATCAACTCTGACCAGCTTCCCTGTCTCTGCTGAAGAAAAGCATCCCCACAGCATGATGCTGCCACCACCATGTTTCACAGTGGGGATGGTGTGTTCAGGGTGATGTGCAGTGTTAGTTTTCCGCTTCACACAGTGTTTTGCATTTAGGCCAAAAACTTGTCTCATCAGACCAGAGCATCTTCCTCCACATGTTTGCTGTGTCCCCCACATGGCTTGTGGCAGACTGCAAATGGGACTTCTTATGCCTTTGTTTCAACAATGGCTTTCTTCTTGCCACTCTTTCATAAAGGCCTGATTTGTGGAGTGCACGACTAATAGTTGTCCTGTGGACAGATTCTCCCACCTGAGCTGTGGATCTCTGCAGCTCCTCCAGAGTTACCATGGGCCTCTTGGCTGCTTCTCTGATCAATGCTCTCCTTGCCCGGCCTGTCAGTTTAGGTGGACGGCCATGTCTTGGTAGGTTTGCAGTTGTGCCATACTCTTTCCATTTTCGTATGATGGATTGAACAGTGCTCCGTGAGATGTTCAAAGCTTGGGATTTTTGTTATAACCTAACCCTGCTTTAAACTTCTCCACAACTTTATCCCTGACCTGTCTGGTGTGTTCCTTGGGCTTCTTGATGCCCAAGCAACATTGTTTGCTCACTAATGTTCTCGAACAAACCTCTGAGGCCTTCACAGAACAGCTGTATTTATACTGAGATTAGATTACACACAAGTGGACTCTATTTACTAATTAGGTGACTTCTAAAGGCAATTGGTTGCACTGGATTTTATTTAGGGGTATCAGAGTAAAGGGGGCTGAATACTTTTGCATGCCACACTTTTCAGTTTTTTATTTGTAAAAAATATTTGAAAACCATGTATCATTTTCCTTCCACTTCACAATTATGCACCACTTTGTGTTGGTCTATCACATACAATCCCAATAAAATACATTTACGTTTGTGGTTGTAACGTGACAAAATGTGGAAAAGTTCAAGGGGTATGGATACTTTTGCATGCCACTGTACTCTGTGAGCTTTATGTGAACAGGGAATTTTATAGCACCCTGGTATATATGACAATAAATTAATCTGAATCTTGTCCAGACCCATTATCACACAAGTATACACATAATGAAGGAGTTCCATGCATAAATACCTGCTGTGCCTCAGTCAGATGTATCTAAGCATTTTACAGTGAATTAAGTAATTGTGAAGTGTATTACTGCTATAAAGTACCAAACAAGGTGGTCACAAAATGCTAGAGTAGCTCAATGGGACAGGCAGCATCTCTGGAGAGAAGGAATGGGTGACATTCTTCAGGATCTCGACCCAAAAATGTCACCCATTCTTTCTCTCCAGAGATGCTGCCTGTCCCGCTGAGTTACTCCAGCATTTTATGTCTACCTTTGGTTTAAACCAGCATCTGCAGTTCCTTCCTACAAACAAGCTGGTCAATTGGTGTACAGCAAGCTCCCAAAAGTCCTATTGAAAGGATAATATTTTAATAATGTGAAGGGATGCACAAATATTCATTAGAACACTGTTAAAACATCGGAGTAAATCAAATTGTATTTAAAATAATGCCTTGACATCTGTTAAGTCCACCTGAGTGAATATCGGGATCAATTTTGTGTCTCCTCTGAAGATGTGAACTTTCAACAGTGCAACATTCCCTCAGCAATTCATTGGAATGTCTTCCTGGCTACAGCGACAATAGTTTCTCCAAGAAAAGTTTTTATACTTGTGTGTCTGTGAGGGATGCAATACAAATCAATGATCCCGGTCCTGATGTGGGAAGTCTCCTGCTTCACCTTGTTGCAACAAGAATTTCTCACTTTGGCTCCCTGAAAGGAATCAAAGGATTGTAATTTCTGGGATATCCATCAGCTTGTACACTCAGTACTTTAAGAAGCTTAAATGGTGCAGATAAAGATAGACATCTACCAAATTCACACGTGTTAGAAACTGAACAAATATCATGCAGCTCAGATGGAATTTATTAAATAAATATTAAGATTAAATAGTGCAGTCTCTTTTAAGATTTTGGCTTGCTTCTACTTTTGGATGCTCCGATGTTAAGCATGCAGGGCATTATAGGGATTATCAGACTGTATTGAACCTTTGGTGAAGACATGAAGTATATGGTGTGCCGCATACTTCAACCTTAAGAAAGTTATTCAACCAGACTAGTCCCTGTAATAATATCTCATGTTTACTGGTGCAGTTTCCAGTGACAAAAAAAGTTTTCTGTTATTATATCGACAATTCTTCTTAATTTTATATTTTTTGTCCCTTTTTTAATCTTCCAATGTATAAATGAGTGCGTATTTGCACAAAGTAAATGGAAAGGGTTCAATGTACTGCCACGATGCTTTAAAAACATAGAAACATAAACAAATAGGTGCAGTTGTAGGCCATTTAGCCCTTCGAGCCAGCACCGCCATTCAATATGATCATGGCTGATCATCTAAAATCAGTACCCCGTTCCTGTTTTTTCCCCATGTCCCATGACTCCTTTAGCCCTGAGAGCTAAATCTAACTCTCTCTTGAAAAATCCATTCACATGTCCTGTTGAAGTTGTTGGCACTCCTGCAGCGAGGGGTTCACTTTCAATGGATGTATTATTCAATTAGATTTAACGCTGGAACTACTTGTCAGAATGCTACGAAGTGAACTCCGAGTACCATCCCAGGGTGAAAGTTACCTTTATGGTCTAATCCTCTACAGTGGGCTTTCCTGTTCCTACAAGAAATACTAAAGGTTTATACCCGAGGAAGGAAGCAAAAAGTGATGTGTCATCCAAAACCAGTCCTGTGCAATTGTAGAATCATAAAAGCATGTACATCGGAGAAAGGGCAAGCTTTTAGCTTTTTTCTCCTTTCGGAGAAAGGGCCCCATCATACCACCTCAGCCACGCCTAGCTCATCGGTGGTGGTTAAAGGCAGTGCAGCATTGCCAGAGTGATAACAGGTCTGTGGGCTTTAAGACTGTAGGCTTTGTGTTTGCAAAGGAAAATGTGAGCACCTTCCCTAAATATGTTCTCATTGTGCTTCACGTTCAACTTCTTCTTCACATGACCATTAATTGCCTGTGAACCAGCATTCCCATCAGGTTACTCAATTTTACACCGTAGGCCTGAATCCCAAGTCTCGGCTGATAATGAACCTGTATTTTGTTGGAAGTACTGCATAATAGAAGGAATTCAACTCTTGAATAGGTTATGGATTTTTCTGGCAAAGAGTTTCAGGGCAGAAACTTTAACTCTGTTTTTCTTTACACAAATACTGTTTGACTTGTGAAGTGTTTCCAGTATGTTTTATGGATTTTAGACCCAGTTGTGTACAATGTATCCTATTAGGATTGAACAGGCCTTGTGTTCCACCCTTTGAAAGATACAAATTGTCTGAAAATTATAAATGCAATTTAGTATTGAAAATCATTGATCATGAACTATTAATGGTCATGAATCAGATTTGCACTGTGCATACTTGTCAACAATTCCTGTACTTATATTTGAAGGGGTAGACATTAAAAATGTACCTATGGGCAACCAAATAAGGTGGCTGAACATAGAGTCATAGAGTGATACAGTGTGGAAACAGGGTCTTCGGCTGAAACTTGCTCATCACTGGCCAACATGTCCCATTTGGTCCAAATCCCTCCAAACCTGTCCTATCTATATACCATATCTGCTATTTGTCTGTTGGGTAAAAATGTACTACATTTTGAATTAACTATTCGGTTACTGGTATGATGGGATGTCATTTTGAAGCACGGGATTTAAGGTTCTGGGGTAGGGAGGAAACTCTTTCTTTATCTTTCTGGGGTGACAGCTATTATTGTGACCAGTGAACTGAATCTCTTGGACACACTGAACTAGGAGATATAAATTCTGTATTCTTCAGGATAAACAAACGTCAAAGGGATCTACAGGAAGCAGTCACAAAAATCCAATTAATATCATCAAAGATCCACTCCACCCTCGCCACGTTCTCATCACAAATTTAATTTTTTAATTTTTTTAATATTCTTCACATGCTACCAGCGGGCGGCAGGCACAAGAGCCTAAGAACTGTGACCTCCAGGTAAAAGAACAGCCTCTTCCTAAGAACCATCAGGCTCTTGAACCACACTGCATAACCCTAACCACAACCCCACCTCATAATGACTATTATGGACTTTGTTTAGGTTCCACTAAGTACTTTGATTTGGACTGTTAAGATCTGGTTACCTAGTATTCCTGAGAGTTTATTGTATTATTGATTATTGCATGTTAATTTGTTGTGCTGTTGTGTTAATGTGCCTGCAAAGTTGCAACAAGTAAGAATGAAGTAAGGATGGTGCCAGTAGTGGGAGAGTCTAGGACCAGACCACAGCACAGAATAAAAGGACGTTCCTTTAGAAAGGAAATGAGAAGGAATTTCTTTAGCCAGAGGGTGGGTGAATTTGGGGAATTCATTGCCAGTCAGGTGTGCAGGCAAAGTCTTCGGGTATTTTTAAAGCGGAGATTCGTGATTTTTGCGAGTGTCAAAGGTTACAGGGAGAAGGCAGGAAGATAGGGTTGAAGGAGAGATAGGTCAACCATGATTGAATGGCGGAGTAAACTCGATGGGCCGAATGGACTAATTGTGCTCCTATGATTTATGAACTTATGGAACCTGGACATCCAAAATTAGTGTTTTGCAGGCTGACCCTTTAGTACACAAGTATCGCAATTATCAATAGACATACAAATATGCCTATGGCCAAGTTTGATGTACCAAGTGACAAAATGTCTGGTCTGGAAGTTTCCTTCATTGGTATCACACAGGAGCAAAATAACAAGCTGAAAGTTTGGTTTGATGTAGGCCTATTAACATACACCATTGTTTTACATTGGGTTAATGCATATGATGATGTCTCATGGTCATGTCAACAGATTACACTGTTTTTCTAAGCTGCATTTTTAATTGCAGACTGTTTACCACTTCCAAGGTACATTAGTACAGGTTTTCTGAAGATTGGTTCTTGTTTGAATTAATGGCTGTTATAATTTTACAACTCCTGAATTATCCCTGACATCTGGAGGGTCTGGATCCGAAAAGTCACCCATTCCTTCTCTCCAGAGATGCTGCCTGCCCCTCTGAATTACTCCAGCATTGTTTCTATCTTCGGTGTAAACCAGCATCTGCAGTTCCTTCCCACACAGAATCCCTAACATCTATTGTCCTCAAATCACTAGTTGTTTGCCAGTGGGCTTCATTGTTTGAGCTGGCCGTCCCTGATACAGTGTGGGGAATCCAGCTCCCAACATTATGGTGTTGCTGGGTCAGCCCACTGCAATCTCATGAAGACTTTGGCAAAGAGTGAGTGAGGCCTTGTACCTAGGCTCATCACTTGCCACTGCTGTCCTTTAAGTGAATGCGAACACCAAAGTAATTTGATAAAATGTGAGTCGCTGAACAAATCGTCACTGAAACACTAAAAATACAGTTTGAATGATCAAAACCATTCAAAAAATAATTTTTAAAAAGCAATCCTTACCCGTCTCCTAGTAGGTGATTCCTCACATTAATTTCAAGGAGCCAGCTATGCTTGTACAAAGCTTAACTAGAAGGAGTCCACTGAGATACTTCCAGCAGGGTGGAAGATTTTGTAGCATGATTAGGCCAAGTTCAGCATTGAAAACCGAGATGTCTGTGGGGAAATGTGATTAAGACCCAGCATCAGGCCTGAATGGAAGGTCTGTGCCAATATGTTAAGTAGAAATATTGAGGGTAAGTAGTGGCCAGGTCCCCAGAACAACTTCTGTGATTTCTGAAGGAATTACAGGCAAGGCACACCATCATATCTGCTGTTTTCTATCTGGCTCTGAATTATTGACAGTATTAGATATCGCAGAGATATCAGAAGAAGAGTTGTTCAGATGCTCACTTATCATTGCCATTGAGGCATTTTACTCGTTTTCTATTTGAAAAAACTGCAAAAGGTCTATATGAAACATGTGATACACTATCCTTATTTCTACATGGATGAATTTAATTTCACTTTTGGGAAAATTATGTGCTGATAATGTACCCATTTCAAAATGTTATGGGTTTCTATGAAAGTATAAACTATTGTTGATACATTTCAATGATCAAGTGCACTCCCTGTCTCACATTAACGTACCTGTTTTCTGTTAGCTAAGAGGTGTCGCTCCCATTTGTAAAATAATTGGAAGAGAATAATGGAAGCAGGAATGACATAGAAGAAAAAGTGCAAACAATGGAAAGAAAGAAAAAGTGAAAGTGATAAAATTGAAGGAAAAAATAAAGGAAAGGTATATTTGGACAAAAATTGTATTTATTTAAACATTTCTACTTTGAGAAATAATTTTAGCCTATGTGGTTAATATCACGATGCGTTGCCCTAAATATTCCACCATCTTTAAACTGCAGCTTTAAGGAAGCTGAAATTTCTCTTGATTTGCCGTGAACCTATTGGTATCACAGATTGGATGATGTACTTTAAAACCATAAATGTTCCTTTTACAACCAAAATCTTTACCGGATCTAGCGCTGCCAATCTAAATCTTTGAAAAAGTAATATATTCTGTGCACGTGGGTCTGACCACCCGACGACATTGGTACCAACACAAATGGATCAAAGAGTTAGCGTTAATGTAGGCCAGTAAACATGGACCGGAGGTGTAGGTTATAGTTTAGAGCTTTTCCTCTGGTTCAAAGATAACACAAGATGCATTCTGAAGGAATAATGGTCACACACATACAAAAGATGACTTATAAAAAGTATGCAGCCTTGTGACCTGGCTCGTGCAGACTTCAGCTGTTTGCTGCAATGAGTGTGGGTTGTAATAAGACATACCGCATTATCTCTTGATACATGTGACAATTATACTCAAAAGAGGCATTTTGATTTAGAAAACTGAAAGAATGAGAGCTTGTTTTGAAATATTATGTGCTGGACCCTTGTGTAGGTGGATGGCAGCGGACTAGAAGGAAACATTATCTCTTGAGGCAAGTTCAAATTCATCGCTGGACATAAAGCCAAACACGCACAGACTGAAGCTTTCACTAAATTATTCTTTACTCCTTTAACTTATTGTACAACAATTGCACAAAGAGAACTCTCTTGTTCTCTGTATTCCAGCCAATGACCCTTTTTTTTTCAGATCAGGGTTGCAAAGTTCAGACTGGCATGTACATTGCATATTAGATCCTTGCCCTGCCCAGCTGCCTCCAAAGTGCTAAACACTAAGTCACATTTAACTAGCACATCACAAGACTTTGCATGCACAGAGCAACATTCAGGGATGCGTGCTGCAAAATACGTCCCCGATTTTTTACAACTTGATTGTGACTGTTGTTTGCAGCATGATAATGTTAATAGATGTTTACACACAAAGATTTGGTACTAATCAATGAAAAGCTTTTTTTTAAAAAATCAGTAAATACTGGAAACTTTACATAAAACAAAATACTGGAAATACTCAGCTTTTCAGGCAGCATTTACAGAAACAGATTTGATATTTCAAGTGAATTATTATAACTCATGTTTCACGTGATATATAGACTTTACTGACACTCTGTTTCATTTTGGATGCTCCTGTATTGAAATGGTAAAGATGAAGCTTTCCCCAAATGACCTTGCATTAACTTCATTATGTTACAATGGCACTATAACAATAATGGGATTCTGCCTGGAGTTGAGATTAGTTTGAATTTAGTTGAGATAGTGGGTACATTCTCACCTACGCACAACTCTGATATTTATTTTGCGCACCAGGGCATTTGTCGACATAATTATCTATTTTTAATAGTTATTTGAGTATACTTTGCAAATATAATACCACCAAATGACAACTATTATCAGGAATGTAATGGGGTAAAATGATACGTCTTTTGTTATTTTGTTGAAGAGGGATTATTCGCTGAATACTGTGGCCACGACCATCATAATTTTAAACAAGCACTTAACTTTTCATCTTCAACTCTCTAAAACTAGGCAACGTTGCAGTGAAGCCTCAATGTATTAAAGCTTAGAACATCCTTCATTAGATTAGATAACTAAAAACAAATTTGAAAATAGAACGTATAATGGCGCAGCACTTTGGCCCATCATCTGCACCGACCATAATGCCAAATTAACCAATCCCATCTTCCTATACATGGTCGGTATTCCTCTTTACCCTGCCTGTTCATGTGTCTGTCTAAATTCTTCCTAAATACTGTAATCATATCTGCTTCCACCACCACCCCTGGCAACATGTTTGAGGCACCTACAATTCTCTGTATAAAATATTGCCTTGAAAATCTCTTTTAAACTTTCCTATTCTCAGCTTAGACCTATGTCCTATAGTAATTGACATTTCCATCCTGGGAAGGACCCCATCTCTGCTTCTCATAATTTTATAAACTTTGATCATTTCAACCCCTCAAGCTCTGACGCTTTAGATCCAAATTTGTCCAACTTCTGAGAGCCGAGTCTCAAATCTTAGCAACATTCTAATGAACCTTTTCTACGCTCGCTCCAAAATCTTCACATCTGTCACTTTACAGTATAGATGTGTCCAGTGCATCCAAATGTGGCATAACCAAAATGTTACTCAATTGCAACATTGTTCGCCAAATTTTACATTCATTGCTCTGACTGATGAAGGAAAATTGGCAATTGCCACTTTTAGAGAGCTATGGACTTACACCTCAAGAATCTTCCGTACCTCATGCTCCTGAAGGTTCTGCCATTATCGTCTTGCATTTAACCTGTTTTGGTCAAACTGATGCCACTGATTGTCTGTGCAAGCTTGACTCATTGGTAGCACTCTTGGCATCACCAAATGCATGGGAATACTGGACTAGTTCACAAAACCTTTCCCACTGCTGCGTTCTACAGCTTTCCTACTGCGTGGAGGTCCACCTACTCAGCAAATTAATCAAGCTTTGGGATGACAAGAGAAAAGAGTGTTTAATTGTCATATGCACCAGGAACAGATAAATTGTTACTTGCCACAGTGGCCCAATAGCCAAGCTAATTCTGCTCCCACCATCATCTATTGCAACAAGTGATGGCTCCCATTGATTGTCGCTGAAAGCTTGCATCCTTTTGAGGACGGACGACAGCGATGTCAACATTTAAAACATGGAAGATGGACACAAAAGTAGACTTGCCACAGCTTTACAGGCAGATTAATGCAACAGCACAACATATAAACATATATGTTTGCATGGACTGGTTAAACATGTCTATATAGACCATTGTTTGGCACAGAGCTTAAGAGTAGCGGGGGAAACATTGTCAGGCCCTGGAGATGTCATGGAGATTTCAGGCTTTTTAGTCTTCTAAAAAGCCTCTCCGCCTCCTCTTTTTTTATTGTTGATGAAGTGATGTTGTTCAGCAAGGAGGATGTGGGTAATTGGCTGTGAAGTGGTGATTGGCAGGGGGGTGGGTGTAGAAGGGCCCAGTCTTTGCAGACTGAGGTCAGGCTGCGAGTGGGTGTGAAGTGTTGGTTGGTTGGTTGGGAAATGGTCCAGTCTTTTCATTCTGCAGTCCTGCCTTAAGTAGGTGTGGAGTGGTGAATGGGAAGGAGAGGGTGCAGAGTCCATTCTTTGTAGAATGGGATCTGGCTGTGTTGGTTGGGGAGGGGGGGAGAGGGGGAGGGGGCACCAGGGTTATGTTTCTGATTTTCAAACCTGCAGTAAAACTCATTCAGGTCATTGGTCAGCTGATGATTTGTCCAAAGAGCGGAAGAAAGCTCTTCGTGTGCTGTCCTTTATAAATCAGAGCATTGATTATAGAAGTTGGGATGTAATGTAAAAATTGTACAAGGCATTGGTGAGGCCAATTCTGGAGCATGGTGTACAATTTTGGTCACCAAATTATAGGAAAGATGTCAACAAAATAGAGAGAGTACAGAGGAGATTTACTAGAATGTTGCCTGGGTTTCAGCACCTAAGTTACAGAGAAAGGTTGAACAAGTTAGGTCTTTATTCTTTGGAGCGCAAAAGGTTAAGGGGGGGACTTGATAGAGGTCTTTAAAATGATGAGAGGGATAGACAGAGTTGACGTGGATAAGCTTTTTCCATTGAGAGTAGGGAAGATTCAAACAAGAGGACATGATTTGAGAATTAAGGGACAAAAGTTTAGGGGTAACATGAGGGGGAACTTCTTTACTCAGAGTGGTAGCTGTGTGGAATGAGCTTCCAATGGAAGTGGTGGAGGCAGATTCAATTTTTATCATTTAAAGATAAATTGGATAGGTATATGGACGGCGAAGGAATGGAGGGTTATGGTCTGAGTGCAGGTAGAGGTGAGAGTAAGTGTTCGGCATGGACTAGAAGGGCCGAGATGGCCTGTTTCCGTGCTGTAATTGTTATATGGTTATAAACATACAATAAGCTATAAAACAAAAAAAACAGTTACACCAAGTAGAAATATATTAGTGTAAGCAGAAGTATGTGACAACCTGTACAATGACCGATTCTATCTACTCTCCACAGTCCCATCAACAACTCTAGATTCTTCCACTGATCCACACACTTGCAGCAATTTTGTGTCCAATTAACAACCAACCTACATGCTTTTGGGTGTAGGGCACCCAAAGGACATACCTAAGATCACAATGAGAACATATAAACTTCACATAGACAGCATCGGAACTATGGATGAACCTGCGTTTCTGGAGCCGCAAGGCGACTGCTCTACTAGCTGTGTTACCTCAAAGGCCCTTGCAATTCCGATGATAATGGTAATCAGACTCTGCAGCCTTTCATAGATGAATAGCCCGCTGACATTAAATGCACTATGAAATAATGCCTCAGCATTCTTCAGGTGACAATCGTGCATGAGAAATCCTTGCAATTTTCACATCCTTTCTCAGACTGGAATGAAATGTTGTTTTCATTGCACAATATAATTCATCTAATTTTGAAATAGTAAACTTGCTGCCACCTGCTCACCTGTGTAGTCTGCTTACAATGATGATCAATTCACACACTACATTCTGGTTAAACCATCACATTTATCAAAATAATTACACAAAAGAGCTGCTAAATGATGAATTACCAAAGTATGGCGGTCCTTCATTGGCCGTTCTATTCACTTACATACAAGGTCTAAATCCCTGGATGGCACTCACAGATAAATCAGTCACTAACTATCATTAGTTTAGTTTAGAGATGCAGCGTGGAAATAGGCCCTTCGGCCTACAGAGTCCGTGCCGAGCAGCGCTCACCGTTACACTAGGAACAATTTACAATTTTTACCAAAGCCAATAAACCTATGTCTTTGGAGGAAACCAGAGCACCTGGGGAAAACCCACACAGGTCACGGGGTGAACATACAAACTCGGTACAGAAAGCACCATTAGTCACGATCGAACCCGGGTCTCTGCCGCTGTAAGGCAGCAACTCCACCACTGCGCTGCCCCATCCCTTAACCATGTTGCAATTGCAAGTCAGCAAGGACAAGGGGGGGGGGGGGGGTGGAAGATTGCAACCTTCACGTGGTCCGCCCTGTTTTGACTAATGCAATCAACTCGACGTGCACAAATGGCAGATCAAATAGAACAAGTTGTCCAACAACTTTAGGCCGTGCACGCCACACGAAAGAAGAAGGACAAAGGGATATTTAACGCTAGCTTTTATGTGTAGATTTTAAAATTACACCAGTTTTAATCAGCCTAAAGACTATAAACAAAAAACATGCAAGAGATTAACATGTTTTACTTTGCTTAGTTGGTTCGGAATGAATCGCAAATGGTCTTTTGCAGCAAGACTTGGCAATGGATCTTATCAAACTTGTGCAAGACATATGTACTAGTGAATAAACCATCACTGATTATTTAGCATTTTTTAAGTGGAAAAGGTTGGTAACCAGCTCAAACTTTGCATTTATATAAAAAAAAAGAACAAGTTCTGCAAAATTAAATCTGCTCTAATGAGGTTTGCTTAGTTCTGCGGTCTTGTCTCTGCAGTCACACATCAGTTGGCTGCATTTCCGCCCCACACAGCTTATGTGCAAGTGCCGCCAGCATCACACCAATCATCTCTGCAATCAGTGCTTTTAATTAGGTTAATTAATTTGTATCAAGCCTCCTGGGGATGAGGTTCAGCGATGCTGACGAGGCAGACAAAACAGATCTTCCTTGGGCTCTAATGAAGACTCTCGCTGCTCCAGAATGACGGTGAATAATAAATCAGCAATCTTCAGGTAAGGGACACAGGTGGCTACTGCTTGGGTAATCAAATCCATTTAGAATGCAATGTGGGAGCAGCAAGTTTGTCAGCGCGCCAACAAAACCCAGCGCTGTGTCCAGAAATTCACATGGTGCACAGTTAATAACTGAGAGTCGGAACTTTCAGAGAGGAGCAGGAAAATTTATTACACACTGATGTTCAAAATAGACTGCGATTATGGCAATGCTTTCCACAGCGCTGGAATCGAAGCTTGAATAACTAGTGATGTACATGCTTAACATTAACCATGGCCATGTATTAAATTCTCTTTCACCAGTGTGCTTGAAATCAGCAGCTAACGATTATGGGGTTCAAATTTGAATAAGAACATTAGAGCGCTGTGTGTCATCATTAGAGATTGTTCTTATTTGGCCAATTTGTGGCCGTCTTCTCTCAAGATAATGTCGTGTGAGGTTTGGTTCCAGTGGGTTTTGGCAGATATCCAACTACAAGATGCAGGGGAAATGGAACCAACAGCCAAGTCTAATCCTGTTGTCACAAAACAACTTTCAACAGGGGGTCAACGGATTGTATTAAAAATATATTTGTCGTCCCTTCTCCCCCTAATAATGTAAAACATATTAGTTAGGCTGAAATTAAGCTAATTAACGGGCGGCAGTTCCAGAGGGAAGGGCTGTCAGACGTGCACAGCTCAGTTTATGTCAGATTTCAACAAACACTAGGCCAAACATAGAAACCAAAAGAAACCTTGGAGGTCAGAAGTGTAAGAACCTGACCTTCCATTCCTTGAATCCAGCAGCAGGGCAAGGATGTTTAAGAGACTTTAGAAAGGCACATGGTTTATCTTGGCATTATGTTCGGCTCAGATTTTGTGAGCCAAAGGCCTGTTCCTACGCTGTACTTTTCTATGTTCTATGTGCCGGAGAAAATGGCGAGATGCACTTCACATCCACATCCACAGTTTGAAGCCAGCACTGGCGAGCATTCAGACAGAGGCACCATTTATTTGAATAGAATTGAGTTCCTGTGGAAGGAGGCAAGAACATGCAAGGAGTTTACTTACATTCAGTTTAAAGTTTTTACATTCTTTACTAGTTTTTCAAGCATTGTTTAAATGCGTTGATATGCTTAAAGCTAAATCTATTTAAGCTTTGAGTTCAGTCATCTAGAAACAGTTCCCAAATTACCGTCATGATATTCTGGGTCTTTAATACTACCTACTTGCCTCATGGGCACTGAAGGACGATTGTTTGACCCTCTACAACAAGAAGCCAGCATGATCTAACCTGCCAGCACAAAACAGGTCTGTTTTCATTATAATTTTGTACCTTACTAATTTTTAATATTGTATTCAACTTTTGATTGTTCCTGTGATGAACGCAAAAAGACATAGGATAGTGGCAGGAAAGATAGTCAATGACAGGCTCATGATAAAATGTATTTTAAAGGATAACTGTCATTTGGTCAAAATGTTCTTACTTGAAAGTACACGATCGATACCATATTGATAAAATTACATCTGAATACAATAACGTTTTGCTTAAATTTCAAGCGACTTTATTAATAGTCATCAACAGAACTTGTGTTGCTTTTTGAAGGTCAACGTTTTCTCTTAAACTGGAATTTGTAAATGGCTGGAGAGTCCACCGTTTCTTTCTTTACTTTCACCTTCTTGGTCTTGTCCTGTGAAAAGATTATTCTAATTCAGCTAAAATTGATTAAAAGGTCCAACTTTACAAAATCCCCACAGGCTTTTTTATTACATTAATATAATTTTTAAACAATTCCAATCTGTTAAGCGAGTCTTTAAGATTAACATCTTTAGTAGCAAACTATCTTAAGGTTGCCTTGAACTATCATTTCCAATACGAGTAGAAATTCAATTGATTTCATTCACAGCATGTACACAAACAGAATTGTAGTTTTTAAGAAAAGCTGATGCAGTCTGTTGAGAAATCTGATCTATATTTTTGAAAGGGCTGGCTTTACACCATACCGATCAATGGATTATCTTTGATTCATAAAATTTCGTACAGCAGGGGTAATGTTTTTTCCTGTACTGTAGCAGCAAATGACTAATTTCCCCGGTTAAGACGGGCATAAAAGATGTCTGACCAGCAGGGCAGAAAAACACTCCAGAGTATCCAAACCCATAATCCCCAAACTCTGGTCCTCCAAACACAAATAAATTGTCAAATTTGGGCTCATTATCCAAAGACAATAATGCTCTAATATTATCACTTCAATTGTCATGTTTAAACACAGTTGACTTGGGTAGTTGGAATGGATTGTTTTATCAGTGCTGTAGTCTCCTTAATGCATAAGGAAGATTCTTTGGTGTCAATGATCTAGTTAAATACAAATTGATGGAGACAAGCCAAGTTTTATTCTAGAAACATAGAAAATAGGAATAGGCCATTTGGCCCTTCGAGCCTGCACCGACATTCAATATGATCATGGCTCATCATCCAACTCAGTATCCTGTACCTACCAAAGTGGATAACCTCACATTTATCCACATTATACTGCATCTGCCATGCATTTGCCCACTCACCCAACCTATCCAAGTCATCTTGCAGCCTCCTAGCATCCTCCTCACAGCTAACACTGCCCCCCAGCTTTGTGTCATCTGCAAACTTGGAGATGTTGCATTCAATTCCCTCATCCAGATCATTAATATATATTGTAAATAGCTGGGGTCCCAGCACTGAGCCTTGCGGTACCCCACTAGTCACTGCCTGCCATTCTGAAAAGGACCCGTTTACTCCTACTCTTTGCTTCCTGTCTGCCAGCCAGTTCTCTATCCACATCAATAGTGAACCCCCAATACCGTGTGCTTTAAGTTTGCATACTAATCTCTTATGTATGAACTTGTCGAAAGCCTTCTGAAAGTCCAGATATAACACATCCACTGGTTCTCCCTTATCCACTCTACTAGTTACATCCTCGAAAAATTCTATAAGATTCGTCAGACATTATGCCCACTAAGACTCTATATAGGCAAAACAAAAACTAGAATATTCCAGCGGTTCCGCACAGGATCACCTTCTTCATCGTCTTACAGGTTATAGCACTCATGCCAAGTGCTGATTTTGGCACACGGTCGGATCCACTTGTTCAGATATTACTAATACGGCAGAGCATTGGTCAAAAACGCTTCCAACTCATTCTCTTTTCATCCATGCCATGTGTTTTTTTTTTCAGTGAAAGGATGAGTTAGTTAGTGTAAGAAAGGAGGTATTATCCACTCAAGCTTCCAAGGTTGGCGGCAACTTATTTCAATTAATTTGAAAAATTGTTAATTTTTATATATGATTGAACAAACAATACAGTATCTTGCTTTCAAGATTATAGAAATAGTTAATTTGAATAAGAAATCCACCAAATACTGTATTACACTAAACTTATGTATGCTGCACGCTTACCATTAGGTCTTTTCGTGTCTGAATTTTCTGGGCTACTACAAACATTTTCTTCTCTCTCTCAATGTGTTGTTTCAGTAGGGAGTACTGATGTTTCCTCTGTCGAGCGAGTTTCTGAAAGGGCAAATTACAAATCATTGTGGCAAAGAGAAATAGTCATTGCATAATTTACAAAGAGGAAAAGAGTGCTTGAAATGGGACTGATTTATGCTTCTTTGCGTATTTGTCAAAAATATACTATAGTAGCAATTAATGAATGCTAGAATTAATGCTAGAATTACATTAGTGTTGCTTTTCACAGCAAACAAAGGGTATCAGCAACACCATCACGATGCTCTTCATAGCTGGAAGAATGACTGTGTACAGTTAAGAGCAACAGGTTTAAAGTGACAATTGAATTGGGCATTACTTTGGAATTGAGACAGCTGGCCAACTGCACACACAAACTCCTGGTCCAGAATAGGAGGATCCACTTATCAATTAAACTGCAGAGAGTTGAGGTTGTAGCCCAGTCAATCACTCAGACCAGACTCCCCACCGTCAACTCTATCTACACTACACACTACCCCAGGAAAGCAGCAAACATAATCAAGGACCATTATTACCCTGGTCATTCTCTCCTCTCCCATCTTTTGTCCAGCAGAAGTAGTAAATCTTTAAAACATGTACAGACCTCCCAACATTTGATTGTCAAAATTCATAATATTTCCCCTCAAAATTCATATTTTTAAATGAAAATTCATAATATGTCGCGGCGCCCTATTCGGGGTCCCATGTCACAAATTCTAAATTGTGAAGAAGTATTTTAAATGCCAAAATGTGAAAAAGGTACATGTATGCTGAAACATTTATAATTCTTTGTTAAACTTTGATAAACTTGGCACTAGACTCACCTTCATTTCTCTCACTTGGGGTTGTTGCCGGCGGCTATGCGCCTGCGCACTGGTGCAGATCAGCGGGCTGCCGGCGGGCGGGTGCGGCACATGCGCACTTGGCCAGGTTGCCGGCGGGTCTGCGCCTGCGCACTGGGTGGGGGTGGGGGGGAGGCCCGGTGATGGGGCTGCCGCGAGCGGCCGGCTGGCGGCAAGAAAGTGCCGCTGATCGCGCGGGCCGGCGCCGCCCGGGCTCTGGGCCGGGCGTGGCGTGGCTCGAAATGGCGCCAGGCCCGGCAACCCTCCCCCACTGCGCACGCGCGGCCACTGGGGCCCGGCAACCCTCCCCCACTGCGCACGCGCGTCCACTGGGGCCCGGCAACCCTCACCCACTGCGCCAGAGATGCCAACCTTCCAGAGCACAAATCAGTAATCATAAGGCTAAAAATCAGTAATTTGGAGACAAAATCAGTAATTTTTTGCGCAAAGCAATTTTTTTTCTGCATGATGGCAAGCGCGGCTCCCACAGGCAAGCGATAGCGCATAATGTTAACATTAACATACCTGTATGTTCATTAGTTGGTATTACATAAACATGTATTAACTCACCATTGAAAATGCTCTATTGAAAGACTGGATGAACGAGTTCATTATCAATATGTCTTGATATGTTTATACACACACACTCACACATATACGCGCACACTCACACACACAGACACACTCACACACACACTCCAGTGATGGAAATGGGTTTAGGAACTAAGGGTACTCTGGGTCCGTGAAGCTGAGTTTTAAAGAAGGAACTGCCCCCAAACGTCGCCTATCTCCTTCGCTCCTTAGATGCTGCTGCACCCGCTGAGTTTCTCCAGCTTTTTGTGTACCCTCCGTGAAGCTGAGGTTGGGAAGGAGGGGGGGGGGGACTCTGTCTCTGTCTGTGTGTGTGTGTGTTGGCTGCAGCCATCGTCTGCTTTAGTGAGGGAAGCAGGTCGGTGATTGATCAAAAGGCCCCTAGGAGACTGTCTGATTGGCTGCCAAGTGACCAGCGCATTATGTGATTGGACACAATGCCCTTGGAGACGGCGGCTGATTGGGCAGGAGGAGACCGATTTATTGATTGGACGGGAATTTTAAGGGTAGCTGGTCGGTGATTGGACGCAACCCCCTTAGAGACAGTCGTTGATTGGCCACCAAATAATCGGGCGCAAAAAAATTAAAATAGGAAAACAATAAAATCGAAATTACGATTTAAATCGGAAGAATATCATGCCTGATCTGCAGCAAAGATACTAGTATCTTTGATCTGCAGTTCCTTCACACCAACCACTAGTCCCCTTGATATTTTATTAATGTTATTAATTTGCTGGGGGTGGGCAGGGGGGAGCGTGAGGGTGGGGGAGGAGGGGAGAGCGAGGGGGGGAGAGAGGGGGGGGAGAGAGGGGGGGGGGGGGGGTGGGGAGGGATGAGAGAGGGGGAGAGAGAGTGGAGGGGGGGGAGGGATGAGAGAGGGGGAGGGATGAGAGAGGGGGGAGGGAGAGAGAGAGAGGGAGGGAGAGAGAGAGAGGGAGGGAGAGAGAGGGGAGAGAGAGGGGGTAGCGAGAGAGCATGGGGGGAGAGAGGGGGGGAGAGAGGGGGGGGAGAGAGAGAGCGACAGAGAGAGGGTGAGAGAGTGAGGAAGAGAGAGAGAGGAGAGGGGCGGGGCGGCAGCCCGCAGGGGCCTGAGCGAGGCATGGAGCGATCTGAGGACAGTGAAAAGCAGCGGGGTGACCAGCCGATCGTGGCTTCCGCAAAGGTAAGCGCACCCACCAGCGTGACAGAGCCGGGCCGGGTCGGGGGGAGACAGACGATCGTGCCTCCTCGGAGAGAAGGTCGTCCCCTGTGACGGGTAGAGGGGAGAGAGGAAGGGAGTGAGGAGAGGGGAGGAGGTGAGAAGAGGGGGGGTTGGATGGGAGCCGGGCGAGTGAGTGGGCTGCAAAATGCGGAGAGAGACAGAAGCGGCCTCTGACTATCTGGAAACCCGCAGCTGAGTGAGCCGGCAGGCGATGGGAGGGGCGAGCTGCACGGGCAGCGAGGAGAAAATATTTAAAGAAGGAACTGCAGATGCTGGAGAATCGAGGGTACACAAAAAGCTGGAGAAACTCAGCGGGTGCAGCAGCATCTAAGGAGCGAAGGAGATAGGCGACGTTTCGGGTCGAGACCCTTCTTCAGTCTGAAACCCGAAACGTCGCCTATCTCCTTCGCTCCTTAGATGCTGCTGCACCCGCTGAGTTTCTCCAGCTTTTTGTGTACCCAGCGAGGAGAAAACCTCTTCAGTGCGTGGGAGCCTCTGAGCCCGTGATCTGTCCGATTGTTCACTCGTCCTTGGATTAAGTAGCGCAGGATAAAGCTGGGAATTCATGCACAGGATGGAAACTGGAAACTGGAACGTAGGAGAACGTCGTCCCTCTGCGTACCCCCCCATTTCCATCACTGGCACTCACACACACACTCACACACTCCCAAACACACACAAGTATGTGCTAACTTAAAATCGGCAAAATCCGGGATTTACGATATGAAAATCGTACCGCCCGTAATTGGCCAATTTTCCGTAGAAATTACGGGAAATCCGTACCAGTTGGCATCTCTGCTGCGCACGCGCGGCCACTAGGGCCCGGCAAAGTGCCGCTGATCGCGCGGGCCGGCAAACCGGGGACACATGGCGCCGGCGTTCACCACGGGAGGAAGAATTTAGCGGGATAATTAGGGTATAAATCGGGATGGCGGGAAGGGAACCTAAAAAGCGGGAATATCCCGCCAAAAGCGGGATAGTTGGGAGGTCTGCATGTAGCACCAGATTCAGGAACAGCTTCATCCCCCGTTATCTGACTATGGAATGGTGGACGCTCAGCTTTTCTTTCTTTAGCTAACTCTACAATACTACAAGCTATGGTACTGATTCACTTTACCCCATTGCAGACACTGGACTTTGTCCATGGAAATAGTGCACTACAACACTGAGAACTACAATCCGCACACTATATTTCCCTTCCCTCAACCTGCTGTAATTGAGTTTGAACTGATGGTATTTAGGTATAGTATTACCCGATGTGGCATCAAGATGGCATGCAAAACAATGCTTTTCATTGTACCTCGGTACATGTGACTATAATAAACCTAAACCTATATTTTGTACTTTGATATTATTTTCTTTGCACTACTTATTGTACTTGTGTCCGGATTGATAGTATGATCTGATTTAGTTGGATAGCAGACAAACATTTTTCACTGTACCTCAGTACAGGTGACAATAATGAACTACACCAAACCAATTATCTTTCTAAAACATTAGAACGCCAGGGGAATTCCTCTCATTTTATTAAAGCAAAATTTACTATAAATTAGATTTCTCATTACCTTCAAAGCACTGGGATGAGTGGCTCCTTTAATTTTCTCATTTCGTAAAGTTTCAATGGTTGGTCGGTTATATACTCGGCCCACCAACTCTGGTAAAGTATTGAGGTGCTTTGCCAAGTTAAATTCCTTCACTGTTCACAAATTTAAAATGGGAGAATTTAGCAACTATTATGATAGAAAGAAAATAATTACAGTGAACTGAAAATGAGTCAAAGCTATCACTTCAATAGTATATGTCACAAGCAACTTCAATAATATGTTGTAAAATTAGTTTGCCCTATCAAGACTAGAATGGTGCTAAACAAATTAAAGTATGATTGTAATTTCTGTTAAGTATCTCAACTAGAGTTGCAATGCTACTATTACAATGTTACTGTTACAGAGGGATGTTGTATGTTAGAAGAAAAAGTGGGAAGCAAAGACAGTGTGTGGCTTTTAAAAGCAAAAATAATATTAGACACTCAGTAAATTTCAGTAAACTTCAATCGTCATATGAAAGGAACAACATACCGGTTATTTGGGGCGTTATCAATATAATCAAGGTAAACTGACATATCGCTGGGACTCAATGGTATCCACGTCAGAATTTTAAAGGATGTAGGTGAAGAAACTGCAGGTATTTGAATATATCTGAAGATCATGCTTCAAGTCAGGATGTTACAAAGAATTAGAAAATTACAGCCAAAGGTTGGATAAAAAGCCAATGATTCACTATTTTGTCATTATAGATCTGCAGATTGTACCTCTTGTCTCCACTCTAGGGGCAATTTAAAATGGCCAATTAACCTACTAATCTCCAATGGGAGATCCCCAGAGAGTATCTGCAGCCACAAGGAGAACGTGTAAACTCCAGGTCAGTCTTGAACCAGCATTGAATGTATTAGCATTGCCACTGTGTTGACCACCATAAACCTTGCACAGTTTCCAGTCAACTGATTTGATCTGTCATTTGAACAGGTAGGTGGATAGGAAAGGTTTAGAGCGATATGGGTCAAACACAGATAAATGGGACAAGCGTAGAAGAGAATCCTGGTTGGCCCAGACAAGTTGGGTTGAAGAACCTATTTTCATTTCAAGACTGTGACTATCTATTCTGTTCAAAACACTTACCTTTGAGCAATGAACAGCAAGTTTTTACTTTAATGAATAATATTCCCTCAAAGTATTTTGAATTTAAGTATTTCGAAGTAGAATTAGGATAGTATACAACAAAATAAAAATAGAAATAATTCAAAAATTATACACGATTTAATAAAGTGTTCTTCTACAATTAAGGTAAATCATTACCATATTCTAGAAACAAATTGTAAAAATCATGCACAGAATACAGCACCTTCCTTTTTAGATTTGCAGAAAAAGATGTGCTTGTTTGGGGACTTTCCATCAGCATCTAAAAAGTGAAGTTCAGATTTGAGCCTTTCGATTTTCTGTAAATAGAATGCGAAGTTACAAACAGAAATAAAGATATCAACTAATAGCATTGAATAGTTTCAATACACCTTCTACTATTTTATTCATCAATATTTTGTTCCAAATATTTGAAATGTCCAAATTCGTGATCAGTTTTGCAGATCAGTCAGCCATATTAATTGCCTATTTCAAATATCCTTTGGTAAACTTTATACTCAAGTAGTGTGTTCAATGGTTTGATGTAATGGTGCCTGTTAATTCTGATGGGGAAATATTATATGGAATCAAAAGGCATGGAAAAATACAAAGTGCTGGTCAGGAAGCATCTATGGAGGGAATGGATAGGTGACATTTCGAATCTGGACTCTTCTTCAAATTGATTGTAGTAGAGGAGAGAATGCTGGAAGAGAGGCGAGAGCAGGACAAAGCCTGGTGAGTGATAGGTGGAAACTGATGAGGAGGGTCTGATTTGCATAAAGGTGGACAAAGGCTAGAGATGAAATGGAGACAAAGGGTGACAGATAAGGTGAGAAGAATGAAATGTAGCGCCAAAGGGAAGGATATCAGTGGAGGAGGACAGGGTTTCTTGTGTCTGCCTGAAAATGTTAATAAATAAGCAGACAGCGTTTTAAAAGTACACAAAAATCAAATATTTTCTAACAGATTCTACAAAGTGCAAAAGGGCAGAAGCCTCAGAAGATGGGTTCGTACAAAATGTACCGGGTTCCATCATTTATTACAGGGAATGTCGATTAAATGCTTCTTCAGTAATCATCCACCTTCTTCAATTTGGCAGCTAATTCATTATCGGCGCCCTCTACTGGTGCAATGCAGCTTTCATAAAAATCTTTCCATTCTTAACATTTTAATTATAACTTTCCAACAGCCTTTTAATTTGGGAATTGTTTCTTTAAATTTGAAAATTCCACTTGTCACACCAATATTTAAGAAAAGAAAGAAAAGGAAACCAGGGAATTATAGGCCAGTTAGCCTAACATCTGCTGTTGGATAATTATTAGTGTCTATAATTAGTAGTAGAGGGATGTACAACTTCAAAATTCCCAGTTGACCAAGGCAGAGATGGTATAGATGTAAAGACTACATCTTGGTTGTCAAAAAATAATCACATTTTATTTTGAATAGGTGACTGAAGAACTTCCAGGAGACTTTTTAGTCTCTCATAGGACCATTAACTAAAGTTGGAAAGTCCAAAAATGGAATGTACTTTAATAACCAGGGTTGGAAACAGCAAGGTTATCTCTGATAGGATGCAAGAGTTGCAAATCATGCCCTTTCACCTCTTCCCTTCCGGTCACACATCTTTCCAGGTGTAGAATGATTCATTTGCACTTCTACAATCTAGCATCCTGTTCACAATGTGGTTTCCACTACATTGGAATAACCACGTGTGGAATCGGCGATTATTTTTTGGAAACCCATATGTTCAGTCCGCAGGAGTGACCCAGAACCTCCCGTTGCCTAACATTAACTCCCCAATGCACTTTGTGGCTTTCTGCAGTTGAAACGAGGCACCATACAGGTTTGCGCTACTGCAACTCTTCGCTTGCCGAGTACATTCGCTTTTGGTACACTGGCAGTCATGGCACCAGTCCGGGCATTGAGTATAGAAGTTGGGATGTTATGTTACAGTTGTACAAGATGTCGGTGAGGCGGCGTTTGGAGTATTGTGTTCAGTTTTAGTCACCCTGCTATAGGAAAGATGTTGTTCAGTCGAAAAGAGTGCACAAAAGATTTACAAGGACCATAGGGGGAGGTTGGGCAGGCTAGGACTATATCCCTTGGCGTGCAGGAGGGTGAGAGGTGATCTTAGAGTTGTATAAGATCATGAGGGGAACAGTCTTTCACCAGAGTGGGGGAATCAAGAAACAGAGAACATAGATTTAAGATGAGAGGGCAACATTTTGACAGGAATCTGAAGGGCAAATTTTTCCACACAGAGCTGGTATATGGAACAAGCTGCCAGAGGAGGTAGTTGAGGCAGGTGCTAGAACATTTAAATTACATTTGGACAGGTACATAGATTTAGAAGGATATGGGCCAAATGCAGGAAGGTGGGACTGGTGTAGATAGGGCATCATGTTCGGCATAGACAAGTTGGGCCGATACGAGTTTCCCTGCTGAATGACTATAACTTTTCATTCTTTCTTCCCAAGTTCTGTCAAAGGGTCTCAGACAAGAAACATTAATTGTTTCTCTTTTCACAGAGGCTACCTGACTTGCTGAATGTTTCCAGCATTTTGTTGGATCTCATTCATTCTTTCAGCACAGTGAAAAATTCAACTAAAGATGTTTTGGTGCCATCTTGTGGACATTCCATCACTACTGCAACTAATGAAATATTTTCTGAAAGGAATTTTGAAATGAGAAACAGCAGTCGACGATTAATTAACCATCTCTACTATGGCCATAATAAGTATGAGACGGGGATGCAAGCGGAAGCCTCCACGTGGCGCATCCCGGGCAATGCTGACGACAGAAACTGTATCACAGTGACTGACTGAAGTAGCCAATTCTGCAACCACCGACCGACCATCAACCGTCACTGACCGACCTGAAAGACGTGATATGGAAGATGGCCGGACACGAGGAAGAAGAGTATGAGACGGAAGTTATGATTTCCTCTTCTCTTCAAAAGACAAATTCTACAATCGCAAATATCAAAAAATATCTATGCTGATAAACACTTTGGTATATTTCTTTAAATTTCAGAGACAGGTCCTAATCGATTGAAGGCGGGGGCATTCTTGTCAAAGCATCAATATAACAAAAATTTGAGTTCACCTTTGCCTCCATGGCACGTTTTGTTTCCACATATTTAATATCCTGTGTTCTCATAATCTTCAGCTGCTCCTCTGTTACTTCATCTCTAGACTGCTTGATGATGTGAACTCCATCCTAAACACAAAGGAAACAATTAAAAATGTGAACAGAAGCAATCTGGAACATTTGCCCAAAGATTTCTAGAACAGATGGGATTGCTTTCAGTCAAGAAGAAAATTACTTTTATGAGTGCAAGTAGACATAAACTAATATGTAGCCTGGCCAATTGAATAAAATATATGCAACAAATAGTTGAAGGGAAAGATTTTAGAGGCTTTGTGATGAAACACAGAACATGTACTGGCAACAGCTTAGACACAGAAAGGCAGAAATTTGGCATTAACAGCGAACAATAAATAGTTAATCAACATTAAATCAGTTCCATTGTATTCCCATCCCAATATTCAATTTAATTGAGAACTATTCAATGTCAGAACAAGGATGCAGCAAGTAGCTGATGATGTAACATCTCTTTGGTGCTGAACACAGATGAGTTTCTAATGCCAGTTGTTTTTAATAAAGAAGCAATGCTTTTACAAACCATTCCACTTAAGGCAGTCATAATATCCAAGACAGAAGGATATGGGCAGATCAAATCAGTAACCTTTATAGCTTACAGTCTATCAATGGGAGTAAGAACAACCACTGAGACAGATTATTTGTTCAAATATATTAGTTAGGAAATGTACTTTCTGCTGTTCAGACGTAGGTTGCTTTGCATTTTTTATCAAAATGACTTAAAATTATGGTATCAAAATTCCTCAAATGTTTACACACATTTTCAACATTCAATTTAAGTAATTAATTGCAAAGGCAAATTGTATGCCAAAACAGGTTGTTGCAGAAGCTGGTAATCTGAAATAAAGACTGAAAATGCTGAAAAGCACTCAGCAGATCAGACAGAAGCTAAAAAGGAAGAAACAAAATTATCATTTCAGGTTGAAGACCTTTACTACAAAAACGGAAGCATTAGAGGTTTTGTTGTAATTAAGCAAATCCTTGATGCACCCGCATTTTACCATGTTCTCACTACTCTAAGGGTTACTTATCTTTGAGGGACTGCTATTAAAAAAAGTGCTTTTTTTGGATGAAGTGGCTGATCCCATGAGCGGAGATTGAAGAGATTGGGCCCATAATCCCATTGTTCAGAAGTTATTTTATTGATACAAATAATTCTCAGTACTTGGTAGGACGGAGGATACAAAGATAGGTGGAGGGGCAGGTAGTGTAAAGTAGGGACTCCGCAGGACGGACAGGTTGGGAGAGTGGACAGAGAACTGGCAGATGATATACTGCCACTGTCAAAGTGTGGAGTCATGCATTTTGGTAGTAAGAATAAAGGCGTAGACTATTTTCTAAATGGGAAGAGAATTTAGAAATCAGGGGTATAAAGGGACTTGGGAGTGCTGGCGTAGGATTCCCTAAAAGTTAAATTGCAAGTCAAATCGGCAGTAAGGAAGGCAAGCACAATGCTGGCATTTATTTTGAGAGGACTAGAACACAAAAACAGGAATGTAATGCTGAGGCTTTACAAGGTGCTGGCCAGACTATATTTGGAGCATTGGGAGTAATTTTGGACTCCATATCCGAGAAAGGATGTGCTGCGCTGGAGAGGGGCCAGGGAATGTTTACGAGAATTATCCCAGGAATGAGTAGGTTAACATATGATGAGTGTTTGATGGCATTGGGCCTCTATTCACTAGAGTTTAGAAGGATGAGAGGGCACCTCATTGAAACTTACCGAATAGTGAAAGGCCTTTAGGAAGGAGATGAGAAGGAATTTATTTAGTCAGGGGGCGGTGAATCTGTGGAATTCATTGCTGTGGAGGCCGCCCATGCATATTTTTAAGGCAGAGATAGATAGATTAGTACAGATGTCAACAGGTTATGGGGAGAATGCAGGAGAATGGGGTTCAGAGAGAAAGATAGATCAGCCATGATTGAAGGGGGTAGTAGATTTGATGGGTCAAATAGCCTAATTTTGTTCCTATCGCATGAACATGGCAGATGCTACAACATACATCCTTGAATGGGGTATTTGAAGTCATGATCATCTTAGAAAATACGGACAGCCAGTTGGTACTGAGGCATAGGCATAGAAAGGATTGCAAATATTTGAAATTGTCTACCACATTGTAGATGCTCAGATATTAAGCAGATAATAGGATTCTGAATAATATAAAACTGTATAATTGCCCCGGATATCAAGCAGCTTGTGATGTGATGTTTACAGATGTCTGCCAGTGTGGTGTCAGGGATCATGAACACAACCAACCTCAAATTGGTCTCTGCTGGGTAAACATCCATTCATACACATAGAAATGGACTTGGGGAGCAAATGTTTGCTTCCTTTTTTGCATCATGATCTGTTTATTTATTTCTCAGCAAAGCTAATGGAACTAGCAGACCCATATTAAAAATTAAAGGTAGGCACAAAATGCTGGAGTAACTCAGCGGGACAGGCAGCATCTCTGGAGAGAAGGAATGGGTGACGTTTCGGGTTGAGACCCTTCTTCACGCTGATTAATTGATTTTTACAAGAAACATTTGGAAATACATATAGTTAGAGGAACATCCGACACTTTATCTGGTTATATGTGGATAGGAGAGGATGTCCCAAGTGGTTCATTTGGTTCAAAGGCAAGAACATTTTGTTGGACATCTATGGTTCATATTATTATTTTTAGATAAAATGTGGAAAAGGGCTCTTCTCCCCATCTCTTTTGAATAAATCAAACTTTCAGTACCTTAAAAATCTCACCTGGAGTTTATTGCTGGTCATTCGAAAGTAAAATTCATCTGGATTTTTATCTAATGCCTTTTGGCGTAGTGCCTTTAGGACATTTTGTTTGCGATGGTAGTTTCTGAAAAGCACAACAATAAATTATCAAGATTACAAAGAGGACAAGTTGGAATTACCAAATAAATGTTTCATGAAATATCTATCTTAAATATTTAGATATTCTCAAGAACCTTAGCAAGTCACATTCTTATACAGAACCAGCAGGAACTCAATGAGCCAAATAGCATTGCTTTGGTTCACTGTGGCAGAGGCCTGGGTTCAATCGTGACCTCGGGTGCTGTCGGTGTGGAGATTGCACGCTCTCCCTGTCACTATGTTGGCTTTTTCCAGGTACGCCAGTTTCCTCCCATATCCCAAAGATATATAGGTTAATTGGCCTCTAAATTACCCCTAATGTGTAGGAAGTGAATGAGAAAGTGGGATAACTTAGAACTAGTGTGAATAGGTGATTGATTGTCGGGGTGGACTTAGTGGGTCGAAGGGCCGGTTTCTGTGTTGTATCTATTAACTAAACCGCACAATGATTACATTGACAACATATGAGACATTTGTACAAGTACATGAATAGGAACGGTGTAGAGGAACTTGAGCTAAATGTGAGCAGATGCCACTAGCGTAGATGGGGCATCTTGCTCAACATGGACAAGTTGGCCTGACAGCCCTGTTTCCATGCTGTACGACTCTCCTGCGGATAATAATTGCATAGCAAACAAAATAAGAGAACATTTCACTCATCCTTCTTTGATAAAAGCCCAAACAAATCATCGTCAAAAAGAATGATGCACATCTTACCACAACACTGAGTAACTTGCAAAGGAACTAGGATACAATATGTAGACAAAGATATCCAAACATTAAATTTTAAAAGTACACAAAAATGCTGGAGAAACTCAGCGGGTGCAGCAGCATCTATGGAGCGAAGGAAATAGGCAACGTTTCTAGTCGAAACCCTTCTTAAGACTAATAGGGGGTGGGGGGAGGCGGGGAGAAGAATGGAAAAAGGAGGAGGAGCCCGAGGGCTGAGGGAGAGGTAGGAATGGGAGGAGACAGCAAGGGTTAACAGAATTGTGAGAAATCAATGTTCATGCCACCAGGATGCAGACTCC
The DNA here is from genome assembly GCA_035221665.1 of Okamejei kenojei. Classification (NCBI taxonomy): domain Eukaryota; kingdom Metazoa; phylum Chordata; class Chondrichthyes; order Rajiformes; family Rajidae; genus Okamejei; species Okamejei kenojei. Next base: position 19,908,267 of record CM069157.1, read on the forward strand.
CCAAGCGGAATATGAGGTGCTGTTCATCCAATTTCCAGTGTTGCTCACTGTGGCTGTGGAGGAGGCCCAGGACAGAGAGATCAGATACGGAATGGGAGGGGGAGTTGGTGCTGAGCCATCGGGAGGTCAGGTTGGTTAATGCGGACCACGTGAAACGATCGCCAAGCCTACGCTTGGTCTCACCGATATAGATCAGCTGACATCTAGAGCAGCGGATGCAATAGATGAGGTTGGAGGAGGTGCAGGTGAACCTCTGTCGCACCTGGAACGACTGCTTGGGTCCTTGAATGGAGTCGAGGGGGGGAGGTAAAGCGACAAGTATAGCATCTCTTGCGGTTGCAAGGGAAAGTGGATGGGGAAGAGGTGGAGCGGGAGGGAAGGGAAGAATTGACAAGGGAGTTACGGAGGGAGCGGTCTTTGCGGAAGGCAGACAGGAGGGGAGAGAAGATGTGGTGAGGTCACGTTGGAGGTGGCGAAACTGACGGAGGACTATTTGTTGTATGTGCCGGCTAGTGGGGTGAAAGGTGAGGATCAGGGGGACTCTGCCCTTGTTGCGAGTGGGGGGGATGGGGGAGAGAAAGCAGTGTTACAGGGTATGGAGGAGACCCTGATGCGAGCCTCTTCTACAGTAGGGCAGGGGAACCCCTGTTCCCTGAAGAATGAGGACATTTGGGATGCCCTGGTGTGGAACACCTCATCCTGGGAGCAGATGCGACGTAGACGGAGGAATTGGGAATGGAGTCCTTACAGGAAGCAGGGTGGGAGGAAGAGTAGTCAAGATAGCCGTGGGAGTCAGTGGGTTTATAGTGGATGTCGGTCGGAAGTCTATCACCTACGATGGAGATAGTGAGGTCAAGGAATGGTAGGGAAGTGTCGGAAATGGTCCAGGTGTATTTGAGTGCCGGATGGAAGTTAGTGGTGACGTGGATGAAGTCAGTCAGTTGTGTGTGGGTGCAGGAGGTGGCACCAAAGCAATCGTCGATGTAGCAGAGGTCGGGGATAGGGCCCTGGTACGCCTCGAACAAGGATTGTTCGACGTACCCGACAAAGAGGCAGGCGTAGCTGGGGCCCATGCGCGTGCCCATAGCTACGTCTTGTATTTGGAAAATTTTAAAGTCTTGCAAACTTAAAAACTATGACAAATAAAAATGGAAATGCAGGAAAATTAGATCATGCAGTACCCATAAAGACAGAGCAAGTTAACATTTCAGTTCTTCATGATAACTTCCAGAAGAGGAGGGTGGAGAGAACTACAGGAGTGTCTAAGGTTGTCCAAATGTTGCAGTGCTTTCCGAGTCTTCAATTTAATAGTGGAATGATATATACAAATGACCTCGACGTAAATGTTGACAGATTTTAGACAGTGGGGAATGCTGTCAAAAGATACAGTGGGATGTATATCACCTGGAGAAATGGGCAGATAAATGACTGATGGAGTTAAACCCAGGTAAGTGCAAGGTGCTTTGAGAGGCTGCATGCAAGGAGAGAGTTTACAGTTAATGGCAGTACCCTTAACAGCATTGATGTGCAAGGGGATCTTGGAGTCCATGTTCATAGCTCACTAAGGTGGCAGCACAATGGGCATTGAATATAAGAGTCAGGAAGTCATGATGCAGCTCTATTAGACCTTTGGAGTATTGCGTAGAGTTCTAGTCACCCCATTACATGAACAATGCAGAGGTTTCGGAGAGGGTATGAGATTTACCAGAATTATGCCTGGATTAGAAGGTTTCTGCTACAGCTACAAGGAGAGGTTGAACAGATTGGGATTGTTATCTCTTGGTCATCGGAGATTATGGGGAGATTTGGTAGAAGCATATAGTAAAAGTATATAAAATTATGAGAGGCAAAAGATGCTGCCTGAGCTGCTATGTATCTCCAGCACTTCCTATTTTTATTCCACATTTTCAGCATCTGTAGTTTAATTTTTTTTAAACAATGACAAATAATTCACACCAAATGCTTTGGCTTTAGGGTTCACGAGGCACTCACTGTGCACGGATCTGGTAATCTTTCTTCTTCTCCAAAAAGCCCAGTTGTTTTCGAAATCCAAGCTGTAAAAATACAGATAAAGTATGTTACCAGAAAATATAGAAATATTTGTAAAATTGTGAAATTCTATGTTTTGGAAGTACATACAATTGAAATGATACACTACCTTATAACTTGGCATGGTATAACAGTATTATTCTTGAGATATTATTGCACTGATAAAATTGGATTATTTGCCTAACTATTAACTGTAAACATAATTGTTGATTAATCAGTAAAATGTCCAGTTTGCAGTGCTTGTGAACATCATGTTGACCAACTTAAAAATTAAAAAAAAAACATTATTATACATGGATGATGCCAAACATGAGAGGTGAGCATTTACATCTAGAGGTGAACATAATTTGTACAAAGCAAATGTCCAAAGTAGTGGCAGAGATTGATGAATGAAGTTCAAGAATTACCACCCGTCTATATAATCACACATTTATTACAGGCTGGTAAATAGGAAAACATCTCATTTACCATTTGCATCTATCACACTCGGGTCATTTAAGGCTATGCACAGCTGTTAATTTTACAAATACTCTGAGCAGTTAAAGATGTGAATATTATATTATATCCACATCAGAGATTCGACTTCTCAGTGCTAAGTGTGTGTGTGCACGCCTATGCGCGTGTGTGTTTACTTAATTTCACCCGAAAAGGATAAAGAATAATAGATGTAAAGTGCCTTTCACATTACTTTCAAAACTATCTTAGAGCACTTTATAACCTTCTGAAGTACCAGACTTGAAATGTAGGGAACACAGCAGCCAATGTACACACAACAAGCTGCTACAACTGCAGCGAGATAACGAGGAAATAATCTTCTTTCAAATAAATATGGTCTGAAAATCTATGAAATTGTTTGTGCTCTTCTGTCATGGGAACTTTTACAAGATCCTAGGTTAAGATTTTAAACCTAAATCTTTACAATAATCTGGATCAGTAGATGGGGCCATATTTTAATGTCTTTGCTAAAAGATGACACAATCAATACTGCAACCTCTCAGTCTTAAGGGCCTGTCCTACCAGCATCCGACTCCATGCGGTGAGCGCGATCAAACTAGAAGCGGGGGCCGCGCGGAGGTCGGGTGATCCGTGTACAGGGCCGTTCCCACCAGCATGCGCCTGCATGTGAAGAGCACAACCAAACCGGCAGCGGGGGCCGCGCGGAGGTCGGGTGAGTGGCGCAATGCGGCGCAAAGTGAGGCGAACTTAGAGCGAAGTCTTAAAGGTAAGTTCGCCAGGACAGAGAGGGACACACAGAGAGGGGCACAGAGGCACTCACAGAGAGGGCCACGGAGGCACCTACAGAGAGGGTCACGGAGGCACTACGTCGATGCGGTGTGTAATGCGTCGAGGCGGTTGCCGCGTGGAATTTTTGAACATGGTCAGTTTTTCGGAGGCCCACGCGATGTCGGGACGAACTCCGCACAATTCCGCACGCTCTGGCGATCAAAGTGGGACCGGCCCCGTGATGCCGGACGGCTCAAGCGACCACGTTAGGCCGCGCTCATCGCATGGAGTTGCATGCTGCTGGGACAGGCCCTTTATATTAGAATAATGAGCTGTACCACTGGGCAAGAGTGATCTTTACACTTCCAAAACAATCATCAATAGCAATTGCCAATGTTATCAAAAAAAGACACAAAGTGCTGGAGTAACTCAGCGGGTCAGGCAGCATCTCCAGAGAACATGGATCGGTGATGTTTCCAGTCGGGATCCTTCAGCAAAGGAAAGATGCATAGGGACGGATGTTACATCTCTTACGGATGCAGGGGGAAATCCCTGGGAAGCAGATGGTTTGGGTGGGATGGGATGGGCTGAGTGAAGCAAGGAATTGCAGAGGGAGCACTCTATCCTTGTTTCATCTGAGGGAGGGAGAATGAAAGTAGAACTAATGGACAGGGAGGAGATGTGGGCGAGGGATCCATCTATGACAGCCGGGGGGTGGAGACGCCACGTTTACAATGCTTGGGAACAGATGTGGTGGAGAGGAGAAAATTGAATGTTGGGGATATATCATCTTTGCAAGAGGCAGGATTGGAGGTGTTCACCAGAGAGGCTACCAGACATGCTGAGTTAGTCCAGCATTTTGTCTTTTTTGGTAAACCAGCACCTGTAGTTCCTTATACCCACCAATGTTATCAGGACTGGAGGGGCTTGCCTTATAGAGTTAAATCAAAAAACACATGGTCAGTCTCTTTCTTAGGATAGGGCGGTAAATCTAAAGGAAATAGATTTAAGGTAAGAGTGGAAGATTTGAAACGGGGAGTGAGGGACAAATATTTCATACAAGAGGGTAGTGGGTACGTGGTACAAGATGCTAGAGGAAGTGGTAGAAGCAGGTTTGAAATATTGGGACAGGTACGTGGATAGGAAAGATATCCACGTAAGATTAAGATCTGACTCAATAACTGGATGTACTGAGCTTCATCGCAAGTAATTACTCGGTGGCCAAGGTGCCCAGACCTTACAATGGTCGAGGGGCTGCTGAGATGTTGGGTTCAGGACCCAGAGAGAAAGAGAGACGAGGGTTGAGGCGGTAGGGGGAAGACCATCCCCCCTCCCTCCCTCCCCGTGGACAGCGCCGCCGCCGCCTCCTCCTCCTCCCGCCGCCGCCAGCAGCAGCAGCACCAGCACCAACAGCAGCAGCAGCAGCACCACTAGCACTAGCACCAGCCTGCACCAGCCGCCGCCGCCACGTCCTGCCCGGGCCCCAGGACTGGAGCGCTGGGTGGACGATGCGCTGGGTCCCGGCTCGCTGAAGGCGCAGCCATTGCGGCCCAGTTGTTGCCTCCCGCTCACCTGGCTCCGCTCCCGGTGGTCCCGCTGCACCGATTTCTGCGCCTTGCGAAAGGCGGCCGCCATCGTGCGCCGGTCTCCAGGCCCCAACCCGGGTCAGGGGTCAAGGCTGGGCGGCCCTCTAGCGCCCCGCGTGGCGGCGGTGCGGCACTGCACGCGCGGCGCCCCAACGGCCCACACCTGGGGGGGGGGGGGGGCTGCTGAAGGCCCCTGGTGCCCACTACCTACCACCAAGGATACTAGAGGACCAAGATAGACCACTCCTACGCAATCCAACGGACTGACTCCTCTAGTATCGTTGCCTACCGCTGACCAGAAATTGTCTCCAAACAATCAGCATCTGTGAGGAGGGAGACAGACTCCAAATGCTGGAGTAACTCAGCGGGACAGGCAGCATCTCTGGAGACTAGGAATGGGGAGGGAAACAGCAATGGCCTTTTCAAATTTAAAGACCTTTGCACAGAACTTCACAAAGTTAGGACTGGGACAGGTTTTGAGATGTGGAGAGGAGAGGGCAGAAGAGAAAGACGATGGTGGAACACCAGGCAGAAAAGATTCATTCAGCAGGACTCAACAGGTCAGGCAGCATCTTTGGTGGACATTGATAGTTTAGCCGTGCAGATACGACGACCAGTTTATTTAAACAGATTTTATTACAAAATCATTTTATGGTCAAACAGGTCTACACGCATGCGACTGGCCACCACGGTGGTCAGTCGATCAACTGCTGCGCGAAAGTGAAACCGCGCGAAAACAACAGCCCCTCCCGAGTCACGTAACCGCGGCTACCGAACGGCAGGTTCGATACCTGCGTGCGCCAGCAGGCCCCTCCCAGAATCCCCTACGTGGCCCCTCCCAGAATCCGCGGTACGGAAACGCACGGGTAACCGGACAGTTCGACCGGAACGCAGTCTGAGGTCGCGGGGCGAGCGTAACATTAGTGCCGGCAAAACAGAACCGGAGAGGCGCGAAAACCGCAAACTATCGACGGGCATAACAACGGGGACCGGTGAAACAAAACCAGGGGTAACAGGTGCAGAGGGCGGCAGAACGGCCGGAGGACGCCCTCTACGCCACGGGGTGGCCACAGTCACCGGGCTATCCTCGTCCATGTAGGCTGGCTTAAGGCGGCTGTCGGAGACAAACTCCTCCCTGCCACCCATGTCCAACGTGAACGTCGAGGTACCAGTCTCTAACACCCTGTACGGCCCTTCGTACACACGCTCCAATGGCGAGCGGTGAGCATCCCTACAAAGGAAAACATAAGCACAATCCCGTAACATAGTAGGCACATGCACCGCGGATGACCCATATCTGGAAGTAGGGACCGGGACCAACGCGCGCGCCCGCTCGCGAAGGTCAGCGAGCACCACCGAAGCCGGGTCCTCCTGATCGCGGGTGGCGGGTAGAAAATTCCCAGGTACCCGCAAAACCGAGCCATAAACCAGCTCAGCCGAGGAGGCGTCAAAGTCTTCCTTAGGCGTAGTTCTGATGCCTAGGAGAACCCAGGGCAACTGGTCAACCCAATCAGGGCCGGTGAGCCGTGCCTTCAACGCCGAGTTAAGGTGTCTGTGGAACCGCACAACTAAACTATTCGCCTCCGGATGATAAGCAGTGGTCTGGTGCAACTTTGTGCCGTACAGCTGTGCCATACCACACCGCAGGGAGGAAGTGAACTGGGCCCCACGGTCGGTAGTGATATCTGAAGGGACCCCGAAACGTTCGAAGAGCAGGCGGAGGTGCCTAACGTGTTCAACCTGCGAGCTGCTGGCCACCAGAAATTAATTGAGGTAGATTGATATGAATGGCAAACAGCGCCCGACCTGATCAATTAACCTTTGGAACGCTTGAGCGGCGTTCTTCAGGCCAAAAGGCATTCTGAGCCATTCGAAAAGCCATTCGGGATGGACCGGGATCGGATTATACCCCCGGACCAGGTCGACCTTCGAAAAGAAGGTAACGCCCTCCAAATGAGCCGAGAAATCTTGGATGTTTGGAACTGGGTACCGATCTGCCGTGGTTACCGCGTTTAAACGCCTGTAATCACCTCAAGGTCTCCAACCTCCGAACGAATTGGGCACCATATGCAGCGGGGAAGCCCAAAGGCTATCCGACCGCCGGACAATTCCCATGTCTTCCATAAGCTGGAACTCGTCTCGTGCGATGCGCAGTTTATCTGGCGGTAGGCGGCGTGCGCGGGCGTGAACGGGTGGGCCCTCGGTGGGAATGTGGTGGACCATGCCATGACGGGCAGTTCGGTGAGAAGGGCTGCGAAAGGTTGCTGGATCTCAGCTACCTCATCGAGTTGCTGTTGGGGCGTGAACGGATTACGCGGCTCGGCAGGGCACAGGTCAGACAACGGGACCATTCGCCCGCCCCGCACATCTACTTTCAGGGAGAACTAGCGCAGGAAATCGGCCCCCAATATTGGCTGGGCAATGTCAGCAACGGTAAACTTCCACCTATATGGGTGGGAGTCGAAAATTTAAGTCCAGAGTCCACGTACTGTAACTGCGAATGTCACTCCCGTTAACGGCCGAGAGGATGGGTCCTACCTTACCGACGCGGGTATCTCGGTCGGTTGGCGGCAGGATGCTGGCTATAGCACCGGAATCGACCAGGAAACGGTGGCCGGAGTGGCGATTACGGACGTAGAGGCGTTCATTCAGGCCGATCGCGTTCACCTTTGTAGGCGATCGGCCGAGGCATTTCCCTGAAACGAACAGGGAACGTGACATCTTTGGGCTGGGCGAGTTCGGTCCTCCTTCTCGATTTCTGCTAGGCTGCACCCTGGCCGAGGCAGCGGGGCGGGTGAAGGAGCAAACGTCTCGTCGTCTGGTGTTCCATAGCTCATCGGCTCTCTCTGAGAGGTGCTGGGGATCGCTGATCCCATCCATGTGGAGCATCTTCGCCGCCCTGTTTCGGTGGCTGAGCCTGAAGGTATGTAACAGGACAGCCTTCAATCCCTCGTATTTGGCTGTCACCAGCGGGTCTCTTATGTAAGGCAGCAGCCTCGAGGCACAGTCCTGTGGTAGAGCCCCCACCACGTGGAAATACATCGTCTCGTCTGCTGCAATGCCGTGCAGATGAAACTGTGCCTCTATGTGGGTGAGCCAAACTTGCAGTTGATCTGGCCAGAACATTGGTAGTTCGAAACCCGGTGAGCTCTACCTCTTGCTGGCCGATTCTGCGGGAACATAGTCATCCTGCATGATCCCTGTCTAACGACGGCTGGACAAGTCGGGGTCACCAATTTAGCGGTGCAGAGACGACAACCAGTTTATTTAAACAGATTTTATTACAAAATCCTTTTATGGTCAAACAGGTCTACACACATGGTCAGTCGATCAACTGCCGCGCGAAAACAACAGCCCCTCCTGAGTCACGTGACCACGGCTTCCGAACGCCGGGTTCGATACATGCGTGCGTCAGCAGGCGCTGCTACAATAGGCTATGTTTTGGGTTGGGGCCCGAATGACAGCAGTGGTACTATGGGTGAAGGTGCAACAGTCACTAATACACAACGTCTACTTTTGTGTGGCGTGCACAGCCTAAAATTGTTGGACAACTTGTTCTATTTGATCTTCCATTTGTGCACGTCGGGTTGATTGCATTAGTTGAAACAGGGCGGACCACGTGAAGGTTGCAATCTTCCACCCCATACATAACTTCCAAGCTATGAACAATGTAAGAGCTATTTCACAAAGGAACCATGTTCAGACTTGAGAAGATGCTTTCGGACAGTGATGATTTTCAAAGGGTCAACAGCAGCCATAAAGTACCACATTTTCTTGTGCAAAATGCTCCCATCACACACAATGGAATAGAGCTCACAAACAAATTAGCACAAAGCCTTTCCTCAGCTCACTTCGCCACAGAGGCCATTCCTTCTCTCCCGCGATGCTGCCTGTCCCGCTGAGTTACTCCAGCATTTTGTGTCTACCAGCAGGTCGGCAGGTTTACATAAGCAGTAATTTGACCAGTGTGCACCAGGCACCCGGCGCTCCAAGGAAGCTTTCATTGCAGACAAATCTCCGCATTTCTCATTTGTGTTAGTTGAAGAAAAAGTCAATGAACTCTCCTTCCTTGACGATACGAGGAATGGTAGATGCTGGAATCTTGAGCAAAACACAAAGTCCTGGAGGAACTCAGTAGGTCAGGCAACATCTGTGGAAGGAATGGACATTTTGGGTCAGGACCCTTCTTCAGATTGATTGTAGTAAGGGGGGAAATGCTGGAAAAGAGAGGCAGGGGATGGGACAATACTCGGCAAGTGACAGGGGGTGGGGGGTTATGGGCAGATAGGCGGAACAAGTGACAAAGGTGAGAGGTGAAAAAGAGATACAGTGGCTTGCAAAAGTTTTCATACCCCTTGAACTTTTCCACATTTTGTCACGTTACAACCACAAACGTAAATGCATTTTATTGGGATTTTATGTGATAGATCAACACAAAGTAGCGCATAATTGTGAAGTGGAAGGAAAATGATACATGGTTTTCAATTTTTTTTTTTTACTGAAAAGTGTGGCGTGCAAAAGTATTCAGCCCCCTTTACTCTGATACCCCTAAATAAAATCCAGTGCAACCAATTGCCTTCAGAAGTCACCTAATTAGTAAATAGAGTCCATTTGTGTGTAATCTAATCTCAGTATAAATACAGCTGTTCTATGAAGGCCTCAGAGGTTTGTTAGAGAACATTCGTGAACAAACAGCATCATGAAGCCCAAGGAACACACCAGACAGGTCAGGGATAAAGTTGTGGAGAAGTTTAAAGCAGGGTTAGGTTATTAAAAAAATCCCAAGCTTTGAACATCTCACGGAGCACTTTTCAATCCATCATCCAAAAATGGAAAGAGTATGGCACAACTGCAAACCTACCAAGACATGGCCGTCCACCTAAACTGACAGGCCGGGCAAGGAGAGCATTAATCAGAGAAGCAGCCAAGAGGCCCATGGTAACTCTGGAGGAGCTGCAGAGATCCACAGCTCAGGTGGGAGAATCTGTCCACAGGACAACTATTAGTTGTGCACTCCACAAATTGGGCCTTTATGGAAGAGTGGCAAGAAGAAAGCCATTGTTGAAACAAAGCCATAAGAAGTCCTGTTTGCAGTTTGCCACAAGCCATGTGGGGGACACAACAAACATATGGAGGAAGGTGCTCCGGTTTGATGAGACCAAAATTGAAGTTTTGGCCTAAATGCAAAACGCTATGTGTGGCGGAAAACTAACACTGCACATCACCCTGAACACACCATCCCCACTGTGAAACATGGTGGTGGCAGCATCATGCTGTGGGGATGCTTTTCTTCAGCAGGGACAGGGAAGCTGGTCAGAGTTGATGGGAAGATGGAGCCAAATACAGGGCAATATTGGAAGAAAACTTGTTAGAGTCTGCAAAAGACTTGAGACTGGGGCGGAGGTTCACCTTCCAGCAGGACAACAACCCTAAACATACAGCCAGAGCTACAGTGGAATGGTTTAGATCAAAGCATATTCATGTGTTAGAATGGCCCAGTTAAAGTCCAGACCTAAATCCAATTGAGAATCTCTGGCAGGACTTGAAAATTGCTGTTCACAGACGCTCTCCATCCAATCTGACTGAGCTTGAGCTATTTTGCAAAGAAGAATGGGCAAAATTTTATTTGTAATAAAATTTGGAAACCATGCATCATTTTCCTTCCACTTCACAATTATGCACCACTTTGTGTTGGTCTATCACATAAAATCCCAATAAATACATTTATGTTTGTGGTTGTAACGTGACAAAATGTGGAAAAGTTCAAGGGGTATGAAAACTTTTGCAAGCCACTGTATAAGACTGTCAGATAAGTAGAGGAGAGGAGTGAAATGTAAAGCCTAAGGGAGGAGTATAGGTGGAAGGCAACAGGGGAAAGTGGAAAGAGGGGAGAATGCAAGAGAATTGAGGAACTTGGGGATCAGAGATGAGTGTATGAATGAGGGGAAATGCCCTCCCCCAGTTGCCTCCAGCACTCTGGTCTCACTCCTGTAATGGAGCTGAGATCTCCTTATTGCAGGAGAGAGCAGCAAACTGTGAGATGTGGCAAAGATTAGCAGCAGCCTGGAATGACCCTGACGCGGGGAAGCTGTAAGTCACCCTGATCTTGATCTCATGGACAAAGCAGCCCAGCTGCACCTGCAAGACTGTTCTTGATGACACAGCTCGCTACGAACTAAGAGTACGGAATGGGCATTGCTCCGTTCAATGATTTGGTTTTGTGGAAGATGGTGTTAATTAAAACTGGTTGTTCAATGTGCAAATGAAGATAGTCATCTTTCAGATTGATGACATTTGAAGAATCACATAAGCATGAGTTTTGTACCTTACTGATTGAGAGTGTTTTACACTGAAAAATAGGTATGAGTGTGAATGAAAATCCTGCATAAAAATGTCAAAGTTGAGTTCCCAATTGGGTTGAGCCATTCCAGCACCATATTGCTTTCAGACAACTCTCAAAGGTGACTTGAGTGTGGAGAAATTTCAACATCCATAAATTTCCCTTATAAGTGTCTCTGTTTTGTATATATCTTAAATATCGAACAATGGCTAACACTTACTTAAATAAAAAAATCTGTGAACTTCATTGGAACCAGGCTTCCAGAGATGAGTCAATCAAGATTTTATTTTCTTGAAAAAAGACCCAAAGTGCTGGAGTAACTCAGTGGCTCAGATGGACTTCTTCAGCACTTCTGAGTTACTCCAGCACTTTGTGTCCTTTTTTTAAGAAGGTGATGTGCTGGAGTAAGACAATGTGCTGAAAGACCTAATCAGTATTTTTTCTTTCCACAGATGCTGCCTGACCTGCTGAGTGTTTCAAGCACTTTCCTGAAGTCCTGCTGCCAATTTGGATGGCACAGTGGAACAGCTAGTACAAAGCACTTCCTAACCCTGAGACCTCTGCCACCTAGAAGAGCAAGACCACAAACAGATGGGGGTAGTATTACGTGCACATTACTCTCCAGGTAACACAGCTTCAGGATTTGTAAATGGAAGACCTTTGCCATTGTATTTAAATCTTGACATTTTCCCGTTGGGGGTGCCGTCCAGTTGGTATGGCTGCCCAGCCTGCAGCTGTCTGTTATTTAACTTCTTTCTTTTATTTTTAGTGAGTTTTAGTGTTTTGTTTTGGAGTTCTAGTCTTTTTTGGGTGGGGGGGGGGGGGGGGGGGGGGGGGGGGGGAAGGGGGAAAACTACTTTTTCAGGGTCCCTACCTGGTCGGAGAGGCAGCTTTCTCCGAACTGCAACTTCGACCCGTCCTCGCGGCCTACCAGCGGGCCTGGACCGGCGTTTCCTGAGGGGATCGCCCAGAACCTCGGCTTCGGAGGCGGCGGGGCGCTGGAGCACCATTGCGCAGCGTTGCGGGCGATGCCTTGCCTGGTTTACCGCGCTGGAGCTCCGGAATGCTGAGACCGCTGGAGAACATCGCGGAGCTGCGGGACTGTGGGGCGGCCAGCTGCGGGCGGCGGCACTGAACTTTAACATCGGGAGCCTGGGATCTCGGCGAGATCACCAGTCATGAAGCTCCATCCAGCGCGGTCTTGTCGGCTTCGGAAACCACGGACTCCAGTAAGGAAGCGGCCGTTCCAGGTGTCCCAAGCCGCTGTGAAGACTCTCCCGACGCCGGAGCACCATCACCCGGCGAGAAGGTCTAAAACATCGGGCCGCCGTAACACCGACTGCGGAGGCCTCAATAGGCCCGACTATGGGTGGACATTGGGATGGGACTGGACTTTGTGCCTTCCCCCACAGTGGGAACCATTGTGGGGGGATGTTTTTATGTTCATTGTTAATTCTTTAGTGTTATGTCTTATCTTTATCTGTGTGCTGCATGGCAAGTCAAATTTCACTACACCAATTGGTGTACGTGACAATAAATGTCCTATGTCCTATGCCTAACAATGTTTTTGGGAGTGTCTTCAACAGAAGAACTCCAGGAGTTCAGGAAGGTGATTCACTGCCATCTTCTCAAGGGTAATTAGAATGGGCATAAATGCCAGCTTTGAAGGAGATGCCAGCTTGTGGAGGACGCCATTACCTCCAGGATCAATTGACCTGTACCTGGCAGAAACCACCCGTGTCAGTGGATTCCATGCACGCATCAGTGGTGCTGTGTACATAGTTTGAGCGTAGCCCTATTGGAAATATTCCACAGGTGCCTAGCAACCTGCCCTGTTTGTGTGTGTTTATGTGGGTGACTCCACTCTTGCATGTAAGTGCACACTCACTCCGATTGGATACTATTTCCAGAAGGGCGAGCCAAAGTATAAGAATGGAAGATATCCATCAGAATTTCTGAATGATTTCCATTGACAGAATCACTTTGAAGATTATGATCAAAATCCTAAACTATGCACATTAGTCAATACCTGTTCAAGTAGCAACTTACATTTATCATGTAGAATCCTTTATACGGGACAATAATCCTTAATGTTGAAGGATCGGGAGGGATTGGTAGATTTAGAGCAAGGAACAGCTTACAATTTTTAAACATTGTGCAGCCATTTTTGTGGGTCAATTCAACACTTCTATGTAACAAAGTCCTGGAAATGGTCCATGAGAAATGGGAAATGGCTGGAAGTTTGCAGGAGAGCTCTTCCTGATGTTGAAGTCTGGGTCTCAGCACAGTAGTCAGGGATTAGCATGGTGCTCTACCATTCCTTTACAGTGGGAGAGAGCTGAAGATCAAAGGTCCCTAGGGTGCTTCTGAACTCTTCCGAATGATTGTTTATGATAAGCCATTGCCAGAATCCTGGAACATATTCTTCTGACTTCAGATGCTCTGTCGCCCATGGGAACCAAGTGGAAATTTCTTTTAGGCTAAATTGGCTGAACAATTTGCTCCAGTGGTGAGAATTTTTATGGATCATTCATTTCTGGGAAGGAGTCAATGGAATAAATTAGCTCAAGTAAATAGATGCCTGTGCATCACTGAGTAATTTTTTTTCAAAACATAGGTAAAGTGTGTGTTCACAACGTTATAGTTTAGGTATAAGATCAAAGGCTAGATCATTCTCTGGAAATACTAATGCACCCACAAGGAGTCATGATTTCTCTTCATAGCAGTGACTCATTTGGGTGCAGTGCTGGTAAGACCATGTGGTCTCATCAGTGCTCAGTTACAGGCACCAACAGGCAAGTTTCCGCTCGATATACTGAGTTTCAGTTGCATATTGATAAAATAAAAACATTTTGTGTTTAAAATTTGTAAAAAGGTCAGAAAGTGACAGTGTAATGCTTAATAGCACCAATAGATGTCAATGTTGCATTTCTCAATATGTTTTCCAACCAGGTCAAGCTGCAAAAAGTAGCAACCATCCTTTTATCAGTCCTTTTATAACATTTTTAATATATTAGGCCAGAAATCCATATATACCCTGAAGATCAGGGATTGAATCTGAATAATATTTCTGAGGATTCTGCTCCACCAGCTTACATCCAAGTAGGTGCATTTTCTGCACTGCACACAGATTGTTGAAGTGGAAAATAAAACTGAAAAGATATTTCTCCTTTAGTCTTGAAACTTTCCATTTGTTTTCCTAAACAGCCTGCCATTGCTTCTGCAGGTTCCTCTGCTGTCTCGCCTGAATTTGATTGCAAACTCGGAGCTGGAGAGCTCTCAGTCTCAATAAAAGTGGGAGATGCTGGAAACACTGAACAATATCAGGCAGCATCTATGGAGGGAGAAAGAGAGTTATCCCTTCAGGTCAAAAGTCCCTTTGGCAGAATGAAAAGTGAAACCTCAAACATTAGCCCAGTTTCTCTTTCCACAAATGCTGCCTGAGCTGTTGATATTTTTTCAGCATTTTCAATTTCCAGCATCTGCATCGGTTTTTGTTTTTCACTCTCTAGGATAAGTAATGCACATTAACAGCAGGTGGAATATACGTAAAATGAATTTAACTTAAAATGTAATATTACTGTCTCGAGCAGGTCAGTGCTTTTATGCAGTACCTGTGTAATGTAGAGCCTAAGGACCCCAGTTTTAAATGACCAGATGTCAGCAGGTTGTGTGACGCTAGCCAGGTTCGAGTTTCCTGGGCTGAAATTGGCTACCAAGGAGCCAGTTTTACAAAATTCAAAGTTTGAATGTTTGTTTCTTATTGATTGATTAAATGATTGAAAGATACAGCATGGAACCAGGCCCTTCAGCTCACCGAGTCCACGCCAACCTGTTGGCAACTGTTCACACCTGCTCTGTGTTATCCAGCTTTCACATCCACACTCTACACACTAGGGGCAATTTACAGAATGCTGCTTGGATTAGGGGATATTAGCTACAGGGAGAGGTTGGACAAGCTTGGATTGTTTTCTCTGGAACGCCGGAGGTTGAGGGGAGACCTGATAGAAGTATATAGGATTATGAGAGCCATCGATAGGAGAGACGTAGAACCTTTTTCTCAGGGTGGAAAAATCAAATACTAGACTGCAGCATAGCTTTAAGGTGAGAGCTAGGGGCAAGCTTTTCACACAAGGGTCAAGAGTTAAGAGCGTTTATTGTCATGTGTCCCAGATAGGTCAATGAAATTCTTGGTTGCTGCAGCACAACAGACTATTGTAAGCATAAATAAAGACCAGTTCAGCATAGACCATATGTATATATACATATAAATAGATAAAGTGCAATAGGCTGTTATAGTTCAGAGTTTGTTTGATGGCAAGTTTAATAGTCTGATGGCTGTGCGGAAGAAGCTGTTCCTGAACCTGGATGTATCAGATCTCTGGCTCCTGTACCTTCTACCTGATGGCAGTAGAGAGATGAGTGTGTGTCCAGGATGGTGTGGGTCCTTGATGATGTTGGCAGCCTTTTTGAGGCAGCGACTGCGATAGATCCCTTCGATGGTGGGGAGGTCAGAGCCGATGATGGACTGGGCAGTGGTCACAACTTTCTGCATTCTTTTCCGCTCCTGGACGTTCAAGTTGCCGAACCAAGCCACAATGTAACCAGTCAGCTTGCACCTGTAGAAGTTCGAGAGAGTCCTCTTTGACAAACAATGGTGAGTGTCTGAAACGAGCTGGCAGATGTGGTGGTGGAGGCACATACTATAGTGGCATTTAAGAGCCTTATAGCTGGTCACCTGGACATGTTGGGGATGGAAGGAAATGGATCATGTGCAGGCAGATGAGATTCTTGGCATCGTGTTCAGCTCAGACATTGTGGGCCAAAGGGTCTGGTCCTGTGCTGTACTATTCCATGTTCTATGTATCATATTAAAAAAAGTGATGCAAAAAGGCAGATGGTTCCATCAGGCTAAAGAGTTGACTTTAGACTTTGTGAGAATTAGATACCCAGAATGTCATTCTGGTCATTATCAAATTGCTGCGTGCGGGAGTTAACTGTGCATGCATTTCATCCTGTGTTTCCCGCACCACAAGAGTGACTGCCTCTCAACAATACTGCATTGGCTGTACAACAAATTGCAAGGAGTACCAATGTTGGGCTATAAGAACAAGTCTTCCTCTACGCATGTGAAACATGAGATTCAAGCAAATTGCAGGAAGGCAGTTGCAGTTGTTGGATTCAGCATTGAGTTAAATGACCTGGACGTTTCTGCTCTGTACTCAGCAGCCTACAACTTTAAATGCCCACAAATCATGAGCTGCAGAAAGCTGACATGGAAAAAGCGCAAGTCAATATTTTCAGGAGAGGAAATTACAGAAGAGGTGCTTAGCAATTAAAAAAATGTAAAGGAAAAAGCTAATTAACCTACCTAGGACAGATATTAAAGTCAGGTTTTATTCAAATCTGGTAGGCTTTTTGGATGTATTGACTAATTCTCTAGGTCAGGCCACATCTGTGGAGAGAAGTGGACAGTTGACGTTTCGGGTCGAGATCTTTCATCAGACTGCTCAAGATTCTAGCAACTGCAGTCTCTTACGTTTCCTCATTAACTTCCTCATTGCCTTCCTTCCCTGATTTTTTTCAATCTCCACTGCTCAGAGATGGCAGTTTATTGATTGTAATCAGGAACAGCTTTATTATTCATTCAAGGGTTTTTATTGATTCAGCAACGTTGCGATTACTGAAAAAGTGAACCGTTACAAAAACTAATCTCACTACATTATAACATGCAGTTATAAATTATACTACCTACATATCATTGGTGGTATAATGCATTGAGGCATTCTGAGAATATGACAACATTTAGCAAATATTTGATTTCAATCAGATGAATATTATAAATGGAATCATTCATAAATTTATATTTAAATCAGTGCTGAACGATTGTGAGAATTAGATGTTCAAAATTTAAGAAAATAAATAACTAAATTACATCTTTTCTTTGTTATTAAACATCTTTATGTGGAAAGAAGCCGTTTGACCGATTGGTCCCATGCTTTGGAGAGCAGGCCCATTGGTCCCATTCCTCCTCTCTTTATTTCTCTAACCCCAGCAACTTTTTCTATGTCACGATCATCAGTTCCCGTCTGACTCTCTTTGACATCCACACATAATAATTATTAATTTACAGTAGTCGAGTAACATAGAGCGTTACAGTAGAGAAACAAGTCTGTAGGCACACTGAGTCTGTGTTGGCCATAAACCACAGTAGTCCCATTTTTTTGACTCTCCATTCTCATCAACTACCTCCAAATGTACTCACCTACACACTAGGGGTAACTAACAACCACCTGCACAACTTTCAGATGTGGGAGGAAACCATGTGGTTACAGGGAGAATATGCAAACTCAGCAGAGTCAGCATCCTAGGACAGCGTCGAACCTGGGTCTCCGATATTATGATGCAATGGCTCAATTAGTTCTATCACTGTGCTATAACCTATCATGTAACCTATCATCAGATCATTGGTTTGCGGGAGGGAGACCAAGGCAGTCACAGAGATAATGTACAAATTCTACACATGCTGCACGATTGATTATTGATTGAAAATGCATTATGTATAGAGTGAAATACACTTAACATCATCAGGTTCATTCGTGTCTCTCCAGTAATGTTATATTTAGGGATATTGTGAAAGATAGTATCTGCACTGATTTGTAGAGAGATTGTCATGGATTAGTCCTGCAAATGCCAACTTTTCACTGTGCATTGCCAGATAGGGAACTGACTAAGGTGAGTCACACAGTATCTTCTGTTCCTTGTGCAGCAAGTTCACCATAGCAATACCTCCCAACCAACTCTTGGGAGGTAGACTCTGGAGGTAGAACCCCAGACTCTTTGACCAACCTTTCCATTTAACCCAAGATCTATTTACCACTCACTGGCTCTTCCTCCAAGCTCTTCCAATCCATAAATGCTCTAATGGTTTAATTCAGTTTAGTTTAGTGGTACAGCATAGACACAGGCTCATCGAACCACCGAGTCCACATCAGCCATCGGTCATCCATTCACACGAGTACCATGTTATTAGAATTTCTGATTTTCAGTATATTGGTGGGCTAAACGGCATGTTTCCATGTTGTATGTCATAATGGCTCTATGTGTTCTTCACTGCCTAAAGCACCTGAAGTATCCCTAATTTGGCTGCATGGTAATCTCTCTCAACAGTTTATTAATCTCAGTATAATGTGCATCCCTCAATTATACCTACGTATTGTAATCAGCTATTCATAACTAATATGAAACAGTGTCAGATTAAAAACCAAATGCCATATTTATACACTTCGTTATGTAAGGTATATAAATAAATTGCATTGAAATATAAATCACATTTAATGTCTGGTGTAATAGGAGCTACATCAAATTTTTCGTGATTTTTGATGTAGAAATCAATTAAAGCCAGATGGTGAAATTTGCTCATGATATTTTGTCAGAACAAATGACTGTGCAGAATTCAGAAAGAACCTAGTTTTAAACAAATATAGGTCAGAAGTGTAATGGACATATAATGTAGTTGCACTAATCAGTCCATAATTGACAATGTTTGCCCTATTGGCAGTGCTGTCCTTCTCATGGGACATCAATTGTTTGTTGATTTTGAAGAATGATAAAATAGTTTTTTTGCTGGAATATTAAGCTTCCTACCAGTTTTCTAGCAAATGGTCCTGTCTACCCAAAACAAAGTAGATTAATTGAATGTTCATATTGTAATATACTGTAGTTTTCAAACAGTTGCGACATTTTCATATGTTAACATTTTTAGGTAATTCTTTAAGTATGTAAAACTTTTATAGAGTCATACATAGTCATAGAGTCATATAGCATGGAAACAGACTTTTCAGCCCCATTCATCCATGCCAACCAAGATGCCCCATTTTAGCTAGTCCCATTTGCCTGCATTAATCCTGGCTAAATTGGACCAGTCAGGACTTCAAAATGGGGTTAAGTTTCACGGCTTGCTGGGAGATTTGGTCGAATTGGGAATGCTCTCTGCAGAGCTGGGACAGGCTGCGAGAGGTGCCAGAAAGCCTGGAGCTTAGATACAAGTCATATGCAAAGGGGCAGGGAATTTGCAAGCCTTGTCAATCTGATACCAAATGCATAGAATAGATCGGGTGGTTGCAAACTAGATATACATTTTGTAAATAGGTTGTAAATAATGTTGCAGAATCTGACTCTGCTGGATGTTTATTGGATGGAGTGTTAAACCTTGTCTGAAAGTTCTATAAATCAGGGTAAATGTTTCAATAGTTGACTTCATCAATGTATTGAGCTGTTGTATTATTGGGTTAGGGAAATGTCTGTTATGTATGGGGTTAATCGATATCTAATTGGAAGACAGTCCCTGTGTGGTTTGGCCCTCAGGTTCGCAGGGCATATAAAAGGCTGTGATCACAAGGCTCAAGGTTGATCTTCTGGAAAACGTCTGGAGTGCCTCTGTCTGCACAAGGCCTAGAGGGCTTTAACAGACAGACGCAGGGATTGAACCCGCGGTGGGGATAGGAACGGCGTTCGATCTGTGGCGCGCTTTTGGTAAAATAAAATTTAGTTATTTCAAGTGCTTGATTCAGTGTTTTTACTGAAACTAGACTGGGGGAAGCGCAGAAACGAACAATTATCACCTGCATTTGGCCAACACCCCAAGCTTTTCTTATGCATGTATCGGTCCGTATTGTTATTGTACCTGCCTCATCTACCTCCTCTGGCATCAAATGAGTGAATAAGTTGCCGCTCAGGTTCCAATTAAATATTACCCCTGAGGGGATATGGTTACAAGATTACGGACAGTGGCATGGTGCACAGCAGTAGAGTTGCTGCCTTACTGGGCCAGAGACCCATGTTCGATCCTGACTATGGGTGCTTGTCTGTACAGTTTGTACATTCTCCCCTTGACTTGAGTGAGTTTTCAAAGGGATCTCCGGTTTTGCTCCCACTCTCTAGAAACATACAGGTTTAATTTTTGTGATATAATTGTAAATTATCCCTGCACCACCCCCTCCCCGGGCACTTTCCCTTGCAACCGCAAGAGATGCTACACGTGTCGCTTGACCTCCCCCCTCGACTCCATTCAAGGACCCAAGCAATCGTTCCAGGTGCGACAGAGGTTCACCTGCACCTCCACCAACCTCATCTATTGCATCCACTGCTCTAGATGTCAGCTGATCTACATCGGTGAGACCAAGCGTAGGCTTGGCGATCGTTTCGTCGAACACCTCCGCTCAGTCCGCATTAACCAACCTGATCTCCCTGCGGCTCAGCACTTCAACTCCCCCTCCCATTCCGAATCCGACCTTTCTGTCCTGGGCCTCCTCCATTGCCAGAGTGAGCACCACCAGAAATTGGAGGAGCAGCACCTCATATTCCGCTTGGGCAGTCTGCACCCCAGCGGTATGAACATTGAATTCTCCAATTTCCGGTAGCCCTTGCTGTCTTCTCCCCTTTCCAGCTCTCCCTCAGTCCTCTAGCTCCTCCTCTTCCTTTCTTCTACCCGCCCCCCCACCCTGCATCAGTCTGAAGAACGGTTTTGGCCCGAAACGTTGACTATTTCCTTCGCTCCAAAGATGCTGCCGCACCCGCTGAGTTTCTCCAGCATTTTTGTCTACCCTGGTGTATGTAAGATAGTGTAAGTGTGTGTGGGTTGCTGGTCGGTGTGGACTAGGTGGGCCTGTTTCTGTGCTGTATCTCTAAACTAAACTAAACTAAACTAAACTAAATTGGGGGCAGTGATTTAAAACTGAGGTGCTCAGGAACTTTTCACCGAGGGTAATATATCTCTTCAATATTCTACCCCTGAAGACTAATTCATTAGAGGGTGTTTAAGGAGAACGTAGATACATTTTTGAAAGATCATGGATTATAAAACTATGGAAAACTTGCAAAGAATAGGAAATCAGGCCGGGGCTAGACACAATATGCTGGAGTAACTCAACGGGTGAGGCAGCATCCATGGAGAGAAGGAATTGGTGACGTTTCGGGTCGAGACCCTTCGTCAGATTCAATGAGGCCGGGGATTGATTACCTTTGATCATGTTGAATGGTGGGGTCGGCTTGAAGACAGAGTGGCCTACTTTTGCTCCTATTTTGTTGTTATTAAAGTGTTAGGAATGCCATGAGGAATAGAAAAAAAGGGAAATCCATGTTAAGAAGGAAGACAGGAAAGGAAAAGCTAAATTGAAATAAAAAATGGTGCAAGGTAAAAGAAGGTGGAAAGTGAGCAAGATAAATAAAGTGGGTCCATTGGAATTGTAAATGGAAATAATAAAATCATTATTTGAAATAGTTGAACACAATGTTGAATCCAGAAAGTTACAATGTGCTTTGTCGAGTGATAGGGTACTGGTCCTCAAGGTTAGATTGCGTTTCATTGTAACTGTGTAGGAAGTCACTGACAGAACTATCACTGTGGAATTAAGATGGGGAATTCATATGCCAAGCAATTGGGAGAGTCTTTCATCATATGTGCTGTGTCAGGGTCAGTGACTAGACCACTTAATCTCAAGAGATGCTGTTTCATACATCTTGCATCAAGATGAAAGATCGGTTGATTTGCATCAATGATTCCATTCCATAAATGGAAATGTTCTTAATCCTTTTTTTTTTATCCCTTTCTTACTTAAGAGTTAACATTTTGATATGAGAGATAGTCGTTGTTTCTTTGCTGTTTGAAATATTTGCCTTTTACATTTCACTGCGTATCTAGATGGGAAGTCAGGTTGAAGGGTTGTGACACTTGCCTCTTGTTGTTGCTGGAAAGCACTCAGTCACTCAAAATACCCAGCATCAGAGCACTCGGAAATCTTTGTTTTACTTTTCCCAGACTATTTTTATGGAATAAAAAAATACAACTTTGGTTGCTCCTTGAGTATCTATTTTATATATCTGACAAGGGTAGCTGGAATCTTTTCACTTGAGAGTATGGAGGAATTGTTTTTTTTGCGACTTTTAAACAAAGTTCTGCTTTCGACTTATCATTTAATATTTTTTTATCCACCACCAAAATAAATATAGCAGAATGACTCAAGATACATTACAGGAAAGTTAACAACAATATTTGACATCAGTTGCCTTGTGCATTACAACATGTTCTTTGTGATAGGCTTTCTAGGTCAGTAACACAGTTTCCTTCTCCACAGATGCTGCTTGACATGCAAAGTATTTCCAGCATTTTCTAGAGAGACACAAGGAACTGCGGATACTAGTTTATTAAAAAAAAGACACAAAGTGCCAGAGTAACACATCAGGTCAGGCAGCATATCTGGAGAACATGGTTAGGTGATGTTTAGGGTCGGGACCCTTCTTCAGACATTTCTACCTGTACTTATATCTGCAGTATTTTGCTTCTGTATTGAAGATAAACGTAAATCACCACCAAGATGTTTCAAACAGCTGTACAAGCACAGTCACTTTAATATTGCTGTCCTTGTTGTGGAAATCTCCTAGCAACACTACTCCACGAGCTCCAAACATCGCTGAGACCAGTGAGATAAAGGAAGTCCCACACAGGAGGATGACCAGTGTGAAGCACGGCACCAGAGCAGCCCTCTGTGTAGGGTATTACCTCCTCATATGCACTCACTCTGATTATTGTGGTACATACTCATACCTTCTTGTGCTCCACTTCTCTCTGTGCACCCAAGCCCCTTCATTATCCCACTACACCCTTGACTGAATCATATTTACCAAAGTTGCTGCTTTTCCATAATAAGTCATCACAATGGTTCTGTTTGCTGGGAGATAATGAGGTGTCACATAGGTCAGGCACGATCTCAGATCTCCTCCACCGGGCATTCTTCGACGGTGATAGTTCAGAGAGGACGTAGCTTTGTGTGCGGGAAAACCGAAATATTGGCTTCAGATCCTGCTTCTGAGTGGAATGAAGTGACTAACGAAGAATGTGCAATGATATAGCTTACAATGAGGCTGATCTTAACTTTGGCATGAGATTTGTTTTATTGAGGAATGTGGTGATTAATAAATAAAACATTAATTGAAAAGAAACTTGTGAAAGTGAGAGAAAGAAGGATGAAAATAGAGAGAGTCAAGGATAATTAATATTTCTCGGTTTCAGATTGGAATGAGATATACGACTTCACTGGAAACAAAGCACAGGAAACATTTGAAAGCTGCAGAGGGACATGCACGACCCTTTCTGATAAATCTCATCGGTTTTGGAATGGTCTGACAAGTATTCTGGCTCTGAATGTAACTTAGGAAAAATTTGGAACTACTTTTATGGAAACAAATGATTAGCTTCCTTGAAGTTCACAGATCAACTGAATTCTCAAGTAAAGCATTAATATTCAGGCTGTTAAATTTTCTCATGGGATGTGGTCACTGTAGGCAGTGTATGTAAGTGTCTGATCAATTCCGAGCAGTTCCCCATCACGAACCCCCTCGCCCCCCTGCCCCCCCCCCCCCCCCCCCATTGACAGTGTACAAAACGTGTGAAAGACCCACCAATGTTGAAGACATTCAATGTCAAGTGGGGTTAATCACTTGTCAATCGTCGGTTCATATCTGCATGGGTACCTGATCTTCCTGCATTCTCTGAGAGAAAGCAAATGAAAATGACACCATGAAACGATCAGTGCACATCCTCAATTCTGATCTATTGATGCAGGAAAGATTTCCTTCAGTACACTAGCTCAGCCTTTGGTCATCTGAGGAAAAGTGTTTGCAGCTATGATCCTTTCCCAGAGAGGTATTTAAAGCTAGAGGCTGTAGGGTTGGAGAAAGGCCTAATTGATTTAGAGGGGATCTGAGAAAAAAAAACCCAGGAAATGCAAGAGTTACTTGAAGTTAGAGCGGTATGAATATTGATTTCTCTAACTTCAAGTAACCCTTGCTTTCCCTCTCTCTCCATCCATCAACCACTCTGGTTCTCTGACTAGTTTCACTGTCCTGCTGATTAATACTACTGATTGTATGCCTCGATGTCACCTTCCCCTCAGCCAGCAATGAACCATTCTATATTTCCTTGATCATCGTCTGCTTTGATCTGTTGTTTTTGCATCTTACCCTTCCATTTCTCTAGCCTCCCTTTCCCCTCAGTCTGAAGAAGGGTCTTGGCTCAAAATGTCACTTATTCATTCTCTCCAGAGATGCTGCCTGTCCCGTTGAGTTACTCCAGCATTTTGTGTCTATCCACCATTTAAGATGATCCTACTTGAGCATGGATTCTGTGCTCAAATGAACAATACAACTTTATTTTCTTCCTGCAGTTTACAAAGCCTCATATGGGCATAATAGTCATGGAACTGCAGATGCTGGTTGACAAACAAAAAACACAATGTGCTGGAGTTACTCAATGGGTCTGGCAGGACATGAACAGTTCACGTTTTAGGATGAAAACATTTTAGGATGAAAACATCACTTACCTATGACCTCCAAAGTTTCTGGCTCGTCTACTGAGTTGCTCCAAAACCTGGGGGCATAATAGTCTCCAGGTTAAGAATAAAGCCAAGGCATTTTCAGTCTCAGTAAGAATAATCATTTCCAATTCCATAATATCACCCGATACCATTTTCTGCTGAAATCCTCATCTGTGCTGAGACCTCCAAACTTTTAAAGAAGGAACTGCAGATGCTGGAGAATCGAGGGTACACAAAAAGCTGGAGAAACTCAGCGGGTGCAGCAGCATCTAAGGAGCGAAGGAGATAGGCGACGTTTCAGGTCGAGACCCTTCTTCAGACCTCCAAACTTGTCCATTCTAACACTCTTCTGGCTGGTTTCCATTGTACTCACTGCAAACTTGAAAGACATCCAAAACTCTGCTGACCTGGTCCCTGCTAACACTAATTCCCATTCATCCTCCTTTTCAGAATCAGTACATCAGGATTGAGGATGACATGCTTCCACTCCATCTTTGCGGTTTCTGTAGTGGCTGAAGAGGCCTATGCAGGACCTACAGACTCTTGAACAAATGCAGCAGAAGGTACCTAATTGGTGAGTAGTAGATTTACTAATTGATTGGAATTCTCCATCCACCAATTTTGCAGGACTTCTCGGCACTCCCAAACCATAGGCTTGAGATTCACAGTGCTGTCCCAAATGTTCCTTCTCTACTCTGATCAGCCATGGACAGGGATTTCTAGGAATCTTTCAGTTTCAGAGTATCTTGAATCTTTTTCTTTCTTATCCTGTGAATTGCTTTCTGCGTTAGTGCACAGAACAGTGTGCTTGTGTCAAGTGGCAGGGTGCAAACAAAGTAGTCTGCTCAATGAAACCAACTAAGTGAATTTAGGGATTCAGTCCTGGGATGTTGGAAAAGGGCACCGATTTCATTTCACACCTTTCTTATGGATTCGGAGCAGTGTGTGCATACAACGATGGTGATATCCTTCCAATAAAGTGCCTTCTGCAAGGAGTCTAGGCAGACCATGAGCTCTGTGCTGGGTTTGAGGTCTTGATCTTGAAACATTTTCATTTCAATTTCATTATTGTTTCGGTTTAGTTTTTCCTTTAGCTTTATTTATTGTTATCTGTGCAGACTTACAATGGAATTCTTGTTTTCCATGCTGTCCTGTCAAATCATACGCTACAATAGATCCTCTTCTGGAACAGCACCCAGAGAATCACCATGTTCTGGAGCAATTCTGCAACTTCCAAACTTCTTTCTATGCACTTTCTTATGTTGTCACTTTAAAGCCCATGTCCTGGCAACGCTGGGTTGATGAAGCAGGGATTGACCTGGCCCAGTGCAAAGCTTTTTGCAGCTCCATGCAGTTGCTACTGCAGGCTGCACTCAATTCACTCGCTCACAAAGCTGCAGCAGGGCCTCCTCTGCCAACAGCGCGACCCACAACCACCGCAAACGTTCCACCAGTTGGCTCCAGCAGGTTCACCGAGGTTGCCATGTCCCGTTTTCCAAGCCAATCACAAAACTTTAGTGTGCTTTCCAAGGTCGTGGGAGGTGAGTTCATGGACCGTTCACAGCGGCCAACTTTGCCTTCACCTTGCACGCTGGAATTTAGGAGATTGAGGGGGGATCTTATGGAGACTTACAAAATTCTTATGGGGTTGGACAGGTTAGATGCAGGAAGATTGTTTCCGATGTTGGGGAACTCCAGAACAAGGGGTCACAGTTTAAGGATAAGGGGGAAGATCTTTTTTCACACAGAGAGTGGTGAGTCTGTGGAATTCTCTGCCACTTAAGGTAGTTGAGGCCAGTTCATTGGCTATATTTAAGAGGGAGTTAGATGTGGCCCTTGTGGCTAAAGGGATCAGGGGGTATGGAGAGAAGGCAGGTACAGGATACTGAGTTGGATGATCAGCCATGATCATATTGAATGGCGGTGCAGGCTCGAAGGGCCGAATGGCCTACTCCTGCACCTATTTTCTATGATTCTATGATTCTATGAGCCTTCCTTCTGCCTTCGCTCAAAGGTGGCTCCCGATATATGAGAAATAGTCCACATTTTCCAAGTGTCACTGTGCACCTTTGTGTGGCATTGTTACTTTTTCTTTGAGACATTGTCAAATCTAAAGGTTACAAATTAAAAATCTGGCACCAGTGAAGTACGTATGTAGCCGAGAAATTAGACTGATTGGCACTTATTTCATCGAAACAAAATAGATGTCATTAAATTTATTTTATGATTAAAGTGTGTCCAATAGTAAATTGCTGAAGGCATACCCAACCATGACTCACATTTGTCTGGCATTAGGTGTGCGCATAATGACATTGCTATTCATCCAACACCCATTTCCATCTTTATCAGTATTAACTGGAGCTTCTGGGTGTAACCTATGACTGCTGTTGAAGATTGATAAGAAACTAGGAGTGTGATGCACTTTGTTATAATTATCACTATTTAAAAAGACACTCTGCTTAAAATGGGAAATTTGATGGAGCAGCTTATGGATTGAGTGTGGGCTGCTCGAAATCCCTAGAGTGTGCTTAAAAGAGCAGTTCTTCCTCCAGTATGTAACTGATAAGATAAAGGCCTGTCCCACTTGGGCCGTCACTTACTCGACAGGCCGGTAATGACGGTCGCGCAAGGGTCGCGCGCGTCATCATGCGTCCGCACAGCCGCCTGGATCGCATGATGTCATTTGAAGATGGACACAAAATGCAGGAGTAACTCAGCGGGACCGGCAGCATCTCTGGAGAGAAGGAATGGATGATGTTTCGGGTCGAGACTCTTCTTCAGTCTGAAAGAAGGGTCTTGACCCAAAACGTCACCCATTGCTTCTCTCCAGAGATGCTGCCGGTCCCGCTGAGTTACTCCTTCATTTTGTGTCTATCTTCAATTTTCTTGGCCCCGCTCTGGGAGTAGGAGTAGGGGCGGATCCGGACCCGTAACGGCCATGAGCCCCAGGCTGAGTTCGACGATCGTTTGCCTCCTTCTGCTGCTGTTGGAGGTGAGACGTTGCGACGCGTCAGGGTCTTGGGCCTGTCCCACTTTGGCCGTCAATTACGCTACAGGCTGGTGGCGCGCGGAAATTTCGTGCAGGACAAAGTCCACACTCCTCCAAGCCACTACATGCACCCGTCCCCGTGCTACCCACACGCTACCCACACGCTACCCACACGCTACCACAAGCCAGCAGATCGCGTAAATGGCACGCGAAAGACAGCAAAGTGGAACAGGCCCTTTACTCATTCATTAAGCCGTCCAGTGACATGACTGCTGGTAGCACTCTGTTACTGCGGCTGTTGGTGTGGCAGTTACTGGTCATGCAGGACGGGTCAGGGATCTCCTGCCAGAGGCAAAGACAGGCATATCCACAAAGAACGTACACTTACTGAGTCCAGAGACACCACCTCCTACCCGACTTTCCCTCATAAATGACATATACACATGCCCAGGTTTTCCTGAGGATGTCATTACAGAGATAAATATATATTCTGCGGGGAGATTTCAGCCACTCTCTCGTCGACTATTCTCTTCATGAAGGTCAAGATCTCATTGACTCTCAGTTTCCTCTCTGTTATGGTTTTTATGAGCGGCTAGAGCAGAACTGCAGTATCTCACAATTTGCTCCTCACAGCTGTAATGGAACATGCACTCAGGCACTCTATTTGCAGTGGGATGATTTCATCTACTTTGATTTAAGTGATGACCCTGTGACATCCCGAGCAGTGGGATTTGCCAGTATCTCTCTCTTCCCATGAGTGCAAGCAGACTTTCACTGCCCTTGTGTGTCCATAAAGGTTCACATTAATATCTTTTTCTGATCTTTTTATATATAAACAAAACATTTTTATTCCCTCCATGCTTGGATGGTTGTGAATCATCAGAAAAATGTGCTGATAGTTAATGCCGCGTTGCAGGGAAGTATGCAAGATTCTTTCAGATGGCCAACTCGCCCGGAGGGAGGGATCCGGGCACCAAGGGCTTCCTTTTACTTGCTAGCTCTGTCTTCCATCTATCACTTGCTAGCTCTTGCCCCACCCCTTCTCCTCATCTATCCCCCTCAGATATTTCCCTTCTATTCCATGGTCTCGACCCAAAACATCATCTGTCCATTTCCTTCCACAGATGATGTTCCTTCCTGAACCACTGAGTCCCTCCAGCAGTTGGTTCTTTGCTCAAGATTCCAGCATTTATGGTCACTTGTGTACTCTTTGCCTCACTGGCTCCTGACACAGTGGCACAACGAGTAGAGCTGCAGTCTCCCAGCCACCTGGACATTCCTGACATTCAATTCTGTTTGTGTAGAGATGGCACACAATGTGACCCTTTGATCGCATGGAATTTCTCTGGATGCTTCACAGCTTCTTCCCACATGCAGTTAAGAGGTTGCTTGGCCGCAGTAAGTTTCCCCCAGTGTGTGAATCAGTATTGGATCATTGGCAGTTGATGATATTAGGAGAAAATAAAAATGGGTTAGTGTAAATGAATGCTTGATGGGTGGTGCAGCCTTGATGGGCCAAAGGACCTGTTTCTGTACTGTATATTTCTATGACAATGCGAACGACTTACAGTACGTCAGCACCAGTTATTCGCCACCAAAATAAAAGTCTCGCTAATACCAGAATTGTGGAAAATGACATTACTCTGTTAAAATGGGATTCTGGTGCAAGCACGAGTCCAGGGATGGCCAGTTTTATGTGCCCAGTCGCTGATATTATCATTGAGTTCTGAGTTTTGCACCATTGAGCCAAACGCTTGTCAGAGAATGAACAGATGTGGAGCTTGAGCCACACAGGTACAGTCTAAACAACAGCAACACCAACAGCAAGCCCCAGCAGAGCAACATTAACCTTCACTCCCACCAGAGTAGAACATGAATGTATGAGCTGCATGGTTTATTTGAGTCTTCCACTGAGCTCCACCCTAACTTCAACATAGATCACCAATAACCAACTAAGAGAGTCCAGATTGTACATAATAATCCCTCGCATTCTCCTTTGCACCATCTGCACTGCTACTACAATTGTTTGAGCTATGGGCAACTCCTTGGCTTATCTTGTGAGGACATGGAACTTAGCTCTGGCTCAAATTTACTGGTGATTCTCACACCTAGAGAAGAGAGCTGGAGCCATTGCTTGCCAAGCTCATCCTACGGCAGCCCTGGATGGTCACCTGGTCACCTGGTCTCCCTCACCCCTGCAATCTCTCTGATTCCCTTGGTTGCCAGGGTGCTGGTGCAACTATGGCGAGTGTGCCTTATAAGACTGGTGCACACTCCTTCTCTACTAGTTCCATAGTTAGCCAGTCTATTGAAGTATTGAGGAGCTGGCCATTTCCAGTGTACGTTCCATCATGACAGTACATTCTGTGGATTCATGGTGAGCAAACACACAACGCATTCCTAACTTCAACTCTGCTGAAATTAAACCGTTAATGGTGCGCTCAACTCCCAATTGAAACCAAATGTTGCAATGTGCAAATACGTGCAGAAACTCTTGTTTTCTCCCGCTTTTCACGTCGCTGCAAACCTTTCAAGTAAAACAATACTCCGTCGATGTGCCTGAAAACTTTCATAAAGAACTGAGCAGGATTTGCAGAGTTCAGCAAACTCAAAATTAAAGTGAAAGCACGTTTTGAGGGGTTAGGATCTAAATATCGCATACCTAGTGCCAGATGTTTTTCATCTGGTTTCAATTGACATGAGCAAATATCCCCAGTCTGTTAAAGTGGCAGTGAGAGAGACTGCGGTCTTCTTAGACCTCTCCAATCTAGCAGCCCTTTGATGCAGTCCTTCTGCTGGAACTTCAAAAAGTTTCACGTAGCCAGCTGTCCCTTTGATTGCAATTTATCAAATCATTCCTAACCCATGTAATCCTAGTCAGATGTCTGTTTTCTCCTTGAAACTTTTTTCCATTCAGAAATATCCCAAAATGGCTACCTTTTAAGTTGTAACTTGATTATATCTGGTTTTGGTCAAAATAATAATGTTTTATGTGCTTATCGTATTATTGCTCCTTATTATAGCACTGCATTGCTCTTCTACTGAAGGTAAGCTGCTATTTCACCTATAATTGCATTACCTTTCCGAGCTATACTAATACGCTCAGCTTTGCCAGGTTTTTAGCAGAGCAAATGTGATAGAGGACCGCTATGCTTTTGGCACTGAAAACCATTCATGTCAAGCAGGCTCCCACTAGGATTTATAAGAATTGTTGAGACTGTAAAGAATGTTAAATATTAAATGTGCAACCAACATTTAAAGAAGCACTCCTTTCTGGCTTCAGTTAAATGTATATTTTGCTGAAACGTTACAGATCTGGTGTATCACAGAATCAATCTTTGGCCTATGCTGAACTACCTTATCTCAGTTAGAACAATGAAGATCAGTCTTGGGGCAGGAATGCCGAAACATCACCTATCATATCCAGATGCTGCCTGACCCGCTGAGTTATTCCAGCACTTTGTGTTTTGCTGAAGCTTTATAATTGATTGCCAAGCCATGTTCTCGATAGTAATGCTAAGCTTGCACTGTGTAGTACCTGTGGTCAAATACTCTACTGGCTCTCACACATGGGACACACAACATGAGATGTCATCTGATTCATGGATTTTGCCTTTACCACTTCGTGAAGACGTTTATTGATTTGCTATTCTTCTCAGTGTGAGGAAATACTTCTACACATCTCTTAAAGCTATCCAAAATGAGACAAACTCAGCAGGGCAGGTAGCATATCGGGAGAACATGGATTGGAGATGGGTCACAACCCAAAACGTCATGTTTGTGAAATTAATGAATGATTTGGATGAAAATATAGGTGGGCTGATTAGCAAGTTCACAGATGGCATAGAAAATTGGCAGAATTGTGGACAGTAAGGAAGGATGCAGCAGGGTATAAATCAGTTGGACATATGGGCAGCGAAATGCCAGATGTAGTTTAATCCAGACAAGTATGAAGTGTTGCACTTACTCAAATGTAATAGGAAAGTAAATACTAAGTGGCTGGGCATTTAGGAGCATTGATGTGCAAAGGGATCTTGGGATGCAAGCCCATGGCTCCCTAAATATGGAAACGTAAGGAGATAGGGTAGTAACGAAGTGGTGTGGCATATTTGTCTTCATGAGTTGGGGCATTAAATATAAAAATTGGTAAGTCTTGTCATTGTATCAAAACTTTGGTTAGGGTGCATTCAGAATGCAGTTTTGGTTATTGTAGTGGTAGTGGAAGCTTTGAAGAGGGTGCAGAAGACGTTCACCACCATCTTGCTTGGAGTTTGGATTATTTTCCACAGTCCATTCAAAGGCTGAAGGTTGACATAATAGAAATAAATCTAAAAAAGATAAGCATATACAGTAAATGGTTGAAAGACATAGCTAGGCATAGTCGAGCGTCTTTTTGTGCAG
Organism: Okamejei kenojei; assembly: GCA_035221665.1. Lineage (NCBI taxonomy): Eukaryota > Metazoa > Chordata > Chondrichthyes > Rajiformes > Rajidae > Okamejei > Okamejei kenojei. The sequence goes on from CM069157.1 coordinate 19,940,229, forward strand.
TTAAATGAGATTAGTTTAAATGGCTCCAAAATCATGGGGTGATGCTCCTGTTGCTACGCTGTACCGTTCTATGTTATATATCCTAATTCACACTCCTGTTGGTAAGGAGCCTCTAAGCTCTTCCCTGAATTACCTGGTGATTTGGAATGTTTTCATTATTTCTCGGTAGCAGAATGTTTTTTTGCAGGGGACCAGCTTTGATTCTAACCTTACCATCTAATTGAAATATTTGTCATTTAAATAAAGGGAAGGTGAGAATGGGCAAATGTAACCTGCCAATTGTCCCTCTTGTATTTCCAGTTGATTTCCAGCATCAATTGCATTCTTAACACCATAATATATTTGATTACATCAACACTATCAAATAGATTTGCTACTTTTTTGAATTAGGAAAAGTAGGAAAATATTTTCTTTACCAATTTAGAAAGATCTCCCTTGGCTTTTCTGACAATAATATTCTGAACTCGATTTATTTATACCAAACAGTCACTGGATATGAGATAAGACAGTTAGGACTGAGATGAGGAGGATGGTGAACCTATGGAATTCTTTACCATGTTGAGGCCAGGTTGTTACATAGACTTGGGAAGGAGATGGGTAAACTTCCAGATAGTAGAAACATTAAATGAGTTTGGAACATGATTGGATTAGGAATGTCAATATAGGATTGACAAAGGGGATCAGCATTGAATGGTGGACCAGGTTGTAGAGTGGACTGGCCTGCTCTTGTTTCTGTTTTCAAAGTGCCTGAATCAATACAATAAAGCACGGTGCTAGACCTTTCGATCAGCATTCGCAACTTCCCTGTAACCAGCCTAATGAGCCCTATTGGAATATTGCATGTTTTAATTCATTCTTCTCTCATTCCTCTAAGCTCAGATGAATAAACAATTCCTCAGATACATTGAAATTTGGAAGTTTTCCACATGTGTTTAGCTAAGATACGTGAATTAAGTGCAACGGTCTCACAGCACTAGTGATCAGATTTCAAGATGGAATGAAGCACATGTTGGTGTTTGATTGTTATGGAACTTTCGCATTCCAAATACCATTTGATCCTCATGTAATGGTTGGGGATCGCTGGAAGAAAATACCATGGACCCAGCTGTATTTGATTGTTGGAAATTCCAAACACCAATGAGGGAGTGCTCTACCATTTTATCTCATGATCGGAAAACATTTATGTTTTTGTTTATTCAGTTAAAATTAGACTGTGGTTTTCTTGCTTCCTTCTGAATGGGTCACACATACCGAAATGGCAGAAATGTGTAAAAAGTTCTGAATTACCACAGGAAGCAACCAGAGTCATTGCGCCCTCCTCCTGTGCCCGCCTATATCCTCTCATCAACCAACGCCTTAACACCAACCTTAAAAAAAACATCCTGCATTGTTGCTGGGTGAAAGTTTCTATTCCCAGAGATTCCTGATGCCAAATCATTGGCGGGTTTGGGCATATGTTCATTTCTATTGAGAAGTGAATTGAAACAAAGTTTGTACATTCAGTTTTAATAACAAAAAGAACAACATTCATTCCGTTATTTTGCTGCAGATTAAAGTACAGGCCACTGGAGAGAAAATAGGATTTTGATTTAGGGCCATCTACACGTTCCCACTGCTCAGTTAAAATAATTAAATGAAATACATTTGTGTTTATTTGTATACCCAAAAGGTTAAATTAAATGACACAATTATTTTGGGGGAAAACTGCCTAATTTCCAAAAATAAGGACAGGTGAAAGTCTTGCGATTAGAAAGCAACCTCGATGTCTCTTTCAGCGTATCCCCAATCACATTACAGCCAGTAAAATCATTTCCAAGTGTAGTCACTGCTGTAATGGAGGAAATGACCCTGCCAATTTGCACTTAGCAAGTTCCCACAAAAACATTCTTATGACACCAGATAACGTTTTTATGTCCACATAGGATTTAGCCAGATGATTGGTATGTACTATTTATTCCTAATTTATTTTATGAAGTTGGTATTAATTATCATGGCTGGGATTTGAACTCTTGTCGCTTTACTTTCTGGCTTTACTGCTAGCTCTCCCCAGTAGTTTCACCATTATATTACCATTCTGAATTCACTTAGCTGGCCCCATAGCAGAAGCGTCCACGTCGCAGGGCTGGAAACTGGAAGTATCCCGAGCTAATTCTGCTATCACCATCATCTATTGCAACAAGTGATGGTTTCCACTGATTGTCGCTGGAAGGTTGCGTCCTTCTCAGGACGGACGATGACAGCTATGTCAACATTTGTAACAAGATGAACACAAAAAGAAGATACACTTAGCTAAATTAGAAAGTGCGTAAGTATTGTTATGTTTCTGTATACATTAAAAACATATATTGTTTTGAAGAATATCATTTGATTATTCAGTGGCAATACCTTTCTCATTGCCCAACCTTAGTTGTGGTGTAAAACCATGTATTTTAACGTGGTTGGTGGTGAACAAAAATACATGATTTGATGAGAATCATTGTGGAAATGTGCAATGGGTTCCTAGTTATTTGCAGTGCTGCTTTGTGCCATTGGCATTAGAGTTGGCAGTGGTGGCATGATGAGTAGTGACAATGGTGCCCTCTATGTAACACGTGCATTAATAACGACATTCCACTGCTTTGCTGGCCTCGACATTACCTGCATATTAATTGGAAAGAAAGCCTTTGCAAAGACAAAGACGCCAGAGAAATCTGGGAGTGAATAAATTGTAGAATCTCTGCAGGCAAGGACATCTTGTACCCATGGGAAACCAGCCAGAGATCCCGCCCTGGGCATCTCAATCATTCTGCAAACCAAAAGCAAAATATCGCTGGTGTTGAAAATTCGAAACAAAAACAGAAAATTCAGGGAATGCCCAGCACTTCAGGTTACATCTGCAGGGAGAGAAGCACAGTTAATGCTGTAAGTCATAAAAATCAGTAACTCCAAAAACAGAAATTGCTGGAAACACTTAGCAGGTCAGGCAGCATCTGTGGAAAAATAATATATGTTAATATTGCAGGTGAATGACCCAACTTAAAACATTAACCATTTATTTCCCCACATATGCTGCCTGACCTGCTGAGTGGTCATAAGGTCATAAGTAATAGGAGCAGAATTAGGCCATTTGGCTCCTTAAGTAAACTCCGTCATTCCATCATGGCTGATCTCCTGCCTTCTCCCCTTAATCCCTGACACACGTCTGTGCTTTCATTATTTTCCATTGTTGTTAATATTTTCGGATTAGTTTTTAGTTTTATTTTATAGATACAGCGAAACAGGCCCTTCATCCCACCGAGTCCATGCCAACCATCAGTCATCAGTTCCGACTAGTTCTATACTATCCCACTTACGCATCACTAATGACTAAGGGCAATTCTTTTCAGAGGCCAACTAACGTACGGACCCGCACGTCTTTGGGATGTGGGAGGTAACCATAGCACCTGGAGGAAATCCATACAGTCAGAGTGAGGATGGCAAACTCCACACGGACAGCATCCGAGGACAGGATCAAACCCAGGTCTCCGGTGCTGTGAGGCAGCAGCGCTATCAACTGTGTCACTGATGACCTTTCACTAGAGCCAAGAACAGTTAGAGGTAAAACCTATCTTTGGATATAGTGAAGGAGGGTGCATGAGAGGAGAAAACAGGAGGGAATATCTGTGACAGGAAAGATGTGAGGGGAGATGTAATGGCAAAAGGATTAATGGTGGAGGGTAAAAGTGGGTAGTAATAAAATAAATCCTGCTGACAGCATTACTGGTTTGCAGAGCAGCCAGACTTGGCAAACAAATCATCAACCACTTAGCATATGCTGGCAAGTTGGATGGCATAGTTGCACATTGGCAGAACTACTGCCTCACAGCACAAGAGGCAAGGGGTCGGTCCTGACCTCGGATGCTGTATGTGTGGGTTTTCTCCGGGTACTATGGTTTCCCCCCACATCCCAAAGACGTTCGGGTCTGTAGGTTAATTGGCCTCCAGAAATTGCTCCTAACATGTAAGGAAAGTGGGATAACAGAACTATTGTGAATGAGTGATCGATAGTCGGCGTGGACTTATGGGCCAAAGTGCCTCTTTCCACACTGTATCACTAAACTAAAAACTGGTAACACCTGAATTTGTCTCTTGCCAAAACCTTCATAGATGTCTAATGTAAAATCTTAGTGAGCTGTGGTGACTTGACAACCACAGGTTATGGGTGAGCACCAGTTCCCGCAAGCATTTGGTCAAACTCAACAGATGTTTGCCATCCTAAGATGATGCCACCTTAAACAGCTCAACTTCTGCCTGTTATCCTTATCTCATGGCTATTGTTTCCTGCAGGCTGTCCCCTACTGATGATGCCCAGTGGTTGATGCTAGAACTGGGTCATTTTGTGCTTTTTCCAAGGTTCAATCTATGGCATCAAAAGTGCCATCCACCTTACTGAGATTAGGAAAATCTTCAATATGTAGAAAGTGAACTTGCAGTGACTGTAAACAAGCCGTAACTCCTGGCATGTAAAAGTGTAGATGTATGCTGAGTGTTTATTGCAGTATGTCATTCCGATTAATTCTTGTTTCCTCATTATTTTCACTGATGGGTGCAGTTAGGCTGGAAAATCCATTAAGTTAAAAATTCAAATTGGAACTTAATTCTGTTTGTGGTTTCTAGGTAACTCACCTCTCCATTGATGGCTCTGTGTAAGCAGCCTAAGGCATTCAAGTTCAGAACACAAGAAATTTAAACAGAAATGGATAACACAGCCCTTCAAGATTGCTAGTTTAATTTAGTTTAGTTTATTGTCACGTGTATCGAAGTACAGTGAAAAGTTTTTTGTTCATTCATTCAGCGGAAACTGAGGAAACTGCAATCGGACTGGAGCGTGGCTAATGTTGTACCTTTATTTAAGGGCTGCAATGAAAAGCCTGAGAACTATTGACCAGTGAACCTAAAATCTGTGGTAGACAAAAATGCTGGAGAAACTCAGCATGTGAGGCAGCATCTATGGAGCGAAGGAAATAGGCAATGTTTCGGGTCAAAACCCTTCTTCATGCCCGAAATGTTGCCTTTTTCCTTCGCTCCATAGATGCTGCATCACCCGCTGAGTTTCTCCAGCATTTTTGTCTACCTTCAGTATTCCAGCATCTGCAGTTCTTTCTTAAATCTAAAATCTGTGGGTGGCAAGTTACTGGAGAGGATTCTAAAGGATAAGATATATGCATTTGGATAAACAGGGGCTGATTAGGGATAGTCAGCATGATTTTGCAATGGGAGATCATGGGAGGTCACCTATTCCTTCGCTCCATAGATGCTGCCTCACCCGCTGAGTTTCTCCAGCATTTTTGTCTACCTTCGATTTTTCCAGCATCTGCAGTTCTTTCTTAAACATAAAGACTACTTTAAAGAAGTAATCAAAAAGGTTGATGAGGTCAAAGCCCTGGATGTTGCCCAGAGGGACTTCAGCAAGGCATTTGATATGGTTTCACATGCTCTGGAAGGTTAGATCACATGGGATCCAGGGAGAGCTAGCCAACGAGATAGAGAATTGGCTTCATGGAAGGAAGCAGAGGGTGATGGAAGGTTGTCTTTCAGACTGAAGGCCTATGACTAGTGGGGTGCCACAGGGATCAGTGCTGGGTTCATTACTGTTTGTGGTTTTTATAAAAAATTTGGATGAGAATGTACAAGGCAGTTTGCAGATGACACTAAAGTGGGTGGTATCATAGATAGCGAAGATGATTATCAAAAATTAGAGGATCTTGATCAGCTTAGCAAGTGGACAGGAAGATTCAATGGAGTTTAATGCAGATCAGTGCGAGGTGTGGCATTTTTGGAAGTCAAACCAGGGCAGGCTCGGGAGTGTTTTAGAGCAGAGACATCTAGAAGTACAGGTGCATAGTTCCTTGAAAGTGGCATCACAAGCAGATAGGGTGGTCAAAGAAACTTTAGATACATTGGCCAGAGTACTGTGAATAGAATTTGGGATGTTATCTTACAGATGAATAACATGTTGGTGAAACGGCATTTAGACTATTGTGTTCAAATTTGGTCTCCCTGCTGTAGGAAGGATGTCGTGAAGCTGGAAAGAGTGCAGAAAATATTTATGACGATGTTACAAGGACTTGAGGGCCTGGCCATAGAGAGAGGTTCGGCAGGCGAAAACTTTATTCGCAGGAGGCTGAGGAGTAATCTTATTGAGGTGTATAAGATAATGGAAGTAATAGATAGAGTGTATGCAGAGTTATTTACGCAGAATAGGCGAATCAAAAACCAGAGGACATATATTTAAGATGAGAGGGGAAAATATTTAAAGGAACCCGAGGGGAAACCTTTGCACACGGCGGGTGGTGGGTATCAAAGTCAAAAGTCAAAAGAGTCAAAAGAGTTTATTGTCATGTGTCCCTGACAGGACAATGAAATTCATTCGCTCCACAGATGCTGCCTCACCCGCTGAGTTTCTCCAGCAAAAGGGCATTTGGTGAGAGCTGCCAGAGGAGGTAGTTCTGGCACGTAATATAACAATATATAAAATACATTGAGACAAATACATGCATAAGAAAGGTTTAGAGGGATATGGGCCAAACGCAGGTAGGTGGAACCTGTGTAGATGGGGCATTTTAGACAATATGTTGGGCTAAAGGGCCTGTTTCCATGTTGTATTGCTTTATCACCTTTTTGACCCTTGATATCACCAACAGCCCAGAATGTACTCAATATTTAATTTAGTTTAGTTTAGAGATACAACGTGGAAACAGGCCCTTCTGCCCACCGGATCCATGCTAACCATTGATCACCCAGTCATGCTTGTTTTATCTTATGTCAACTTCAGGTTTTCTCAGCCACTGCCTGCACTCTAAGGACAATTTACAGATGCCAATTAACCTACAAACCCACATGTCTTTGGGATGTGAGAGGAAATCAGAGCACCCGAACAAAACCCACGCAGTCACAGGGAGAATGTGCAAACTCCACACAAACAGCGTCCATGGTCAGGATCCCCATAGTATCGTGCTGGGAGGCTGTGCTACTGTGATGCCCTGACTCAGCATTTGCTGCAGCCTGGAATAGAACATTCCAAATATTCACAACCCTCTGAGAGAAGGAATTCTTCTTTATTTAAAGAGGAGTAACTCAGCAGGATAGGCAGCATCTCTGGAGTGAAAGAATGAGTGACGTTTTGGGTCAAGACCATTCTTCTTTATTTGTGACTAAAATGGTTGACCCTTTGGTTGGCCTAACCATGTGGCCACTCATCCCACATTCCTCCAGAGTTAAATAACAGTTGGGAATTTACTGTCAAATTCACAGGTTTTATTGTAAGTCCCACCAGCCACTGCTTAAATTTATGCAAAGGTCAGGGTTAAAATTCTCCTCACTGTCTCTCTCATAGCCTGTGCCAAGCCTCCTCGTTATTTTTCACCTGCATCTTTGTCTCTCTCGACTGGTGAATTTTTCAGTGTTTACACTTGTTAGTACTTATTGCAGTGAAGCATGTACATTTATGAGACAAGCCCGTCACCACATGGAATTCAAACATTCTGTCGTGTTTGTGCAGAATGTTTTACACATGTGTGTGTGACATTCCTTCAGTTCGTGAATTTTAGGATGAAACATAAATGGAAGAGTAACGCACGGCAGTCAATATTGTGGGGAAATGGAGCCCACTTATGGGTGAAGCCATGGAGAAGACGGAGTCAGAATGAACAACCCCATTCGATGCACTGAACAAAGTGTGGGACCATTGTCATCAGATACACAGTGTTGACAAGCTAACAACAGTGTGTCTGTTGTATTCGTTTGAACTGAGGAAAGTGAGTGAGGAACAGACGTTGAGCAATCAGTTTATTCTTCAGAAGTATAATAGAACTGAACAATGAGCAAAGAGCTGTAAAATGGATCTGTACACAGTATGCAATCATCTAGTAATGTAGTTTGTACTGTTGGGGTGGAGGGGAGTGGGTGTGTGCATGAGGAGACTGCAATTCGTGCTAAATGAGTTGCCACGCATTATAATGTCATTTGAAATCGTGAGTTGTGGAATTCCATGACTGTCAAATTTCCTGGAATGCAGCAGGTCTACAACATGCAGAATTATATTGAAACACTAGTTTAATGCTCGCAGTAGTTCTTAGTTTAAAAAAGAATAGCTTTTAGAAACATCACTTTATTTTTACAAAGAATGGTTGTATTATATTCGCCTGAATTATTTTCCATGTTGTAGATTGAGCAGGATCCTTGGAATTTTGTTAAGTATCGATGATAAAGGGCTTGTTCCTTCGTTTCCCTGATCCCTGACCGACTGAAGAAGGGTCTCGACCCGAAACGTCGCTCCTTAGATGCTGCTGCACCCGCTGAGTTTCTCCAGCCTTTTGTGTACCCTGGGAATTTTTGTGGAATTACACGAATTTCCAAAAAATACACTTTATTCAAAATATATACAAAACAAGAAAAATTGCAAAAACTCTGCACTCTCTCAGTGTCTGTATGCATTCAATAGTGTTATACTCAGTGGTGTTCACACCTATCTTTAAACAAATCACCCTTGCTACTCTCTAGGATGATATCCCTTCCCTTGTTTGAGTGTTGTTCCCACCAAACTCTTAAGTTTTTTTCCCCAAAATGAACTTTATTCAGAATAAAAAATATATACAAAACAAGAACAGTGCACAAACACTTCTGACTTTCTCAGCAGCTACACATATATTCATTAGCATTGTATTTGGTGCCAAACTCTAATATATCTTAAAAACGTAAAAACTTAAATTCTTAAAAATATCTAATAACTCTTAAAAACAGCGGAGTCTGGGGATATGGGGAGAAGGCAGGAACAGGGCACTGATTGGGGATGATCAGCCATGATCACATTGAATGGCGGTGCTGGCTCGAAGGGCCAAATGGCCTACTCCTGCACCTATTGTCTATTGTCTATTGTCAATTATCTATATCAAAATGTTAGTCCATGAAGTTGATGTGTTTTTCTTACTAGGATGTCCTTATATCTGGGAATAACAGCAAATCAAGGGTGAGAGCAACTTAAATTTCTTGAACAAGGGTCTCGACCCGAAACATCATCCATTTCCTCTCTCCAGAGATGCTGCCGGTCCCGCTGAGTTACTCCAGCATTTTGTGTCTGTCTTCAGCATAAACCAGCATCTGCAGTGCCGTCTCCTTTGACTCCTCCCACTTCCTCCAAGACCAAGTCGTAGCTATGGGCACCCGCATGGGCCCCTGCTATGCCTGCCTCTTTGTGGAATACGTTGAACAATCCCTGTTCCAGGCGTACACTGGCCCTATCTCCGTTACATTGATGACTGCGTTGGTGCTACCTCCTGCACCCATGCAGAACTCATGGACTTCATCAACTTCACCACCAATTTTCATCCTGCACTCAAATTTACTTGGACCATCTCCGACATCTCCCTCCCCTTTCTTGATCTCACCGTCTCCATCACAAGAAATAGACTATTGACTGACGTATACTACAAACCCACTGACTCCCACAACTATCTCGACTACACTTCCTCCCACCCTGCTTCCTGCAAAGACTCTATACCCTACTCCCAATTCCTCCGTCTATGCCGCTTTTAGCACCCAAATGAGGTGTTCCATACTAGGACATCCGGGAGTCCTCATTCTTTAGGGAATGGCGGTTCTCCTCTCCCATCATAGATGAAGCCTTCACTCTTGTCTCCTTCGTATCCCGCTGCTCTGCCCTTGCTCCCCCTCCCCCTAGGCGCAACAGAGAGAGAGTCCCCCTAGTCCTTACCTACCATCCCATCAGCCGTCGCATACAACACATAATCCTCTGAAATTTCTGCCACCTCCAACGGAATCCTACCACTAGCCACATTTTCCCATCTCCACACCTTTCCGCCTTCCGCAGAGACCGTTCGCTCTGCAACTCCCTGGTTAACTCATACCGTCCCACCCAAATTACCCCCTCCACAGGTACCTTCCCCTGCAACTGCAGAAGATGCAACACCTGTTGCTATACCTCCCCCCCTCAACTCTGTCCAGGGACCCCAACAGTCCTTTCAGGTTAGGCAGAGGTTCACTTGCACCTCCTCCAACCTCATCTACTGTATCCGTTGTTCAAGATGTGGACTCTTAAACATCGGCGAGACCAAACGCAGACTGGGCGATCGTTTCACGGAACAGCCCGTGTGAACCAACCTGATCTCCCAGTTGCTGGACACATTAATTTTTTTCTTCCATCGGGTGGCGCCACCACAATGGCTGCCTCGCCAGCAGCTTGCCAGCCCTTTCACCCTTATTGTTAATTTTAGTACGTCTAGATGTATGTTTTAATGTTTCTCAGTATGTCTTATGTTGGGGGTGGTGGGGGGGACTAGGGGGAAATTTTTCAGTCACTTACCTGGACAGGGATGCGTCTTTTCTCCGTGTCGCATCTTCGCCCCCCCTCGCGGCCTACCAACTGGATTGGTGCGGCCTTTCCGACCGGAGACCGGCCCGGAGCTTCAGCAGCAGGCGCAGCGCTGAATTACCATCGCAGAGCCTGAGATCCTTGTCGAGGATCGCCAGTGTTGGAGCTCCGACTGCTGACTTTAACATCGTGGAGCTGTGGTCTGCGGAGTTTCAAGCCTGCACACCGGGCCGTCTGTAGCGGCGACTGTGGAGGGTTCGAGGCCCCAACCACGGGTGAACAAAAGGAGGAAGATTGACCAAACTTTATTGCCTTCCATCAGTGATTCTACTGCGGTGGATGTTTATGTAAAATTCTATTGTGTATTATGTTCTTTTTATTCGTATGGCTGCATGGTAACTCAAATATATCACTGTACCAATTGGTGCATGTGACAATCAATGTGAACTTGAACTTGAACTAATTCTCCTTCCCGTTCCTACACAGACCTTTCTGTCCTCGGTCTCCCCCATTGTCAGAGTGAGACTAAACGCAAATTTGAGGAACAGCATCTCATATTTCGCTTGGGCAGCTTACAGCCCAGTGGTATGAATATTGATTTCCCTCACTTCAGGTAGCCCCGGCATTCCTTCTCTCTCCATCCCGCCCCCAACCAAGTCACACTAGCATCTCATTTTCACCCTACAAACCGCTAATAATGTTTCCTTTATCATCATTAGTTTTTTGCATATCTTTCATTCATTGTTTGCTTATCTTTTATTCATCGCCGTCTATATTTCTCGTTTCCCTTATCCCTAACAAGTCTGAAGAAGGGTCTCGACACGAAACGTCACCCATTCCTATTCTCCAGAGAGGCTGTCTGTCCCACTGAGTTTCTCCAGCTTTTTGTGTCTATCTTGGTTTAAACCAGCATCTGCAGTTCCTTCTTACACATTTCATCTAAGGTTCCTTCCTACACAACTTAAATTTCCTACTGGGTTAGCAGTTCTATTGCTAACATTTCTGGTTTATCTAATTTGCCCTGATTGAGTCTGTCATTTTCTGACTGGGTAACATTTTACCACCGACACTGATTATCTTTCCCTCTGCACCACACTTTGCAGACCACTCCAGATCTCTCAGGAACAATGTAAGTGGTTCATTGCTTAATGCAATCAGTGTGCCTTCATACAGCACTTTTGGAAAATCTTTGGAGCATTCACTGAAGCAGAAGGGAATAAAGGACATAGAATTGGGGCATTGACGTTAAGGAGAGATTTAATCAATTCAATCATGGTCAATTATGTCAATTTTAAGCAAGGTTTTTGGAGATGTTTTGGGAGTCCACAAATGTAAGGACTCTAGTGTGAGCTGCTCCAGAGGGTCTGAGCGCCAGAGTGGGTGCAGTTGGTGGTGGGCAGGGGGGGGGATCGTAGAAAGTGGTGATGAATTATTGTAGAATTGTAGAATTGAGCAGCCATGGAGCAATGTAAATACAAGTATGAGAACATGTGAGTTAGATTATAATTAGTTTAATATAGAGATACTTTTAAAAAAATTTCAAAATAAACTTTATTCGGGTATTGAATATATACAATACATGAACCGTACAAAAAATTCATCCGACATTTCCAGAGGCTGTACAAACATTCAATACTGTTTACACACATTGCTCAAATTTCACAAATTTCCCCCCCACCCTTGCCACTCATGTGACCCACTGGCATGGAATCCCTTCCCGTATTTTGAGGGGCATCTCCACCACACCCTGTCCCCCATGTCCAGCAGCGGAAGGACCTTAGACTGTGGCCCTCCCCCACAGAACCTGGGCGTTGGCTGCTCCGAGCTTCAGTGCGTCCCTCAGCACGTACTCCTGCAGTCTGCAGCGGGCCAGTCGGCTACATTCCCAGACTGACATCCCACTCCGCTGGGAGGTCAAGAAAGCTCGAGCAGACCAAAGAGCGTCTTTCACCGAGTTGATGACCCTCGAGCAGCACTCGATGTCAGTCCCTGAATAGGTCCCTGGGAACAGTCCCCTCACCGCCAGCCAAGCCAGGTCTTGGTGCTTGTTGGTGAGTTCTGGCGATGAGGCATTTTGCCAGACAAGCTGGGCAGTCTGCTCTGGGAACCACGCCACAGTGTCCATGGAGTCCATTTCCCTGCAGTGCCTGCAGGATGTTCCGTGCTGACCACTGCCCGATGGACTTGCGGTCAAAGGTGTTGGTCCGGAAGAACCTTTCCATAAACGACAGATGGGGTGGCAATGTCCAGCTGACTGGCACATTGCGTGGCATCTGCACCAGGCTCATCCTTCGCAACACCGGGGACAGGTAGAACCTCAGCAGGTAGTGACACTTGGTACCCACGTGCCTTGGCTCTACGCTCCGCCTGATACAGCCACACACGAAGGTGGCCATCAGGGTGAGGGCGATGTTGGGCACGCTTTTACCACCGTTGTCTGCTGACTTGTGCATTGTGGCCTGTCACACCCGATCCATCCTTGACCCCCAGATGAACTGGAAGTTGGCCCGGGTGATCCCTGTGCCGTAGAAGGGTTGGACGGGCCACACTTGCGACAAGTACAGCAGTCCCGAGAGCACCTCACACCCGATGACCAACATTTTCCCCTTTATAGAGAGGGGGTGGAAACAGGCCTTTCGGCCCATCGAGTCCATGCTGACCAGCGATCCTCGCACACCAGCACAATCCTACACACACTACGGACAATTTACAATTTTTACCAAGCCAATTAGTCTATAAATCTTTACGTCTTTGGAATGTGGGAGAAAACCGGAGATCCTGGAGAAAACAAATGTGGTCACAGGGAGAACGTACAAATTCCATTCAGACAACACCTGTAGTCAGGATTGAATCCGGGTCTCTGGTGCTGTAGGGCAACAACTCTACCATTGTGTTACTGTGCCATTGGTGCTTCAGATGAACAGAAGCGTTTGGAGGAGAGGATTGGAATAATTAATTATTGATGTGGCAAAGGTAGGGATGAGGATTTCATTGCTCCAGGATTGCTTAATGCATCACACAGCACACAATGCAAGATTCTGGAATAAGAAGTGTGTGGCAGATGCATATACTGTGCCTTATTTTACTGGGAAAAAGGAGACCATGTGTATTTGGTCACACAGCTGAACAATGTACCGAGTGTTAAAGGGAGGAAATGCCTGCAAAGTAATCAAGGCCAATGGTGAGCTGGGACCATAACAAATGTCGGTGTTTTGCCAGCAGGGTGCCAAATTGTTCAGAAGTCAATTCAGATAAGGCTACTCAGAAACCTAGGTTTCTGCACTAGCCTTCAGGAAATATAAATCCATAGATCTATATTTCCATGTTTCTTATGACATAGGAAGAGGTCATTCAGGCTACTGGGTTTATGCCAGGCACCAGAGTAATCTTATCAATCCCATTGCAAAAAAGGATTGCAACTGGGGGAACTCCGCATGTTAGGCAGCATCCCTGGGGGATATAAACAGTCCACATTTCGGGTCAAGACCTACATCTAGACAGAAAGAAAAGAGCGGAATTAGCCAGTGTAAACATTTGGGGGGAGAGAGGAAGAGCTAGAGCTAGCAAGCGACAGGCAGATGCAATCAGATGGGGGGGGGGGGGGGGGGAGATGGAAACATAGAAAAGAGATGCAGGAGGAGGCCATTTGGCCCTTCGAGCCGGCACCGCTGGTTGGAGCTTGCAAAGGAGGCTGCGAGGTGATTAGTGGAGACAACAAAAGACTGCAGATTCTGGAATCTGATTTAAACCCCTGTCTCACAGTGCGAGTTGGCCCACGAGTGACCCCGAGTTTTCACTCGTGGTGGTCACGTACGATGAACGTAGCAGCAACGTCGGAACTCGCGCGTTCAACTTGTCCACTCCTGGTGCTAACGGCAGGTAATCGGGAAACTTGTTAACTCGTGAAAAAAATCAAACATGTTTGATTTTTTTCCACAAGTCAAATTAACTGTTCAAGTTAAAAATGGAAACATTTAAACTCGTTGCAGTAACGTAATGGCCCGTGCGTTTACCTTAGTGTCTCGTGAGTCTATCGTGGGGACTTTTTATAATCTTAAAGGGACTGAACCAAAGATAGTCACAAAATGCTGGAGTAATTACATGTGGTTATTCAATATGATCATGGCTGATCATCCAACTCAGTATCCTGTACCTGCCTTCTCTCCATACCCCCTGATCCCTTTAGCCACAACGGTCACATCTAACTTCCTCTTAAATATAGCCAATGAACTGGCTTCAACTACCTTCTGTGGCAGAGAATTCCACAGATTCACCACTCTCACAATTGCAGTATATATAATATATATATGTATTTGTAGTATAATATGTATATACATATTTTATATATTATATATATTTCAATTCCAACCCCGAAGCAATTGAGAGGCGATTTCTTGGGGCCATGTAATTTAACGTGTGTCTTTTGCTTTTAAAAGTGAAGCTGTTTAATTGTTTACGCTGCGCTGTGTTTCGTGTTGGGGAGAGTGCGGCTGTTACAATGCTTTCGATTCTATTCTGCCCTCCCCCTTCCACAGAAAAATGCCTAAATTTGTCCTTTGTGCCCACTCTCCTGGGAGCAATCCAAACCAGGGGAACAATGAACCCTCAGAGGCTTCGCGTTCCTTGCTCCTTTTTATATGGACCTCGCTCGCTCGCAACTGTATGAACGCTCGATCAACCAGACATCGGCCAACACAGAGGCCTGATTACTGAAAACAAAGTAAACTTGTACCAGACCTCATCATCTTCCTTCCGCCCACCCTTAGCACGGCACCACACTTTCAACAGAAACCTTAATATTTGAAAGAATATATTATGGGACATTTGGATTGTCTGAAGAAGGGTCCGGAGCAGAAATGCCACATATGTGTGTGTGTGTGTGTGTGTGTGTGTGTGTGTGTGTGTGTGTGTGTGTGTGTGTGTGTGTGTGTGTGTGCGTGTGTGCGTGCGTGTGTGTGTGTGTGTGTGTGTGTGTGTGTGTGTGTGTGTGTGTGTGTGTGTGTGTGTGTGTCTGCTGTCGGGTCCCGGCGGCCGCTCAAAGTCAGTCACCCGAGCTGCTTCCTTCCTGGGAAGTGGCGGCCAGTTCTGCTGTCCGTGCCCGGAGCGCTGCGGCAGCCACCCGAGCTAATTCACTCCCCGGCCACAATAAAACCATATAGCAATGACAGCACGGAAACAGGCCATCTCTGCCCTTTTACTCCGTGCTGAACACTACTCACCTAGTCCCATCTACCTGCACTCAGACCGGAGCGTGGCAAGTGGGTTACTGACCCCAATCCCCTCCTTCACAACGCCAGACTCCCCAAATACTATGAACTGAGCACTCCCCCCACCCCGGGAAATACAGTATTTAAAAACATAAAGCACCAAGAAATGCACTTACCACGTTATTGGTTACTGGAGGGTGCGCATTTTCCCTTTGTAGGTCATATCAATAGATGCGGCCGCGCTGAAATAACTCAAAGCCACAGGATGGAGATGTATTTTAACATTGTTGCTTTATTAAAACATACCTTAATTCACGGTTGGCTCAAGAGTAACGGGAGAGGACTTGGTAACTCGGGAGAGGAAGTTGGAGCATCGCAGCAATGACATACCCGTGGAAACTCGGTTACACACTTGACCATAAACTTGAAGTCTCGTACACAACCACGAGTCTTTCACTCGGGGTACCTCGTGGGCAACTCGCACCGTGAGACAGGGCCAAAAGGATGGTGATGTGTGGAACCAAATACTGGAGAGGTAGTGGCGCTGAGACCTCCCCACCTCTCTCCAATCCCTCCCAACCTGTATCCACCTGTCACCTCGACCAAAACATCAACTGTCCATTTCCCATCACTGAGCATTTGCAATCCCTTGCACCTCTATCAATCCCATTCCCCCACTTATCTTCTCCTAACTTATTCTCTCTCAGGTGTCCATCAACCTATCACTCACTACTTAAATATCCGATCAACTGCACTGGGAGGAAATTTGAAAAACAGATGATCACAGAGGGAGTGTGCAAAGTATATGCAGCAGGGAGCCCAAATATTGAGGAGAGAAAATTGGAAGCTTCTGGGGTAGTTTGCATTATTTTACCTATCGAAACAAGATAGAAATGTGAGCTTGGACTTTTGCTTTTGTAGCTCCTTCCTTGGGGAAAGCTAAAGATGCCTTACTTCTGCGATGCTTTTCCATCAGCTAGAAGTACATGGATGGGACAGGTTTGGAGGGATATGGACCAAACGCGGGCAGGTGGGACTAATGTAACTGGGACATTTTGGCCGGTGTAGGCAAGTTGGGCTGAAGGACCTGTTTCCACACTGTGTCACTCACTCTATGACTCTATGACTCTGTCAGTGTTAGAGGCCTGGTGGAGGCGGCTTCATGGATTGGGGTTGAGCTGACTACTGGGAGGTGAGTGAATTGCTTACAAAGCACAAAGTGGAATGTGCAGAATGGATTGGCCTAATCTGTCTGTGTCAGATTTGTTAAGCAACATCTAAACAATTTAGAACTCATGAAGGTAAAAATAAAATATTTAAACTAACATTGATGGTAAAAATCCGTCACATTTTATAAAACTATCAAACCATCTGGCAGTGGTTTACTTCATCTGTCAGAAGTGTGCTTTGCCATTGGAAACAAATGATTCATTCCAATTAATTTTTTTTTCAAAGGGTTTATTTATGTATTTACATAAGTTTCATCAGAATATTTACATAATTCGCAAATGAAATCACGACCATTCTGTGTCCAGGATGCACTCCAGCCCCTGCAATGCGCAATGCTCCTGGAAGTCATCTGGTAAGCTGGTGGACGTCGTATGCTTCCTCTCCTGGGCCACCTAGGCAAAGAAGTTCCTCAGAGAATGGGTAGGCAGATGGCTCAGGCAGAACCTTTGACGGCACCTTGACCAGACCCAGAAGCTGATTGAAGATGAGGTCCCCACCGCTGCCTGCACCACTGAACGTGACGAAGACTGATGGCCTAAGGAAATGGTGGAGTCAGGAACAAATACAACGTTCCAAAGACATGTGGACAGGAACATGGATAGGAAAGATTTGGACGGATGTGGGTCAAATGCAGGCAAATGGGACTAGCTCAACTTGGCTGGCATGGATGAGTTGGGCCCAAGAGCCTGTTTCCTTCTTTCACAATTACTTCTGATACGTTCTCGCCTTCTGAGATGAGGGAGATGAGATGCATTCATACGAGAATTACTTCTTTATCATGGTTTTGGAATTAAGGAGGAGTTTGTCATTAGACCTCCAGGGATCTCATTATTTATCAGCTACCAGATGGCCTGTCTTGGCAGATCAGGGTAGCTCTGAGATTGTTGTGGATGGTGTGTTGTAAAATGGACTCCTGCCAAAAATAATTCTTGAATAAGATGTTCTTTTCAGATGCTGCTGACTTTTTCACTGTCTTTGATAAAATCTCCTCCATTCCTGACTCTTGGCAGTGTGGATCCCATGTGTTTGGGCCAGAGATGGTCTTGACATGACTTAACAATGCATGCATATCATGGTTATTGACTAATTGCTGTGCTCTTTCCATCTTCCATCTCTTCTTAGGTTGTTACAGATCTCTTTCTTTATATTTGACACAAGATGGTATTTCCAATCAAAGAAGGTTGCATGTTAATGATTTATCGGCTCCTGGATCTCCTGATTATTCTCATCAAATCATTCTTGTTATTTTCTGCTAGAGAAGCTCAGAGACATTTTACAGGTGTAGGTAATGGTTGACGTCAGGCTCTGCGGACAATCAGTCTGTGATGACTAAGTGAAGCTTTCATTTTCAGTGTCATGGAAATCTCAACACTGATTTTGCTGCATCGGAGCTCCAGCCTCTGTTGCCGTTTAGTGGCCAATTTGATGAAAGTAACAGAAAGGATTAGCTGGCCATTCCCATCATAATGCGAGGATCTCCTTGTGATCCCTCACTTGGACATTAATGCAAGTGACAAGGGCACGATCAAGGCTGTTGCCATGAAGTCTTGTACTTGATTCTTGATATATCAAACAAAATCATGTTCCAAGCATTTTGAGAGGAGGAAGACTATTCTGCTGGAGTTAGCCAACATGTTCTAAAGGGTTAACATCCAAAGTTATACAAGCTATTTTTTACCAGATGGTCCTATTAATTCAGAGCAGACATATTGGCTGTAAGTGGCTCACAATGCATTGGTTTTATGACTAACGCAATGGGTTGTCTAAGTGAGAACTGTTCTTTGCCCAAGGCCATTACATTTAATCACTAACATCTTTATCAACGTCAAACATTAGTGATTCATTCAGTATTGATGAATGGATGTTTGATCTAATGTAATTATGAGAGATGCAGTCGTTACCTGCCATTGGTTGCAGAGGTAGGTCTATGCCTCTGTCTGAGTTTCCGGATTAAAGTACAATTTAGTGAAATATTTCAGGATGGGGATTTGGTTAATGATTGGCTACAGTTTATGTGAAAGTGGTTTAAATGAAAGGCATGTGGAGATCAGTTCAGGAATCTGGCCTTAAAAATGTCAAGTTAGAAATGCATCAATGGATAACAGAGGCTTGTTAAAACAATATTGCGTGGGGATCGAAAGCAGTTTGTGCAAAGCCACCTCAGCAGCAACATTCTAACCCATTCCATTCCTGATGCCTTGCATGTGGCATTTGCAACACACTGAGACTCTACCATGTCAGAGATGGCGAAGGAGGTTGAATATGCTGGACCAGTGGCAAGGGGTGGGGACCGTTAAAGAATAGGTCAGGCAGAAGGTAGACACAAAATGCTGGAGTAATTCAGTGGGCCATGCAGCATCTCTGGAGAGAAGGAATGGGGAACGTTTCGGGTCTTCAGTCTGAAGAACAAGGGTCTGAAGAAGGGTCTCGACCCAAAACGTCAACCATTCCTTCTCTCCAGAGATGCTGCCTGTCCCGCTGAGTTACACCAGCATTTTGTGTCTATCTTCAGTTTAAACCAGCATCTGCAGTTCTTTGCTACCTATTAATTTGGCAGATGTACTTTGATGCTGACAAATGTGAGGTGATGCTTTGTATGATGAAGTAATTGAGGGAGGTGGGGTTGTAAAATAAGGGAAGGACATACACAATGGAAGGTAGATCCCTGGGAGTATGGAGAAACAAAGGAATCCTAGTGTACAAGTCCAAAGGTTGCTGCTGATAGCAAAGGAGGTGGTTAAGGCGGTGAGGAAGGCATACTTGCTTTCATTATTGAGGGGATAGAATATCAGAGCAGTGCAGTCTGGCTAACACACTATAGGAAGGATGATTGCATTGGAGAGAGTATGAGAAGATGCACCGGGATGTTGCCTGGGATGGAATGTTTTGGTTTGAGGGAGATTCTGCATAGATTGGGTTTATATTCTTGGAGCAGAGCATGGGGGGGGGGGGGGGGGGGGTGTAAAATCATTGTAGTTAGTTAGAAACTTTTCCCAATATCACAGGTCTAAGACTAGGAGCCATAGCTTTAGGGAAGATGGAAGATGGTTGAAAGGGGGGGGGGGGGGGGGGGGTAGAGAGTCAAATACTCTCAGACATCCTGATGATCTGTCAGGATTGCATGTGAGCCATGTGGCAGAGTGCACACTAAACCGCGTCTGCATGTGTGTGTGTGTGTGACTTTTTTTCTCTTAGATTATATTGTTTACAGTGTACTATGTTTACATATTCTGTTGTGCTGCAGCAAGTAGGAAATTATTTGTTCTATCTGGGGCATATGACAATAAAACATTCTTGACTCTCTCTTGACTCTTGGAATCAAAGGAAGATTTTTTTTCACCCAGATGGTCGCTGAATTTGGAACATGCAATCTAAGAAGGTATCCACTCCTAGATCTTGTGTTTTCAAGAGCCTATGCTGTGAAAATCCCGCTAGCATGGTCAAATTATGATATCTATAACTAATTCAACTCTACCTCCGCTACATCGACAACTGCATTGGTGCTACCTCCTGCACCCATACAGAACTCATTGACTTCATCCACTTCACCACTAATTTCCAACCGGCACTCAAATACACCGGGACCATTTCCGACATCTCCCAATGTTTCTCCATCTACCTCACTTTCTCTATCGCAGGCGACAGATTACTGACCGACATCTACTATAAACCCACTGACTCCCATGGCTATCTGGACTACACTTCTTCCCACCCTGCTTCCTGTAAGGACTCCATCCCCTACTCCCAATTCCTCCGTCTAAGTCGCATCTGCACCAAGATGAGGTGTTCCACACCAGGGCATCGGAGATGTCCTCATTCTTTAGGGAACGGGGGTTCTACTATAGATGAGGCTCTCACCAGGGTCTCTTCTATACCCTGTAACTCTGCTCTCACTCCCCATCCCCCCACTCGTAACAAGGGCAGAGTCCCCCTTGTCCTCACCTACAACCTACCAGTCGTCACATACAACAAATAATCCTTCGACATTTTCGGCACCTCCAACGGGATCCCACCACTGGCCACATCTTCCCATCTCCTCCCCTTTCGGCTTTCCGCAGAGACCGTTCCCTCCGTAACTCCCTGGTCAATTCATCCCTTCCCACCCAAGCAACCCCTCTCCTGGTACTTTCCCTTGCAACCGCAGGAAATGCTACACTTGTCGCTTTACCTCCCCCCTTGACTCCATCCAAGGACCCAAGCAGTCTTTCCAGGTGCGGCAGAGGTTCACCTGCACCTCCTCCAACCTCATCTATTGCATCCACTGCTCTAGGTGACAGCTGCTCTACATCGGTGAGACCAAGCGTAGGCTTGGCGATCGCTTCGCCCAACACCTCCGCTCGGTTCGCAATAACCAACCTGATATGCTGGTGGCTCAGCACTTCAACTCCCCCTCCCATTCCGAATCCGACCTTTCTGTCCTGGGCCTCCTCCATGGCCAGAGTGAGGCCCACCGTAAATTGGAGGAGCAGCACCTCATATTTCACTTGGGTAGTTTACACCCCAGCGGTATGAACAATGACTTCTCCAATTTTAGGTAATCCCTGCTTTATCCTTCTTTCCCTCTCCTTCCCAGCTCTCCCACAGCCTACTGTCTTTCTTCTTTACCCCCCCCCCCCCCCCCACCCCCACATCAGTCTGAAGAAGGGTCTCTACCCGAAACGTCGCCTATTTCCTTCGCTCCCAAGATGCTGCCTCACCCGCTGAGTTTCTCCAGCATTTTTGTCTACCAATTCAACTAATGTCATTAAAACTGATGATCTGGATATTATTTCATTGCCTAGCAAACAAACTTGTTGCATACATATTAGCTGCTGAGTTTCTTACTTTACAATTTTAAAACATACCAAGGGTGTGCAGAAAGATGGTATTTGAGCTGTAAAGGTATTTTATTAGATGGAAACAGCTTTCAATGTCCTGAAGCTGTGAAAATCAGTTTCAAATTCCAAGTGGTTAATTATTGTTTTCCATCAACATCTCCGCTTCTTCCCCTTCCTTTTTGTTTGACAAGAACTTTTTCTCTTTAACAAAGCTTTTAATTATCCACACTAATATTTCCTTATGTGCTTTAGTTTCAAACTCTGTTTGATAATTGGGGCATTTTATAATGCTAAATCTTCCCTATTAGTATGTTATTATTTGTATGACTATTCATTCAACTGCCTTGTGTTAATACAACCATTCATTTTCAACCTGAGTTTTCGGCTTTTTCAGACAACAGTGGCCTCAGCCAAGAGGGGCATCAGTCCATTATTAGATATCGGGAAATACTATATCTTGCTATAATTTATCTAGCTTTTATAGTAGAAAAAGACATAATGAGCATCCCAAAATGCAAATGTTTCATGGAAGACTCGATTTCTTTGCTAATGTGAAGTCAGTTTGACAACCTGGAAAAAACCCTTAATTGTAACACTGATATTCTGACGTATCTTTGAGTACTCGGAAAGCATAATATTTATCCAGAACTACATTCTATTTAATTCACTCTAGTGTTATAAAGTTTTGATACTATACATGGCAATAATTTAACTGCTTCTGTCATTAAATATTTACTTCAACATTTTTTTGTTTTAAAGCTTTGGTACTACTCAGAGCTTTCACCGCTTTGATCAATGTTTTCATAAAGTTCTTATGGTTTGATGAGTGGTATCTGATTATAATTGTAATCTTAAGCAGTATTTTACATGGCAATAACTGTCCAAGCGCACTGGATATTTTATTATTGTTGGGACCTCACCAGGAATCAAGATTTTGGTGAGTGTTTCTGGCTCTGTCTTCCCAGGCCCTTTAAATCTTGTATTTGAACCAAGAGAATGTCGTTTTTATATAATTCTCGGAGTTGAGTTGAATTCATTGAACAATCAGAATCATCAAATGGTAGTCTCATCCATTTCAGGACCTCTTCGGCCTGTTGCTCAGATACTGGCCCTGTTGCTCAGAAGGGTAAGGAAAAGAAGAGGAGGGCAGTAGTAATAGGGGACTCTATAGTTAGGGGGTCAGATAGGCGATTCTGTGGATGCAGTCAGGAGACCCGGATGGTAGTTTGCCTCCCTGGTGCCAGGATCTGGAATTTGTCTGAACGTGTCCAACATATCCTGAAATGGGAGGAAGAGGAGCCTGAGGTCGTGGTACATATAGGTACCAATGACATAGGTACAAAAAGAGAAGAGGTCCTGAAAGGAGAATTTAGGGAGTTAGGAGGAGAATTAAGGAGAAGGACCGCAAAGGAACAATCTCAGGATTACTGCCTGTGCCACGTGACAGTGAGAGTAGGAATGGAGCGAGGTGGAGGATAAATGTGTGGCTGAAGGACTGGTGCAGAGGGCAGGGATTCAAGTTTCTGGATCATTGGGACCTCTTTTGGGGAAGGTATGACCTGTACAAAAAGGACGGGTTGCACTTGAACCCGAGGGGGACCAATATTCTGGCGGGGAGATTTGCAAAGGCTACTGGGGAGACTTTAAACTAGAACGATTGGGGGGAGGGACTCAAATAGAGATAGCTAGTAGACAGTGTGTGAGGCAGGAGGCAGAGAAGGGAAGCATTCAGACCCAACATGTAGGGGGGAAATAAGAAAAAAATAATAAACAGAAAATAAGAGGTGGTGGGTTTCTTAAATGCGTGAGCAGAGAGACAGAGGGGTGTAAAATGAGGGTAGAAGCAATAGATAGCAAGGTGAAAAGTAAAAGTGGCAGGCAAACAAATCCAGGGCAAAAATCAAAAAGGGCCACTTTTCAACATAATTGTATAAGGAGGAAGAGTGTTGTAAAAACAAGCCTGAAGGCTTTGTGTCTCAATGCAAGGAGCATTCGTAATAACGTGGATGAGTTGAATGTGCAGATAGCTATTAATGACTATGATATAGTTGGGATCACGGAGACATGGCTCCAGGGTGACCAAGGCTGGGAGCTGAACATCCAGGGATATTCAATATTCAGGAGGGATAGACAGAAAGGAAAAGGAGGTGGGGTAGCGTTGCTGGTTAGAGAGGAGATTAACGCAATAGAAAGGAAGGACATTAGCTTGGAGGATGTGGAATTGATATGGGTAGAGCTGCGAAACACTAAGGGGCAGAAAACGCTAGTGGGAGTTGTGTACAGGCCACCTAACAGTAGTAGTGGAGTTGTGGATGGCATCAAACATGAAATTAGAAATGCGTGCAACAAAGGTAAAACAGTTATAATGGGTGACTTCAATCTACATATAGATTGGGTGAATCAAATTGGCAGGGGTGCTGAGGAAGAGGATTTCTTGGAATGTATGCGGGATAGTTTTCTAAACCAACATGTAGAGGAACCAACGAGAGAGCAGGCTATTCTAGACTGGGTACTGAGTAGTGAGGAAGGGTTAGTTAGCAGTCTTGTTGTGCGTGGCCCCTTGGGCAAGAGTGACCATAATATGGTTGAGTTCTTCATTAGGATGGAGAGTGACATTGTTAATTCAGAAACAAGGGTTCTGAACTTAAAGAAAGGTAACTTTGAGGGTATGAGACGTGAATTGGCCAAGATAGACTGGCAAGTGATTCTTAAAGGGTTGACGGTGGATATGCAATGGAAGGCATTTAAAGACTGCATGGATGAACTACAACAATTGTTCATCCCAATTTGGCAAAAGTATAAATCAGGGAAGGTAGTGCATCCGTGGATAACAATGGAAATCAGGGATAGTATCAAAACTAAAGATGAAGCATACAAATTAGCCAGAAAAAGCAGCCTACCAGAGGACTGGGAGAAATTCAGAGTCCAGCAGAGGAGGACAAAGGGCTTAATTAGGAAATGGAAAATAGATTATGAAAGGAAATTGGCAGGCAACATAAAAACTGACTGCAAAAGTTTTTATAGATATGTGAAGAGAAAAAGATTAGTTAAAACAAATGTAGGTCCCTTGCAGTCAGAAACGGGTGAATTGATCATGGGGAACAAGGACATGGCAGACCAATTGAATAACTGGTTCTGTCTTCACTAATGAAGACATAAATAATATTCCGGAAATAGCAGGGGACTGGGGGTCAAATGAGATGGAGGAACTTAGTGAAATCCAGGTTAGCCGGGAAGTGGTGTTAGGTAAATTGAATGGATTAAAGGCCGATTAATCCCCAGGGCCAGATAGGCTGCATCCCAGAGTACTTAAGGAAGTAGCCCCAGAAATAGTGGGTGCATTAATGATAATTTTTCAAAACTCTTTAGATTCTGGAGTAGTTCCTGAGGATTGGAGGGTAGCTAATGTAACCCCACTTTTTAAAAGGGGGGGAGAGAGAAAATGGGGAATTACAGACCAGTTAGTCTAACATCGGTAGTGGGGAAACTGCTAGAGTCAGTTATTAAAGATGGGATAGCAGCACATTTGGAAAGTGGTGAAATCATTGGACAAAGTCAGCACGGATTTTACGAAAGGTAAATCATGTCTGATGAATCTTATAGAATTTTTCGAGGATGTAACTAGTAGAGTGGATAAGGGAGAACCAGTGGATGTGTTATATCTGGACTTTCAGAAGGCGTTCGACAAGGGCTCACATAAGAGATTAGTATACAAACTTAAAGCACATGGTATTGGCGGTTCAGTATTGATGTGGATAGAGAACTGGCTGGCAGACAGGAAGCAACGAGTAGGAGTAAATGGGTCCTTTTCAGAATGGCAGCCAGTGACTAGTGGGGTACCACAAGGCTCAGTGCTGGCACCCCAGCTATTTACAATATATATTAATGATTTGGACGAGGGAATTGAATGCAACATCTCCAAGTTTGCGGATGACACGAAGCTGGGGTGCAGTGTTAGCAGTGAGGAGGATGTTAGGAGGCTGCAAGGTGACTTGGATAGGTTGGGTGAGTGGGCAAATGCATGGCAGATGCAGTATAATGTGGATAAATGTGAGGTTATCCATTTTGGTGGCAGAAACAGGAAAGTATTATCTGACTATTATCTGAATGGCGGCCGATTAGGAAAAGGGGAGATGCAATGAGACCTGGGTGTCATGGTACACCAGTCATTGAAAGTAGGCATGCAGGTGCAGCAGGCAGTGAAGAAAGCGAATGGTATGTTAGCATTCATAGCAAAAAGATTTGAATATAGGAACAGGGAGTTTCTACTGCAGTTGTACAGGGTCTTGGTGAGACCACACCTGGAGTATTGTATTCAGTTTTGGTCTCCAAATCTGAGGAAATACATTCTTGCCATAGAGGGAGTACAGAGAAGGTTCACCAGACTGATTCCTGGGATGTCAGGACCTTCATATGAAGAAAGACTGGATAGACTCGGCTTGTACTCGCTAGTATTTAGAAGATTGAGGGGGGATCTTATAGAAACTTACACAATTCTTAAGGGGTTGGACAGGCTAGATGCAGGAAGATTGTTCCCAATGTTGGGGAAGTCCAGAACAAGGGGTCACAGTTTAAGGATAAGGGGAAAATCTTTTAGGACTGAGATGAGAAAAACATTTTTCACACAGAGAGTGGTGAATCTCTGGAATTCTCTGCCACAGGAGGTAGTTGAGGCCACTTCATTGGCTATATTTAAGATGGAGTTAGATGTGGCCCTTGTGGCTAAAGGGATCAGGGGATATGGTGAGAAGGCAGGTACAAGATACTGAGTTGGATGATCAGCCATGATCATATTGAATGGCGGTGCTGGCTCGAAGAGCCGTATGGCCTACTCCTGCACCTATTTTCTATTTTTCTATGTTTCTATTTCCACATCAGCGGTCACAGTGATCATTGCCTTTCCATTACATATCAGAGTATTTACCTTCTTCGTCAATTTGGCTGACTGAAACATCACAGTACCCTTAAATACTAGCCCAAGAATGGAGAGTCATTTAGATATTTTGATCTTGCATCTCTCCATCCTTTTTTTTCCCCAATCGCTTTTTTTTAATAGGCTCCTATTTACTTGTCAGTATGGATCCAGAATTGACCACAAACAGAGCAGCAAATAATTATAATGCAGATCAGGATCTGATGCAATTCTTCCTGCTGTTTCCGGATTGCTCCACGCTTCTGTAATTCTGAATTTGCGCACACAGCACGTAAATGCATGAACAAAATGCCATCTCCCTGCACACCCAGGAATGTTTTTTAGGAACCAGAGGACATAGAATCTCCTTTGTGCTTACTGATTGTCTGCACATCTCCACTTGCACTGCTTTTCCTATTTATGTGCCTGTTAAGTGCTATTCTAATCCCTTTTATATTTGCTACCAGGTTTTTCTTATCCCCTCCCTTTGCCTCTCTTATTTCATTTTTTAAAAGTTTCCCTCTGACATCATTGAGACATTTGTCATGTGTGCTAATTGCTGCTTGATTTTATTCTACATCTTCATCTGCATCATCTCTCAAGGCTCACTTATGAGAACTGATGTCACCTTCCTTGATGGGGTTTGAGGCAGACTGATTGAGACAGATCTGTTGAACAAACTTCAGAAACTCCTTCCACTCTTTGTCCTTGATATCATTGTTATTCCTGTCCATATTTAGACAGTTGTGGTTCCCCATTATTACTGCCCTTGTACCCAATACAGTGACATTGAAAACTAATGCAAAGTGCTGCGGGTGCTGGAAATCGGATGTAAAACCAGAAAATGCTGTGAATGCTTCATTGGTGAAATGGCACTCAATTCAATAGCTTAACAAAGAAAATCAGCATGATTTAGTTAGTCCTTTTGAAACTGAGATGTCTAAAACTAGTCAGAGCTTAAAGGGCTTGTTACACTTACAGGCAACCTTTACAGGCGACTGCTGGCACCCGTGATAGGTCGCCGAAATCTTCAACATGTTGAAAATTCAGCGGCGACCAGATAGACGCTACGACTCTTTGGAGACCTCTCACGACCATAGGAGACCTGTCACAAAACATACAGGTGACCCCTGGCGACATGTCGCAGGTGACCTCTCACGACCATAGGAGACCTCTCACGACCACACAGCCTGTATGGTCATGAGAGGTCTCCAAAGAGTCGTAGCGTCTTTCTGGTCGCCGCTGAATTTTCAACATGTTGAAAATTTCGCCGACCTATCACGGGTGTCGGCAGTCGCCTGTAAAGGTCGCGTAAGTGGGACAGGCCCTTTGGAGATACCCATGAATCTCTAGAAACCAGAAGGTTATGTTTTTTCCAAAAAACAATGTCGTTATGCAGGACATAGGATGTAATTAAGGAAATTAAGTGGGTGTCTCCAGGATAGCATGTGTGGTTTTGAAATGTTATACTCTTGTCAAATTGTATGCCTTTTAGAGTTATACTTGGATGCAATTTGTAGTTTGCATAGGCGTGGATTAAATGACAGTGTTTAGATGTGAGTTAATAAAAGCACAGGGTCTATTGCCGCCTGTGAATATAAAAACAAATTTGAGCCTCTGCAATCGGAAGTTGTGTGCCGTTTCATTGTAAGGTGAGAATGGTAACCATAGTTACATCTATATATCTTAAGTTACTGCTGCAGAACTACAAGGATATCCATTTGTCTGGCCTTACTGTAAAGGAAAGTACCATAAAACCATCACACCATATCAATATTAAATCTCAGTTTATATATGAAAATTAGTAGTATTCAACAGGCAAAGTCATAGAGCAATGGTGTCCGATCTATGATTTTGCTGATTTCATTACCACTTTTTGCTCTTTTATCCTGTTGTCATTTAATTATTTTAGCCTTGAACCTTATCACAGACTTCTGTTTTCCTCCCCTCCTTCCACAGACTCTTACTGCCTTTGCCAAAGCTGATTGCACCTATCCCTTCCAGGTCTTCTGATAGTCATTGACCAGAAACAACCAGACTGTTTCTCTGTGTGTGTATCTTGCCTGCCCAGCTGAGAATTTCCAGCATTTTCTGTATTTGGAGCAAGGTACTTTCTGATTTAATCCCTCACTGGAACATGGCACTTCAAACATGAGGGACAAGTGTGGTGGGGTTGGTTTTGCCTCATTCTAATGGACCACAGATCTCATTAATTCCTGCACCAGCAATGAGCACAGAGCCCGAGGTATTTGGATCTGCCAGGTGGCTCTGGGAGAGTAGCTTCCAGGATCCATTTAACTTGAGATAGTCTCAGACTTGATCTTTTAAGGTAGGGTGTTCAATTATGCAGGAAGATGGGCTTCTCATACAAAACAGGAATTTCCTCTGTCAGTACAAGGAACACATCCAAACAGAAACGGTTGGCAGATGTGTCTCTCTGGTTGTGCTGCTTTTTTTTGCCAGTTTAGTTCAGTTTATTGTCACGTGTACCGAGGTACAATGAAACATTTTTGTTACTTGTTAACCCGTCAGCGGAAGGGCAATAGATGATTACAATCGAGCCATTTACAGTGCATAAATCGAGCCGTTTATGCCACATCTAGGGGGTTGGGTGGGGTTGGAGGAGAGGGAGCGGTGGTGCTGGAAGGAACAGAACTGCTTCTTGGTAATGACCCTTGACGGAATTGTCTACCAACACATATGGCACGAGGACATTTCAGCGAAACCTTTCCTATGCTCAAGGCTAGATATTGAGCGTAGGCAGGCTGTTCCAACAATGAAGCATCCTAACCAGTTCCAATTATGTTTTATGTTCATTATTCGTCAATGTGCACTTTCTACTCAGCTCACTGTAGTGGGATTAAGAATAGAGCCCTGACTGATTTTACCCCCCAGTCTGGGAACACAGAGACCAATATGGCACATCACCTGGATACCGATGTAAAGTACAACAGGTGGTGAAAATCTGTAATAATAACTGAAAATACCAGATATACTCATTCGATCAGATAGAAGATGTAGCAGGAAAAACAGAATTTTGTAGCTGAAATTTCCAGTAAGAGGCAGAACTTAATAACTATGCAGATGCATGGAAGCGTGAAAGCATTGATGTCCTGAACCTCCGTACAGTTGAGCACAGTTGCCAACTCAGCAACTGTGGACCCCCTGTTTAGTATAGATTCAATAACTCCATTCAATTCAATGAAGAGGATTAACAATGAGGGAGAAAGATAATTTCATATAATTTACAATTTTTTTAATTTAGTTATCATACTTAATTATTTTTATTTTTTTCAAATTAATCTTTTTTACTGATATGATCCATTTATAATAACTGTAGCTTTGGTATTTGGCTCAAGAGTAGGAGCTTGAGTCTGCTTGTTGTAGAAGTGTTTCTGGGGGATTGATAAGTGGATGGTCTGTCACTGAATGGACGGATCATATTGGATTATTGAACACCTGCTGGGGGACCCACATGATTTAAGGGTGAGTTTAATGGGTAGAAATGTGGGGACCACGAATAGAGGGCAACATTCCTGACGTTTTACAATCATGTTTCAAGTCAGTGCCTTTTTATTCGCACCTGAATTTTAAAATTTCCATCTGCATTTAATTATTTCCATGGGTTCCAGCGTGACATAATGGTGCACCCATTAGTGATTCATATTCAGATCTGCCCTCCTGGTGCTATCTGTTCAGAGATTCTACATTCTCTCTGTAACTGTGAGTTTCCTTCGGACACTCTAGTTTCACATCCCAAATTCAGGCTAATTTGTCATGGTAAATGACTGTGAAGTGTGGCTGAATGGCAAAAATAAGCTTATAGAAATTGATGAGCAAGCGTGGAAGAAATAAGTTGCAATGGCACAGGAAAATAAGCAGAGGGAGAATGGGACAAATGACGTTTCTCTCCTGAGAGCCAGCATGGATCTGATGGCCCAAATGGCCTTTTTTCTGTATTATCATAAGTATATAAGATGAGGTCTCTCACACCAAGCTTGCAACCCATCCTTCTACTCCAAACGCAGTTCCACTCATACATTTCCCTCCCATGACATTGCCTGTGACTTCAACACTTTGGGGATACCTCCATATGCCCCTCTCTCCTTCAGAAAGCCATTCTTCAAACTGTATCTCATGGAGAAATTCTGGTCACTCCTCATAATCTCTCTTTCAGCCGAGCATTCACTTCCCTTAATTTTTGTATCGAGTGCTTGGGGAGATTTTTCTGAATTAAATGTATGAGATAAATGCTTGTTGAATACCAGGACAACTGATCTAACTTCTGTTAATGGTACATCTGGATCTTTATTTGCTCAACAGGCCACAGGTGCTGATAGTGATTCATATATACTATTTAAATATGTAAATATTTAATTTGTGGGATTTTTTTTTTAAATGCCTCCTTTTTAGTGGATAGTTTCAGGTGGGAAGATTCTGAATTGGCTATTGAGCATTTTCCAGAATGTGGATACAATTTAGCCGGTGCTCTACAGTGTACTGTTTTCTTCCTCATTTATACTCTCCTGATAGGTGGGAGGTGATGTAATGTTAGTATAACAGCTATGGTATTGTATTGTGGAATGTGGCAGGCAGCTACGTATCTGAAAGACTTTTTTCTCATTTCAAGTATCATTTAGAGAATCGCACAATGTGGCTGCACAATGAGGCTCAGCAGTTTGCCAAAAAACTACTAACAAGTAATGACGGATGTGGAACTGCTGCACATCGTGGCGGAACACTATTTGACGATAAAGTCAATTCATAAGATCATGAGATAAATCTGGCTGAGAAAAGCCCATCAAATCATTTGTGTTCTTGCATCAAGAAAGCTGCCTTACTTGCTCCTTTGCTGCCCCCAGATGCCTCTTGCACTATTCCAAAGGTTTCTTGTGTGTGGTTCTCAATTTGTCACTTTTTACATGAGGAATGACATTACCAGCCAGACCTTTTGTTAGGATGCGATTGTCTTTCTTTTTTTTTCTAGATGAAGGCTGTGTATTTATTAATGCTTCCCATGTTTCAGCACAGTGACTTAACTAGCAAAGAACTTTGTAAGTCTCCTCCAGAAATGAAATTTGTTTGTCTCTTGCCAACTCTGAATTCCCCATTTGAATTTTACATTTGGACATCCAAATTAGGCAGCCAACTGGGACTAGTGTAGATGGGACATGTTGGTCATTCTGGGCAAGTATGGCCGAAGGGTCTGTTTCAACGCTCTATGACTCTACAAAACTATTAGTGTTGTCAGGGCTAACTCCAAGTACACATATATTGATAGACAGAACAAATATCCATAAGACCATGTTTGCTGTGCCAAGTGATAAAATATGTCTGGTCTTGAAATTTCCTTCATCTCCATATCATTTTGGGCACAAAATATCAAGATTCAAGATTAAAGATTCTTTGTCATGAGTTTATTGTCATGTGTCCCTGATAGGACAATGAAATTCTTGCTTTGCTTCAGCACAACAGAACATAGTAGGCATTGATTACAGAACAGATCAGTGTGTCCATATACCATCATATAAATATATACACACATGAATAAATAAGCTAATAAAGTGCAAATAACCAGATAATGGGCTATTAATGTTCAAAGTTTTGTCCCAGCCGAGTTTAATAGCCTGATGGCTGTGAGGAAGTAGCTATTCCTGAACCTGGTCGTTGCAGTCTTCAGGCTCCTGTACCTTCTACCTGAAGGTAGTGTGGAGATGAGTATGTTGCCAGGATGGTATGGGTCCTTGATGATGCTGCCAGCCTTTTTGAGGCAGCGACTGCGATAGATCCCCTCGATGGAAGGGAGGTCAGAGCCGATAATGGACTGGGCAGTGTTTAATACTTTTTGTAGTCTTTTCCGCTCCAGGGCACACAAGTTGCCGAACCAAGCCACGATGCAACCGGTCAGCATGCTCTCTACTGTGCACCTGTAGATGTTAGAGAGAGTCCTCCTTGACATACCAACTCTCTGTAATTGCACCAGGGTTCTCGGACCAGGGAAGATCCTCAGAGATATGCACACCCAGGAATTTGAAGCTCTTGACCATTTCCACCATCGACCCATTGATATAAACGGGTATGTGGGTCCCCATCCTAACCCTTCCAAAGTTCCTTGGTTTTGCTGGTAATGAGGGCCAGGTTATTGTGTTGGCACCATATGGACAGTCGCTCAATCTCTCTTCCATACTCTGACTCGTCCCCATCAGTGATACGTCCCACAACAGTGGTGTCGTCAGCGAACTTGATGATGGAGTTCGCACTATGAACGGCTACGCAGTCATGAGTATAGAGTGTGTACAGCAGGGGGCTGAGCACGCAGCCTTGATGTGCTCCCGTGCTGATTGTTATCGAGGCTGACACATTTCCACCAATACGAACAGACTGTGGTCTGTGAATGAGGAAATTGAGGATCCAATTGCAGAGGGATGCGCAGAGACCCAGTTTTACTAGTTTGGTAACCAGCTTGGAGGGGATGATTGTATTAAATGCTGAGCTGTAATCAATGAATAACAGTCTGACATATGAGTTTTTGTTGTCCAAGTGTTCCATTGCGGAGTGGAGAGCCAGGGAGATCGCATCCACCTTCTTACTATCACAACAGTCTTGACCTGTTGTGGCGGTAAGCGAACTGCAGTGGGTCCAGGTCTTTGTCGATATGTGCCATGATCAACCTCTCAAAGCACTTCATCACCACAGGCGTTAGTGCCACTGGTCGATAGTCATTGAGGCACGTCACCTTGCTCTTCTTGGGCACTGGTATAATTGATGCCCTTTTAAAGCAGGTGGGAAGCTCAGACCTCAGAAGTGAGAGGTTGAAAATGTCCTTTAAAAACTCCAGCCAGTTGGTCCGCACAGGTTTTTAGAACACGACCGGGTATACCATCAGGTCCAGGCGCTTTTCGAGGGTTCACCCCTCTGAAGGATTTTCTGATGTCGGCCTCTGTGACTGTGACTGAAGTAACATCACAGCGAATGGGGGCTCGGGAAGGCACATCAGTATTCTCCCTAGCAAAGCGTGTGTAAAACGCATTGAGCTAGACAGGGAGTGATATTTCGCCGACATTCGAGCTGCCTGCTGATTTCGTTTTGTGATTGCATTCAGGCCCCGCCACAGCTGCCGAACATCTGTCTCATCCTCCAGTTTTGAGCAGAAGTCCCTTTTGGCCTTTTTGATGGCCTTACCAAGGTCGTATCTGGACTTCTTGTAGACCACTGTATCATCAGACATGAACGCCCGGTGTCTGGTGTTCAGAAGAGTACGGATCTCAAAGTTCATCCAAAGTGTCTGATTGGGAAACACTCGGAAGGTTTTTGTAGGGATGCAGTCCTCCACACATTTCTATATGAAGTCTTTAACGACTGTGGCGTATTCGTTAAAGTCCGTTGCCGAGTCTCTGAACATTGCCCAGTCTACAGACTCCAAACAGTCCTGGAGTTGATCCTCTGCCCTCCCCCCCCCCGACCAGCTCTGTACAGTCCTCACCTCTGGGGGTGCGCTCTTTAATAGCTGCCTGTAGGCAGGAAGAAGCAGCACCACGGTGTAAGTAAGTAAGCAAGTAAGTAAGTTTATTGGCCAAGTAGTCACATACAAGGAATTTGCCTTGGTGCTCCACCCACAAATAACAACATGACATACAGTGACAGTTACGACTGACTCAGAAAACATTAAACATTAATAATAATAAGACATTAATGATTAAACACCATTGATCAAGCATGTGAACCAACAAAATACCAGATCAAAGGGAGGCTACAGATATTTGGCTGTTGAGTAGAGCAACTTCTCGTGGATAAAAACTGTTTTTATGTCTGGCTGTGGCAGCTTTGACAGTCCGGAGTCGCCTTCCAGAGGGAAGTGATTCAAAGAGTTTGTGGCCAGGGTGAGAGGGGTCAGAGATGATCTTGCCCGCTCGCTTCCTGGCCCTTGCAGTGTACAGTTCATCAATGGAGAGAAGGTTGCAGCCAATAACCTTCTCTGCTGATCGGACGATTCGCTGCAGCCTCCAGGTGTCGTGCTTGGTGGCTGAGTCAAACCAGACCATGATGGAGAAGGTGAGAACAGACTCTACGATGGCCCTGTAGAATTGGACCATCATTGCCTGTGGCAGATTGTGCTTCATCACCTGCCGCAGGAAGTACATCCTCTGTTGTGGCTTTTTGACTGTGGAATCGATGGTAGGCCCCCACTTAAGATCCTTGAAGATGATGGTTCCCAGGAACTTAAAATGCTCCACAGAAGTTACTGTGGTGTTGTTGATGGTGAGTGGGGTGAGGGGAGGGGGAGCTCTCCTAAAGTCTACAATCAATTCCAATGTCCTAACAGCATTGAGCTCGAGGTTGTTGCTACGGCACCAGGACGCCAGCTGCGGCACTTCCTGTCTGTAGGCAGATTCCTCCCCATCCTGGATCAGTCCAATCAGGGTTGTGTCATCCGCAAACTTTAGAAGCTTGACAGAGGTGTCTGTGGAGGTGCAGTCGTTGGTGTAGAGAGAGTAGAGGAGAGGAGAGAGTAGGCAGCCTTGTGGTGCTCCTACGCTGAGCGTTTGCGGGTCCGAGATGTGCTTTCCCAGCCTCACACGCTGCTTCCTGTCTGTCAGGAAGTTAGTGATCCACTGACAGAGGGGTTCATGCGCAGTCAACTCGGATTTACCGAAGTGAGGGCGAGGGATAGCGCAATAGGCATTCTTGATGGTGGTGTAGCAGTGGTCGGGGGTGTTTGGTCCTCTGGTGCAGCAGGAGACATGTTGGTGGAAGTCAAGCAGTGCCCACAACCATTTCAATAACAACAATGTGCCGCCCAGGAGTTAACACTAAGGCCTGGTTCAGTGTCATCACATTAGTCACAGGCTGTGGTTCAGGAACAAAGAATCATGACCAAAGGTTGACAAAAAAACAGGCAGAGATCCCAGGAGTATCGCTGAGGATTGCCATTGAGGGTCAAGGTAGCAATGAGATAAGAGATTGAGATTTGAGGTCTCCAACAAAGTCTTGAGGAGTAGTATGATGGGGACAAGGTGACAAAATTTGATTAGTTTACATTGAGACTTACTGGTGTCCCTTGTCCTAAAGTAATGTCTTCTACTCATTTTTTTTCACATATCAGAAACACAACTGACAATAACTGAAATCTGAAATAATCACAGAAAGCTGTTGGTTAATGATGTTCCCTAATTGTTGCCTTTTGCCGGTTTAGACTAGACTAGATTAGATTATTTTATTGTCATAAACATCAAGGTGCATTGAAATTCCTTGCTCATACAAAGCTCGGAGGAAATAGTATACATTTCTAAAGTCTAAAATCTAAAGAATACATATCATAATGATGAATACAACAATAAATACGAGTGCAAAACAGCAGAATAGTGCCAGATTATAATGGAAAATACGACTAGTGCAAAAGAATATTAGAGTATGGTAATGGAATGACCGAATGAGATACAATTAAGAGTTGAGTAGGTGGCAGCACCTCCGGGAATGGGGTGTGAAAGGGATGATTGATTCAGGAGTCGGATAGCAGTTGGGACAAAGCTGTTCTAATCTGGACACCCGTCAGAAGGTCAGAAGACAATGACTGTGAGGTCAGGTCTGTGTCTTGAGTGCTGAGATAGTTTGAATCAGAGCTAAGGTAATGGCAAATGCAGGTTTAGAAAACAAACAGATTCCCACTGCTGCACTCAGTTGATAGCCACAGATGACACATGGTTAGGAATAGAAACTCTCAGGAAAATTTCTCCCTTCAATTCTGGGCAATTCTGATATTTCTTTTTTTCAGTTCACTCAGACCAGATTTTAAGCTTCCCAGTCTATTTGGCTCACCTTTAACTGCTCAGTTTACAAAAAGCCCTCATCAGTCTTATTCCACAGGAGGATGACTATCAATTTGTGAAAGTGCAGTAAAATCACACAATAAAGCACTTTATTGATATCATAAACCATTAAATTGAAGTATAATTTCCATCACTAGTTGCTGCATATAATATGTTTATTGGATACTGAGAAAATTGAATTATCAGACCTAGCTGTCTAAATGCCTGCATTTTTATTGTGGCTAATTTATTGATTTCACCCTGTTCTCTGCTGAAAGGTTTGATTACTGCTGGGATATAATTTTAATAAAGCCATTTTTTAAAAGAACATAAAACCATAGGAAACTGGAGTAAGAGCAGGCTAAACAGCCTAAAAAGGAAACTCCTCTGTTCAATTAGACCAAGATAATCCAGTACTTGAAGTTTGCCTTTCTGATAAATCTCCATATGTCTTGATCCTCACAATGCCCAATGATCTAATATTTTAAGTCTTGAACATTCTTGGTGACTGAATATTTTACAACTCTTTGGGACTTTGACATGGAAAGCTCCAGATTTGCAATCCTGTGAGTGAAGTAATTTCTTTAAAAGGCCATCCATAAGACTTGTGCCTAAGAAATGCAAGATGCCATGCTTCAGTGCACTACCATCCTTGGTGATTTAATGCTTTGAGAGATTGGCTATAACGCATATGAACTTCTACCTTAGCATGAATCTGGACCCAGTACAATCCACCTATCATCACGAACGATCAACAGCGGATGCGATCTTGCTGGTTTTTTACATTGCACTGGACCATTTGGACCATAAGGACACCTCTATCAGACAGTATGTGTTCTTACAGTCAACTACAAGGTGGTGTTCTCAACCATCCCCTCAAAACCTGGAGAACTGGGTCTCTGCTCATCCCTATGTAAGTGGATCCCTGACTTTGTTATTGACTGATCACAATCAGTATGAATTGGCAACAACACCTCCTCCTTGATAATAAACAGCACAGGAACACCACAAGGCCATGTGCTCAGTCCCCCTGCTCTTCTTTCTAAACACATTACTGTGTGACCAGACGCAGCTCTAACACCATCTTTATATTCGACCACAACACCGCTGTCGTTGGCGAATTATGAGTAATGATGAGACAGAGTACTGGAGGAAGATGGATATCCTGATTGAATGGTGCGAGAAAAAATAATCTCGTTTCCAACATTAGCAAGACCAAGGAGCTGATTGTTGACTCCAGGAAAAGGAAAGACAGGGATCCTTGAACCTGTATTCATCGATGGGATGGCAGTAGAAAGAGTGAACAGCTTCAAGTTCCTGGCCATCTATATTTCTGAATTTCTCCCCTGGGCCCAGCATTTGGATGCAATCATAAAGGAAGCTCGTCGATGCCTCTACTTTCTGAGAAGATAGAGGAGATTCAGTATGTCACCACTCCATCCAACTGTACAGGTGCATGGTCAAGGACATACTGACTTGTTGCAGCATGGCCTGGTTCAGCAACTCAAATGCCCAAGCACAAAGGGAGCTGCAGAAAATGTTGGGCATTGCCCAGACCATTCTCCAGGTCAAAGGCATCTTTACAGGAAGCACTGCCTCAAAAAGGCAGCTAATGCCATCAAAGACCTACACCCATGCTCTCACCTCGCTGCTACCATCGGGAAGAAGGTGGAGGAGCCTGAAAACTGTAACCTCCAGATTCAAGAGCAGCTTCTCCCCAGCAACCAGGTCCTTAAACTCTGCACAACGTCAACCACTACCTCACAACTATGATCAACTATGAACTTTGTTTCAGTTGCACTATGGATTTCAGCTTTGCACTATTATAGCATGGTTACCTAGTATAACTGATTTTTATTTCATTGTATTAATGATAATGTATATTTATTTGTGTGTTTCGCGTTAATGGGCATGTAAGGCAGCAACAAGTAAGAATGTCATTGATCTGTTGACAGTACATATGACAATTAAACTCTCTTGCCCCTTGACTCCTCATCTCAGTCATAAATGGCAGACTCTTTTACTGAAACTGTTCTCTAATTCTAGACTCCCCAGCTGGAGAAAATTGTCTCTGAATGTCTCACCTATTAATTCCTTCCAGAATCTTAAATTTCAATTCTTAAAAAGCTCCATTGGAAACAGGCATATCCTGAGCTCAAGCTCTTCTTATAAACCAACCTTGGCCTCAATACTTTATGATCCACATCAATGACGGATGAAAGGACAGAGTGTAACCTGATGCAAAGTTTAGGTGGGAGACTGAGCTGTGTGGATGACTGGGTCTGCAAAGGCATGCAGAATAAAATGATGGAGTGTGGCAGGAAAAATACAAATTGTGAAAACGTGCGTATTTGATTTGTTCGGTAAAATATTAATAAATGAAAAATTAATAATTGTTGCTGTGCAGAATGTTCTGAATGAACTTGTATGCAACACATGCATACATGCACGTAGAGCTAGCAATTGGAAAGGCAAATTGCTTCCTAATTTTTATTATAATAATTTACACTGCATCCTTTTCAAGGTATGTACATTCTTCTTCAGGACTATCTAGATAAAAGTGCACGCTTTGCTATAAATGCATTCTACTTGCTGTCTTTGCAATACAGTTTACCTTTTGTTGCACTAGCATGGCATATCCTCAAACCTGCACTTCAAAACTCATACATCAATTTGTCCCGTCTTACTCTCTAACTATCCTCATTTTGTAATTTACATGAACAATGCCTACTTGTCCCCATTTACCTACTGACCATTGAATCTCATTTACAGCCTCTTCCCCAAGCAATTAGTTGTTGTACTAACCAGTTCCCATGGAGCAGCACAGTGGCACAGCGGTAGAGTTGCTGCCTTACAGCGTCAGAGACCCAGGTTCGATCCTGATTGCGGGTGCTGTCTGTACGGAGTTTGTACATTCTCCCTATGACTGCATGAATTTTCACCTGCTGCTTCTGTTAATAATAATAATAATAATAATAATAATAATAATAATAATAATAATAATAACTTTATTACAGACTCAAGGTCCAGGCAAGGGGCAACATTACATTAAAAATGCATTGCATCTCAAATATCATAAATATATATAAAATCATGGTATATCACATAAAAACATCATAATTTATATATTTAAAAAAAAAAAAAAACTGTTTACTCCCATTCCCCAAAGACATATAGGTCTGTAGATTAATTGGCATCAGTAAATTTATAAATTGTCCCTTGTATGTAGGATAGTGCTAGTATAGGGTGTGGTCGGCGTGGGCTTGGTGGGCGAAGGGCCTCTTTCCATGCTGTATCTCTAAATCTCTGAAGTAAAGTCTAATGAAGGGTTCTTGGCCCAAAACATTAGGTGTTTTTCTCTTTCAACAGGATGCAGCCTGATCTACTGAGTATTTCCAGAGGTTTTGTTTTGTTTACAGATTTGCAGCAACCACAATATTCAGATTTTTCATTTACCATTTTATTTAATTTTATTTATACTTTTTTAATGTTCTTTAGATTCCCCCTATATTTCTGCGTGTGCATGGATAAGGTGCTCCAAAATATTATCTTTGATTCAGTTTTGGGAAGTGGCTTGCTCTAATCCTAATGGGGAGATGTTCCTCTATGCCATGTTATGATTCTATTGTTTCGAATTCCTCCAAGCACCTCATCAAATCCCTCTCCTCCCCCCACAGTACCTCCCCCTTGCCCTCCTCAGAGCTTGACCCCTGCCTGGTTTTCACCATCCCAACCCTCCTTTCTAATGCAGAACGATCAGTCCTTAGCATTAGCTTTACCTATGTACCCCTATGTCCACACCTCAATGAGCTCTGACCCTATCTTGATGCTGAGCCCTTCCATTGCCTACACGTCCGGTCTATTTTCTCTGGCAAAGAGTCCTCGCCTCCCAACGATAACCGATTTCCAACACTTCTTCCTCGTGGCCTTCTACTCTCTCTGGACTTTTTTTATTTCCAACTGCTGACATGATATCAACGGGTGGCGACTTCTCTACTCCCCCTACTCACTCCGATCTCACTCCTCTGGACTTCCAATCTGAAGAAGGGTTCCAACCCAAAGTGGCACCCACCCATCCATGTTTTCCAGCGATGTTGCCTGACTTACTGAGTTACTCCAGCACTTTGCGTCTTCCTCCAAAAGTAAAGCAGCATTGTTAACAGAGAAGCACATGTGAGAAGCTGCTGAACTATGAGGGTTTCCTTTACCCAATATTTACACACATTGAACCTGTAATGTTATGATAGAATTGTTGTAAGGAACTGCAGAGGCTGGTTTATCTGAGAATAGACACAAAATGCAAGAGTAACTCAGTGGGACTGGCAGCATCTCTAGATAGAAGGAATGGGTGACATCTTGGGTCGAGACCCTTCTTCAGACTGTGTTGTTGAGACATTCTTTCTATCCAGAAAGAATTCTTTCTATCCAGAAATGCTGCCTGTCCCACTGAGTTACTCCAGCATTTTGTGTTTATCTTATGATATAAGTATTGGTGGTAGATGAGTATTTACTCGCCAAACCAACTTGGTGTAGAGTAGCCTTCTTGAGCCATCACAGGGTGTCTCATAAGGTCCAATGGTGCAAAAGGTAGGTCCGCTGCCTCAAAATTCAATCAATGTTGGATTGATCTTGACATTCTGTGCTTACTGTGTGAAGTATGCACGTTCGCTCCATGACTGTTTTACTTTCCTCCAGGCTTGGGTCAAATGCTGATGAAGGAATAATACATTTCCAAGTCAGGGTGACTTTGAGTGCAAGTCTCGTGCGGCATCACTGCATGTTTGGGAAATACTACGGTAGAAGCAGAGATATATTGATGGAGGAGGGAGTGATTAATGAGGAGGGAGGGATGGTAGAGGGGATGCCAATGCACCAAAAGAGCTTCAACAGTTCAAGGACAAAGCTCACCACCATCTTCTCAAGGGCAATAAGTGATAGGCAATAAATACCTGTGATGCTCACATCTGGAAATATGAATAAGAAAATATCAGTAGTTTCTTTGTTCTCAATGGTGTAGAACTTCTTAAGTGTTGTTGGCTGTCTATTCAGCTGGAATTATACCCTGCTCTGCATCCGAATTCTGGGAGATATATGAGAATAGCCTGGTGTGATTCCATCAGGTAGGTGGTTGGAAACTCAACAAACGGCTGCCAGTGCAAGTTTACGATGCAGCATTTCATTGGGTACAGCATGTTGAAATGTCAGCACATTCTGTTTCCTTTAACAGATTCAGTTCCCCATTATTTCAACAGCAAAGGCTTGTGATCTGGTTAAATTATCTTAGTAAGCTGCCATGTAGAGGAATTGTGAAAAGGTAGCCTGAGTCTGTAACCTATAATGTTTGCCAGGATGTAAATCTATCAGCAAACATACTGACCAAGGTACGTACGTTCACATCTAAATCGTTAACATAAATAATGACGGCACTGATCCATGTGCTATATCATAAAGAGTGAGCTGCAAATACACAACCAATGCGAACCTGCACAGCAATGAAAGGAAAGATTAACCAGTGGGCGACACAGTGGTGCAGCTGGTAGAGCAGCTGCCTCACGGCGCCAGAGATTCGGGTTCGATCCTCTCCTCGGGTGCTGTCTGTGTGGTACGTGTAGCTACTTTAGGCAAACAAGACATCTTCCGTGACATCTTAGCACATGAGAGCTCAGCACATCTTGTTGAGATCAGGAAGACTGAAAACCGACAGTGGTGTAAGAAACACACAGCAGGTTAGGCAGTATACGTAGAAAGAGAAACAAAGGCAATACTTCAGGCTACTAATCTTTCTGAAAACCAAATACTAGACCAGTTCATAGTTGCTATACACTTAAAGAAGAAAGTCAATGTTAGGTTACACCAGCTTTTTGTGTCTATCTTTGGTTAATTATATGAATGTGTGCATTGAAAAGTTATTTGCACCTTACTGTTGGAAGTATAAAAATGGCATAGACAAAAAAGTGGGAGCTTAGTGGTGCATGTACTGTATATGGCTGGACTCACCATGTATCTACGTTTAGTTAGTTAGTTAGTTAGTTTAGTTAAATGGCATGTGTACCGAGATACTGTGAAAAGCTTTTGTTGCATGCTAGCCAGTCAGCGGAAAGGCATTATATGATTACCATCGAGCCATGCACAGGTTTCAGCCTTCTTGATCTCAAATATAAAAGTATATGAAATTATCAGAGGCATAAATAGGGTGGACAGTCAGAACCATTTTTCCAGTGTGGAAATGGCAAAGACTAGAGAGCATAGGGTGGCGCCGCACGATGGCAGCCTCGCTAACAGTCTGCCTCGTCCTTTTCTTCTTTTGTTGTTTTTAGTTTGTTATTAAATGTATGCTTTAGTGTATCTTTAGTTTTGTAGTATGTAGGGGGTGGGGAAACTTTTTTTAATTTTCTAAACAGAGCTGCAACTTTTCCCGAATCATATCTCTGAACTTACTGCAGCCTGACATCGTGTTGGTGGCCTCTTGCTGGGGATCGACTTTGGGAGCTCCAACCGCGGGAGCCTGCGGACTTAACATCATGGAACTGGATGTGCCTTGGTTAGGGACCGACTTTAGGAGTTCCAGCCGCTGGAGCTTCGATTGCCCCGACACGGGAGCTTTGATCTCCCCGACGCGGGAGCTTCAATCGCCGGCTGCGGGAGCTTCGATCGCCCCAACTGGGGATGGTTTGACTGCCCCGTCCACGGGAGAAAAGGAGGGAAGAAGATAAGACTTTATTTCCTCCCATCACAGAGCACTGTGATGGATGTTTATGTTAATTTTTATGTAGCTGAGTGTCTTGCTGCTTTTTGGTATGACTGCATGGCAAATCAAATTCCTTGTATATTCTTACATACTTGGCCACTAAATTCTTTGTATCTTGTATCTTGTATCTTTAAGGAGAGATGGGCAAGATTTAAAGGAGCTGTGCGGGCAGGTTTTTTCACACAGATAGTGATGGGTGCCTGGAGCATACTGTCAGGGGTGGTGGCAGAGGCAGATATGATCGTGGTGTTTCAGGAGCTTTTAAATAAACACATGGATTTGCAGGAAATAAAGGGACATTGATCATGTGCAGGCAGAGGAGATTAGTTTATCTTGGCATCACGATCAGTACGGACATTGTGGGCCAAAAGGCGTGTTCCTGTGTTGTCCTGAACTATGTTCCCTGGATATACCAGAATTCTGTTGTACTGGAGAGATGTAGTATGACTGCTTGGTAATGATGATGCTGTATGGAACACAGCCTAAGAGCAAAAGGTTGAAGAGTCAGCATGTGTTAAATATGCTGCTATGCAAATAAACCACTGCCCCTTTGATGTATATATGCTGTGCCTCACTGCATCTATGACGATATTGCACACATAGAATCTGACACTGCTTTCCCCCAGGGCAGTCAAACCAGTTATTGGCACATGCAGAACCGAGGCACCATGGGTTCCCCCAGTCTAATAATACAGTCATAGTTTCAGCAAAGGAAGGGAAAGTAGAAACATTAAAGGGGTCAGTGCTAGATCCAAACTTCCACCCTGTGCTAAACTCAGTAGTTTCAGCTGCTGCTCCTAAAAGGTAGGAAGAAGAATAACAATGGATTTCAGTTTCTTGGGCACTGGAAAAGAGAAATAAAGATTCACTGGGGTTTTTGCTCTGGACTAATGGTGATCTGGGAAAGAGGTGTTGACCTCAGGCAGGGACCAGGCTGGGTGGGTGCATTTGTATGGGCGCTATTCCTTTCCACCTCATTCCATCATCCCGATTCCCTCACTACACCAAGTTCAAAACTCCCATGGACTGATTGGTCAACTGAGCAGAGTGCTGGAGATTTTGGG
The DNA here is from genome assembly GCA_035221665.1 of Okamejei kenojei. Classification (NCBI taxonomy): domain Eukaryota; kingdom Metazoa; phylum Chordata; class Chondrichthyes; order Rajiformes; family Rajidae; genus Okamejei; species Okamejei kenojei. The sequence continues at coordinate 19,984,361 of CM069157.1, forward strand.
GTGGGATAAAACTATTGCCTCTTACTCGTAACAAGAGAAGGTTATAAGATTGGGAAAACTTTCTTATTGATCTCTTTGCATACAAGACCGAACAAAGAAATCTCCTGGAAGTGGACAGTAACTCTTCCTGAACCACATCCGCAGCTGAACAGGAAACTGCAGGAGTTTTATAACCAGGAGCCATGTTTTGTTCCAAATGTATATTTTAGTAAGCAGTAATTACAGGCCTCTGCAAATTAGCAAAGGAATTTTTGCAGAGCACATACAGTAATTAGCTTGCCCAGACTGTCAGACATATTGTTAAGTCTTGTGATCTGTGATCTGTGTCTGCATTTGTGGTAATATCCTAGTCAATATACAGTGTTTCTGCCTCCTCCATGTTGCCTGAGTTTCTTGACATTTTTACATTTTGATGTCTAGTTATTTGGGGCAGAGAGGAGGGACATTTCTGATGCTCAGTGACAAGGGTGTTTTGTTTAAAGATATGTGCGGACCTTCTGAGTATAACACTATTAAATGTATAGAGACTGTGATTGTACGAAACATTTTTGCCCAGTTTTTGTTTTGTATATATTTTCCGAATAAAGTTTATTTTTTTAGGACAAAAATTATTTGATATTCTGTGAAACTGCCTCTCACACCACATTCTAAAAAACCATCAATTGTGGAATCAGCATTACACATTTTCAGGAAACCATAATTTTCCAACAGGGTTTGAGTAGTTTGTTCTAGCAATGAACAATAAGGAATTCACACATGGACTAATTCAGAATTAGTCTGAAGAAGGGTCTCGGCCCGAAACATCACCTATTCCTTTTGTCCAGAGATGCTGTCTGACCGACTGAGTTACTCCAGCTTTTTGTGTCTAACTTTAGGTTTTAAACAATTTTAAAATGGTGACTGAATGAACATTGATTGACCAGTTGAAACCCAGCAGCTCACGTCAGGCTGCTCAGAGTGGTTGATGCAAACCTCTTCCAGCTGTGAGGGGAGCCATATGTCAGGCGAGCAACTTAATACTGTACCGTCTGCAACAGGAACTTGAAACAAAAAATGTCTCCAAATAAACCCTCTGTGTGACCTGCCTGTGAGATGCACAGACACAGCTGGGTAAACGGGATTTGTTTTTTATGTAAAGCGCCAAGTTCTGAGGTAACAAAGCGATGGATAAGCACTTCAATAGCAGATGAGCGGAGAGTTGGCAGAGTTTACAGACAAAGGTAGAAACATTTGGTCATATATAGTTTCCTGCATTACTCACTTGCAAGAATCAAGAATGGGAAACTGGTAAGATTTATTTTGTCTCCAAGTTTTTCACTGTACCTCTGTACACGTGACAATAAAAAACTAAGCTAAACTAAATAGTACAGAGACATGAAATACAATCGTTAGTGTGCCCAGCCTTCTTGAAGGAAACCATCTTGGATTGTTTTAATTTTATTAACCTAATGTTATATTGACAGGTCAATGTTCATGGAAGACTTATGGGCCTGTCCCACTAATGGGCCTGTACTTAGACGATTTTTTTAGGTGACTGCAGGAGGCTATGCAGTTGCCACATGGTAGCCACATGTTCGCGGGTTGTTGCCGGGGAGTCGCCTTCATGGTCGTGAGGAGTTCCCGCATTCTGGGAACTAGTCACGGCCTCATTATGGTCGCCAGAAATTTTTAGAATGAAGCCGCCATGGAGAGTAGGTGGGTCGCCAGGAGGAAGCCCGGTCGGCGAGGCTCCAGCCTCGGCATTTCCACTGGCTCACCGGACTCTGTCGAACCAGGCTCCGTGGCCTCCACCCACGGGCTCCATTCGTTTCTACGCGGCTTGCCAGCAGGCATCTGCTGCTGTAGCTTGCTGGGAGGCATCAACACATATGTGATATGTGCAGATGTAGTTCACCTGCTCACAGTGAGTGGTCTGAGTCTCGGTGGGTGTTCATATTAACACCTGAGTCCCAGCGTTACTGCAGACGTCTCCCTCTTGGTGTAAGTGCAGACATCTGCATTTCCAATAATAGCAGAGAGATCATCTGTTTTATAAGTTCAGAGAAAAATGGTGTCCACAAAGTGCTGGAAATACTCAATGGGTTGGGCTGCAGCTCTAGAGAACATGGACAGGTGACATTGTTTCAACATTTAACAGACATTTGGACAGGTTCATGGATAGGATAGGTTTGGAGGGATATGGGCCGAATGCGGGCAGGTGGGACTAGGGTAGATGGGGCATGTTTGTCAGTGTGGGCAAGTTGGGCCAAAGGGCCTGTTTCCATGCTGTGTGACTGACACCCTTGAGAATTCAAACATGTTTTCACGTTCTTGCCATGGGATCATTCATAAGGTCATAAGTGATCGGAGTAGAATTAGGATATTCGGCCCATTGTCCACTCCGCCATTTAATCATGGCTGATCTATCTCTCCCTCCGAACCCCATTCTCCTGCCTTCTCCCCATAACCTCTGACACCTATACTAATCAAGAATCTATCTAACTCTGCCTTAAAAATGTCCACTGACTTGGCCTCCACAGCCATCTGAGGTGTTCTTTGGACTGTCCTATGTCCATTACTTGGACTGTAAGGCTTGGTAGGTCCTGAGAATTGTGACCAGAGGGCAGGGGTGTGGCTGGATGGAGAGGGTGAGTGCTGTCCAGTATGGTACTGTATGGAATGGACGATTCACTCGAGGGAATTTAACATTCAAGAATCTATCTCGGCGTTAAAAATATCCACTGACTTTGCCTCCACAGCGTTTTGTGGCAAAGAATTCCACAGATTAACCATCCTCTGACTATAGAAATTTCTCCTCATGTCCTGGGAGGTGCTTGAAGTCTCTTTTAAAAGAGGCTCTGACAATGTACTGGTGTTCCTACTGTAGTCCAACGAAGTGTTAGCTGACTCTGTGTGCTCAGATCTTTTGGATGGCGTTTGAACCCACAGCATTAGAACTAGGAAGGAAGAGTATTATCCCTGAGCTACAACTGACACAATGTGAGGGCAGTCTGCCAATTCTCAATATCCAGATTCACAGCGATGAGCACGCCAGAAGTCTGAAGAAGTGTCCCGACCGGAAATGCCATCCACAATTCCCTACACAATTCATTGAGTCCCTTTGTTATTTGCTCAGGATTCCGGCACCTGCAGTTTCCTTTTGCCCCACATACCAAAAGTTGTTCGATTGCACACTTTCTGATTTTCAACAATAGTAATACAAAACGGTAACAGGCCGATTATGCTGACATTCAAATACCAATCCATACAATCACCTATACTAAATGAAACAAAAACAATTGAAATTTCATTTAGAGATACAGCATGGAAACAGGCCCTTTGGCCCAGCGAGTCCTTGCTGACCATCAATCCCCATCCTAGCACAATCCTGCACACTAGGGACAATTTACAATTTTTACCGAAGGCAATTAGCCTGCATGGGGCAGCACAGTGGCGCAGCGATAGAGTAGCTGTTTCACAACTCTTGGGGCACCGGAGACCCCGGTTCGATCCTGACTACGGGTACTGTCTGTATGGAGTTTGTACTTTCTCCCCATGACCACGTGGGTTTTCTCTCAGAGCCTCGGTTTTCTCCCACACTCCAAAGCTGTACAGGTTTGTAGGTTATCTGCTCATTCCACCCCTCTGCTCTTCCATTTTCTCCCTAAATCTTACCAGCTGATTGAGAAATGAATGGAATGTCTATTTCAAACAGGTTCAGCATCATTAAAACTAAACTATCATTTGTGCAATATTGCTCGGTCCCAACCTCATGATATAACGTGGCCAATCTTCACTTCTGCCCAGCTGAAGTTTAGAGAAAAATAGGCAACCCGTTGCAACGCAGTCATATCCAACTCCTTCCAAAACACTGGCCAGGACACTTACCATCCTGTGCAGGCGGGAAATCATGTAAAAGATGCCAAAGCCCCAAGCAAACATCCATGCTGACATTGTTGTTTCTGGATTTATTGTGGCTGTTATTCTGCTACGTTCAATCAGGTCACTGCGATCTCGTACACAAGCATTGGGCTGGGAAAGGAAACTGCTCACAGAATTCCTTTTAATGTCACAGAAGCTCGGCAGATCCACGAGTGAGGACTACTGCAATGTCTCATCGGTAAATCAACCAATCCTCACTGATTGGAAATATCAGCCCTAGCTTGATGAAGAGAGTCTTGTACCACTTCTTCATCAAGTTAATCAGAATCTCATCTCAGAGATAGACAAAAAATGCTGGACTAACTCAGCATCTGTGGAGAAAAGGAATAGTTTTGAATTTTGTGTCAAGACACTTCTCATCTCAGAGAGTCTGATTAACCTGTTCTGTCCTTGGCAAGTTGAGAGGTGGGTCTCTAGATAGACATGAAATGCTGGACTAACTCAGCGGGTCAGGCAGCATCTGTGGAGAAAAGGAATAAGTGACACTTCTTCTCATCTGTGTCTGGTTAACACTGTTCTGCCCTTTGCAAGTTGAGAAGTGGGTCTCGAACAGCCTTTGCAGTTGCTGTTGTATTGTGGTAATTAATATTTCAATTCTTATAAAGAGACCTTATATTTTCTTGAAGACATGCGGAACATTGACCCCTGTCACTTGTATGTTCTTTTTGAAATAAACAGATTGTTATATAATTGCCTCAGTCAAGCAGTTTGTTCTGTTTTGAGACGGTTTAGAAGAGCTTATTATTGTGTCTCTTTTTCACCTACTTTTCCACACAAATTTTCCTTTTCAACTCCCCTCACTGATTTTTGATAATTTTATCTCTGCCCACTTCCTGCTTCTGCTGGATTAAAGCAGTCCGTGTTTGGTGAGTCTCGGACAGTGAAATGTTCTGCCTGTGTGTACATTTTGCAATCTCTAGATATATCTGTAAAATAATTTTTAAATGATTCACGTTCATAGTGCACTAATCAGGCTTTCTGTAAGGGTTTCTTAGACAATGGATTACTTGTGAAGTATAGTCAGAGCTGTGATACAGGAAACAACAGCAGCCAACTGGTGCAAAAAAAACCCAAAGTGCTGGAGGAACTCAGTGGGTCAGGCAGCATTTGTGAACGCAAATGGACAGATAAGATTTATCGGCTTCCTACTTCAGACTGGTGTTTGGATATCAGGGTACTGTAGATGGCAGGTAGAAGGAGGTGAGGGATAAGGGTGAAGCAAGAGTTGACAAGTGATAGGTGGATCCAGGTCAGGAAGGGTTGCCAGGGAGATGAGTCAGGTGAGGGAGGCAGGATGGAGATAGTAACAAGGGATGGAGGTGATAAGTAGAGAAGACAAAAGGGTGGGAATGGTGGGATCTGATACGAAAGGAATTTAGGGAATGAAATGTAGAACCAGAGAGATGGATGGTGGGTAGAAGGGAACTGGGAGGTGGGAAGAAAAATGGGGGACCCAGTGGAGAGAGAGGTGAGTGATGAATGGAGGTGGTGGAGGGGAGAGGAACTGGCGGAGGAGTACAATGAAAGGGCAACAAGGGAAAATAGTGAGTGGAAATAGTGAAAATTTAAGAATGTAATGTTCCTGCCAGTGGGTTCTAAGCTATCCAAGTGGAATATGTGGTGCTGTTCATCTAGTTAGTGTGTGGCCTCACACCGGTAGTGGAGGAGGCCGAGGACAAACAGGTTGGCTTGGAAATAGGAAGGGGAATGAAAGTGGTTAGGCACACGGAGCTCCAGCTGGCACTGGCGGCCTGAGGACAATTGTTCAGTGACGCCGTCACTTGGTCGACACTTAGTTTCACCGATTTAGAAGGGGCCACGTCAGGAGCACTGAATGCAATTACTGAGGCTGGAGGAGAAGCATGTAAACCCATGTTACACTTGCAAGGGCCGAGTAGGTCAATCAATGGAGGAAAAGAGGGAGGTTCGGGACAGTTGTTACACTCCCTCGGTTGCAGGGGAGAACGCCTGGTTATTAGGAGGTCAAAGGGTGGGGGAGGAGGGATGAGAGAACCATGCAGCCATGGAGAGCGTGGTCTATGCCGAAGGCAGAAAGGGGTGGGCTGAGGAAGACGTGACTGGTGGTGGAATAGTGTTGAAACTGATGGGAATGTTACGGAATGGGAATGTGGCCAATATGTGCTCAGCAAGCACACACAAACAACAATTTAATAATGGCTAGATCTGTATGTTTTGTCATGTTGATTGTGGGCTCGGACTTGGGGTACTCCACCTTCCTTTTGAACAGTGTCATGGGATCTTGTACATTCATCTGACATAGATGGCCCTTTGGACAGTGCAGTACTGCCCAGAACACCAGAGCATTGGCATCATATTGTGAGATACCCTTTATGCTCACAATTAATGCTCAAAGACTAAATCCTGGAAGCAAGAGATTCTTTATTTTACAAGTCTGCAGACCGGGTGCCTCTCCAACTCGAGACACCCCGAAGCCAGAGAAATCATCCCCCTTTATACACAGAATCTTACATTCAACCTCCCCTCTGGACCCTTCTCCAATCAGGGTCGGAGGTGCACAATCTGTAGGTACATCCCACCGTACATCCCCTCGCACCTCCCATATCATACATTGCATGTTCAAACATGTTCATGGTAATGAGCAATTTCTTGACCAGGGGTGTGTTGTAATATTCATTTATTCTATTAAGCATGCTCAGTTGCTCATGACCTACCCTAGTTTTACTCACCTCCTAGTGAACCCTCTCAGTTCTCCTATATCAGTACTAAAGCTAAGCTATAGTGACAAAGGTCCCATCTATCACTCCCTTCCACTGATAGGGATCTCTCTACATCACTCCCTTCTACCGCTATACAATGCTATCACTTCTTACTCAAAGACTCAAGGATGGGTCTGGCAACCTTCAGACACCGCTGTGTCAGAATCCTTCTCCAGCCCCTCTCTGTTTGAATTCTCTTTAAAACTCCTTTCTTTAATAGGGTTTAATCACTTTATCCCTCACAATATCTTGTGCTCAGATCTCAGGAGCGGGCCTCAGCGTACATCCCATTGAGCCACTGTGACATTGAGAAAAGTGCCAGTGCTAAATTTATGCCATCACACAAGCTTCAGCATGTGTACAATGACTGGCTTCTGATCAAACGTCCATTTTATATAAACAGAGCATTTTTACAGCCTTTGGCGTGCGGCAGTAGCAGTATGCCACAGCTGAAATAAACCTTTCATGCTCTTTGCCTATTTGAATGTGACTGAATAAACCTAATTTCACGGCATAAACAGGCCCAGTTATCTTCTCCTGCCAACCATGTTTAACTATTCGACTAATCTGTCAATAGTTTAGATAAATTAAGAAATACAGGGTGGAAACAGGCCCTTCAGCCATCTGAACACTAATTCTATCCTTACCCACTAGGGGCAATTTTTCTTACAGGAAGTCAATTATTCTACAAACCTGCACAGCTTTGGGATGTGGGAGGAAACCGGAGCACCCGGAGAAAACCCATGCGGTCACAGGGAGAACGTACAAACTGGGTACTGACAGCACCCGTAGTCACGATTGAACCCAGGTCTCTGGCGCTGTAGAGCAGGAAATCTACCGCTGCGCCATTGTACCGGTATGAGGGCGAGGAAACTAGCTGGAGCAACACTGCTTCTGGCAGATATGCCACTTGGAAATCTTCACATAAACAGTGAGATCAGCAGTGAGATCAGTCTGAAGAAGGGTCTCGATCCGAATCGTCACCCATTCCTTCTCTCCAGAGATGCTGCCCGTCCCGCTGAGTTACTCTGGCATTTTGTGTCTAGATAGGGAGATTAGCAAACAGGTCACACTTCTAATCTAGATGTGATGATGGAAAAGCATCTTGAAAATACATTTCCTGAAACCAGGTGTGGTGAGGAAATAACGTTGAGTGAACTGCACTACAACCAGTTCCTATTCTAGGCATAAAGCTATTGTGACCTGCAGAGTTAGTTGGATTGCATGGAGGGAGAGGTTTCCAAAGTCTTCCCTCTATTTCACATCCATATTATCTGGAATTCCACTACTCCCAGGGGGTCACATGTTTCTGTGTTGGTGGAGTCTCTGTCATAGGATGCAAATGGCGTTACAACCAGATGGGGCAAGCTAGATAGTTCCGTTGCTCTTTTCGCATCATCTTTTCCTTCGTATGTTTGCCTTTCCATATTACATTCACTCTGACAATGAGTAGATTGAATTCACTCTCCAATTAAATGGACACTTTCAAGAGTAAAACCAGGTTATATCCAGGTTATAAACTAATTTGCAGCTCAGGTCAAGCTGGATGACTTCTGTACAGAATTGTTGAAAGACATGTACCATTTTGGCAGCCGTCAGTCTGCAAGACAATAAACAATGGTGCACTTAGAGCAAGCGGCTTTAAAAATGTCTCCCAGTTAACACTGTACGTCATCAATGTTTTTCAAATGAAATTCTAAAATAATAATTTTGCACATATTTGATAAGTGCTTAACCCAACACATTCAATTTATTTGATCAATTTTATTTTCTCCTCTTCTGAAGGTGCTAACTCCCATGCTGACAAGGGTTGTGGAGTCACCAGCAGCCCTTCCATTTTGTTTAGTTTAGTTTAGTTTAGAGGTACAGCATGGAATCAGGCCTTTCGGCCCATCGAGTCCACACCGGCCATTGATCACCCGTTCACACTAGTTCTCCGTTATCCCACTTTTTCATCCACGCCCTGCACATGAATGAGAATTTACAGCAGCCAATTAACCTACAGACCTGCAATTATTGGGGGTGTGGGGGGAATCCAGAGCACCCGGTGGAAACCCATGTGGTCACAGGGAGAAGGTGCAAACTCCAAATGGACAGCACTCAAGGTCAGGATCTGACCCGGGTCTCTGATACTGGGAAGCAGCAGTTCCACCTCCACCCTAAAAATCACATTAACCAAAAGGTTGTTCTCATTCTTTTCGACCGGGCAAGAAACACTGGCATCTGGTGAAACTGAGCCCGATCTGAGCCCCTACACCCAAATAAATCCTGGGACCAGTGGAAAATGGTCAGGAACAGAACTCCCAACCTCCCTCTCCAGCTCTATACACTGATTGTGAGTTATTATTCTGAATATTTTTGGATGAAAATACAAATACTTTTGGATGAAGAGTCTCTCTTAATTTTTCCTTATATCTTGACGTTCTTAAATTGACCGCGTGATTTTGCCTGCCTGTTTCCGGAGAAATCAAAACAAACTTGTCAAAATATTTAGAGAAATGTTGCTGTGCCTCACTTACTTCATTCTTACAGCTCTCCTGACTTGTAGTACATTGTTTATGTCATCACCCCACTTAAACTGACAAAGGGGTCCCAGCTTTTTGCTTGTACACTCTTACTGTCCCTGTTTGACATCAAAGTAAATTCTGGCAACTCAACAACGCTTTTAAGTCCTTGTCAACATTAAAGAACTTGTTTTCCTATCATTTATGTCAACGGGCCCTTCTCTTCTCCGAGTCAATAAAAAAATTGAGTCAGGTCAAGAGGTTTTTATTGTCATATGTCCCAGATAGAACAATGAAATTCTTCCTTGCTGCAGCACAACAGAATATGTAAGCATAGTACACTGTAAACAATATAATAAACGAGAGAGGAAAAAACAGTTCGGTGTGTATATAAAACATACTCACAAGTACACATATATACAGTACTGTATATATATATATATACATATATATATACATACAGTATACACATACACACACACACATACGCACAGTACACACAAAAAACAAACAATAACAGTGCAATAATAATAATAATAATAATAATAATAGTCTATTATAGTTCAAAGCTTATTTGAGGTTGTAGTGTTTAATAGCTTGATGGCCGTAGGGACGTTACAGTTTTCAGGCTCCTGTACCTTCTTCCCGATGGCAGGGGTGAAATGAATGTGTGGCCAGGGTGGTGTGGGTATCTGATGATGCTGACTGCCTTTTTGAGGCAACGACTCGGATATATCCCTTCAATGGTGGGGAGGTCAGAGCCAGTGATGGAGTGGGCAACGTTCACGTTTTGCAATCTTTTTCACTCCTGGGCGTTCAAGTTGCCGAACCAGGTCATGATGCAACCAGTCAGTATGTTCTCTACTGTACACCCGTAGAAGTTCAAGAGAATCCTCAGTGACGTACCGAATCTCCATAATCTTCTCAGGAAGTAGAGGTGTTGATGTGCTTTATTTATAATTGCATCAGTGTGCTGGGTCCAGGAAAAATCTTTTGAAATGTGCACTTCCAGGAATTTGAAGTTTTTTGACTCTCTCCACCATTGATATAAATGGAATTGTGGGTCCTCATCCTTCCTCTTCCAACGTCCACAACCAGTTCATTGGTTTTGAGAGCCAGGTTGTTGTGCTGGCACCATTTGGTCAATCGGTCGATCTCACTTCTATACTCTGACTCATCACCACCTGTAATTCGTCCAACAACAGTGGTGTCGTCGGGGAACTTGAAGATGGAGTCTGGCTGCACAGTCATGAGTATAGAGTGAGTAGAGCGGGAGACAGAGCACGCAGCCTTGAGGTGCTCTCATACTGATTGTTAATATTTCTGCCAATTCAAACAGACTATGGTCTGTGGATGACGGAGTCAAGGATCCAATTACAGAGGGATGCGCAGAGACCATGTATTTGCATAAACGACAAACACCAATCCAAAAAGAACGTTTCTTTATTCTTACTTTATTCTTTTTGAGTTTTGTTTAATCACGTCTAATATGTATTTAACCGCACTTTCTGAATGATAATAATTTTACGTTATTTCCTATGCCAGGGTAATTTTTAAAGTGTAAAACTGTCAAGTCAACACCTGAAATGTCACCCATTCCTTCTCTCCAGAGATGCTGCCTGTCCCACTGAGTCACTCCAGCATTGTGCGTCTATCATTGGTTTAAACCAGCATCTGCAGTTCCTTCCTACACATGTAATTAATGTCCACTCACATTGATCAAAGAATGCTGTTCAATACGCTTCCCTAGACACTGCACCCCTCACGAGTCAATATTGAATGTAGTAATTGCAGATAACCAGCCTTTCCTGTTTGTGTGGCAGCCAACATGTAAGGTCATCACCAGTTGTATTAAGTCAGTTTTGCTCTGTCCTCAGTTGTTTCCTGATCTGCGGAGTATTTACACCATTCTTGGTTGTGTTTCCTGCAGCTTGTCATGTTCAATAGCCTTCTCCGTCTCTATAACTTAAAACATGCTTGCTTTGTCAATTTTCCAGTGGTGAAGAAAATAATTGATCTGAAACATTAACTCCATGATGGGTTTTTTTTTTGTGGATAATGCCTGATTTGTTGAATATTTCCAACATTTTTACTGACAGACACAAGATGACCTAAAACTTCACTAAATCACCCACCTCCATGCTCTTCAGCCCCTATCTGATCCTGTGATTGCACAAGGCCTGACCAGATCCCTCTGCATTGATTCTGCTGGCCCTGACTCTCAGTTGCCCACACATCTCACAATATCCCTGAGGCCAGTCCTGACCCAGTTTCCTTCGACACTTCTCCATCTCTGACAGCCTCCAAAATGCCCATCCCAACCAACCCTTCCAACCAACATCCCATCCTTCCACCCAGCTTGGCAAACAATGCCCCCCAAAATCCACCAACCCCCCCTCTGACCCTCAGCAATGTCCAAGTCGCCAGTCACTTGTTTTGCCGCTATATATTTATGGCCATTCACAATTTTGATGACAGATCATTGACCTGAAACATTAACACTGTTTGTCTCTCCACAGAAACTGCATGTTCTGCTGAGTATTTTGAGCATTTTCTGTTTTAATTATAGATTTCCAGCACCAGCAGTTTTATTTGCTTTTGTCTCACAATCTAATGCAGTTGAAACATTACTTCCCGTCAGTATGACACACATTTATCACCCTACTCACTGAATCACACTGTCTTGCGCAATCGATTCTTGTTTCTGTCACATTTTGTTCTGTAAATGTCACCTTCCTTCCGTCACCATTGTTTTTGAGTTGTCAGCAAAAATGTTCTTTTTTTTTAAAGTATACAATCTCTAACACATTTTTTTTTAAGCATAACGTTTGCGAGAAGACTGGGAGCAGGACGTGCAGGAATACGTGCATTGGCTTAGCAGCACAGAGAAGTGGAAACATTTTGCACCTGCAGAACATTTGACTTGCAAAACTTATCAAAGGTGTGTCAGAAACATTTAATCATTTCTGTACCCACACTGAGCTAAAGAAGAAAATAATAAGGTATGTGACTATGTGACCCCTCATTTCTCTCCAGATATTCTGTCTGTCCCGTTGTGTTACTCCAGCTTTTTGTGTCTATCTTTGATGTAAACCAGCATCTACAGTTCCTTCCTACACACAATTAGATGTTGAGCATAACAAATGGGCAGCATCAAGTGCCTTGTAACCTTCATCCTTAGGAATGTGAAGTCAGGAAAAGTAGTAAGGTAGCAAATATCCCATTTAACAAAAGTGTGTTTTGATTTATGATCTCCTGATCATTTGTGTTCCTGATCCTTGACTTGCCCTCTTTCCTTGACTTCCAATTCCTCCGTCCATGCATTTAATCCTAATTGTCTTCTCTGCTTCCTAGACCCTCTCACTACTCCAAACCACAATTACACATCTTCCGATTTAGTGGAAGGGGTTACTTACCTGTCATCCCACCAAGCCTTAGATCTCATCCTTCCCCTCCCCTGCTTATTCCCCATCATCACCAAACCTTTGATCTCAACCTGTATATTTTCCAACCCTACTCTAGCACTGCCTCCTCAATGAAATAGTTCCGCTTCCTAAAAGTAGGCTTTGATCTCCTCTGGGACGTTGCAATGCAATGAAGGGTGGGTGCCAACAGCACCTTAAACCATATCTGTCAGGAATGGACAATTGAAATCAGTTGAAAGATGCTTTATATGTACATGTCTCCTTTCACAAAATTGGGATGCCCCAAAGCATTTAAAAAATAAAACAGTACATTAGGACTACATGGGATTAGTCATTGTTATTGTGTAGAACGTGTGATGGATCACAGTATGATCCCACAGGCAATAATGGGAAAATTACAAGACTATTTGCTCTTTTGTATGAATGTGCAATAAATGTGGGCTGGAAAAGGGGGCTATAAATCATTTTCCAAATTGTGACATGGGTTCTTGCATATCCACCCGAGAAAACAGACAGGACCTCTGTTCATTTTAACCAAATTGCAGCTTGCCCATTGTTCTAGATCTCCCCAGCATTGAACTTGGGTGCTTGATTCTTATCTCTGCACCACACAAATTAAAGGTGTCGCGTAAACAGAAGTGTTGCTGAATAGTTTAAATGCTTTAATGAGAACAACAAGCTAATAATTCCATGGCGTCAAACATTCATTAGACAGGAAGCCTACAACTGTTTTGTACAAGCCCCCCATGCCTCAAGTAACCTTTTGTGCTCAAAATACTTTTCTCTGGATGGATGGAGGTGTAGGGAGGGGATTAATGATAGAGTAGGATGGCTCTGACTTGAAATATTACAGGGTGTCATAGGATTGAGGATCCTGGGGTTAGTAGGATTGGGAGTTGGATTCTGAGTAGGGAGTGGTATGGACCTGTGTTATTGGGGATAAATACAAAGTGCTGGAGTAACTCAGCGGGTCAGGAAGCATCTCTGGGGAAAATGGATGGGTGACCTTTTGGGTCAGGACCCTTCTCCAGTCTTCAGTATTGAGGATCTGGGAAGATTTCAGTCCTTGTTTAGAATCAAAATCTGTGTTTGAGCTAGGCCTCAGGTTAGGTGTTCTGAGAGCCTATTGGTAGTAGGATTGGGGTCTTCGAGACCAGACAACATTGGACAATGTGTAATCCAAGGTCCTGGGTCAGCAAGAGGTTGGATGAAAGTGAACATTAGGGAAGCAATCGAAAGGAGAAGCTGTCTGGAAAATGGTGGAAGCTTTGCCAGAAACTCCTGTACCAGGAAGTGTCTGGCCCAGCAGGGTACTGTCCACCATCTGTTCTCCTCCATTAGGAGGTCAGGTGCACAACACAAGGATTTTGCAAATCAGCCAACAAAATATGCCTGACATGTGAACAGAGATCCAGAATTAAATTCCTTGCAGTGTGTTACCAGATTGTGATAGACCTTAGTTCCACTACACATAAAAATCATTGTGCTATGTGCTAGAATTCAATACCAAAGAGCCACACTCATGGAAGGATCCAGCTTTGTTGCATGCCACAGTAGAACTTGATGTACCTGACCCAAATATTTATCTAGTTGCATCTCTCAGATGCTGACGCCTTACCTTTCGTGACCTTTATTAAAATTATGTTAAAAAAAATTCTCACATTTCTTTAACCACCAAGAGACCGCCTGCATATTGTAATGTTGCCCAATGTTAATTATTGATTGAAGTCATATTGGGTGACAATGTGCTCTGTAATTTAAATCTGCTGCTGTTTGTGTTGAAAGGAATAAATCAGCAGGTTTTCAAGGTACAAGATACACTATTTGGTTCCCTGGAACCAGTCAGGGCGTTCTGATGGTTCTCTTCAGAAGGAAGGGACGTCTTCTTTCCTTTCATTTGTTTCAGAAAACTCTGTGCAGCAGTTCCTCTTTGGATGTCGTCAGATTGCTAAAGGGCACAGTAAGTCGGTGTTGATAGTGTTATCAGTGTGCACTGATCGACAGCTCCAAGGTGCCAATCAGTCACACCTCCCAGCTGTGCCGTCACAAGTGAGTGGAAGGAGCCTCCGAGTCCGAGTTGGTTAGCTGCTTGCTAATTACCTTGGCTTGGATACAAGGGTTTCAGGGCAGGATTCTGTGAGTCACTTCCTGTGCTTGTTGGGCCCCTATTCTTGCCTCAGTTCTGTCAGAGCAGTCAGTCTTCAGCCAGCCTGCCTGCCTTGCAGACTGTATGTTAGAAGCCCCAACCATTACACAAGCAGGAGAGAGAGCACAGTGAACGATTCAAGCATTTACCTTCACAAGGAGCACTTTGATCAGTGACCTGAATTCACTGCTGATACTGTTGGTAAGTGTCCAATTTTTTTTATTTTTTTTTGCTGTTTGAAATCTCCAGTCCACTGTAACCGCTGCTCGTGCTTGTTGTCTGTAAATAGCAGACTGGAAGCTCTCTGGAGCTGCATGCCTTTGCAATGCTTCTCGTCTGCTGAATGCCCTGCAGAATACCTTGCTACAGGGTGGCCTTCTGCTTGTGTGAAGTCATTGGAATTACTGGTGGTTTAAAGCAGGGGAAGAAAGAAACTTAACAGCTCACATTTTGCTTTAGCTTCCAACGTCTCCCTGACGATATGGGGAATGTAAAGTTTACAACTTCAATCAAAGAGCAGCCTCTCCTTTTCGAATGGGTCAGGCTTCTGACCACTGCAATTACCCAATACTCCTTCGGGGCAAGTGGTCACGAATGAAGTAAAATACTATTAACAGACACACAAATCTCCAACACCATCTAACCTGGAGACTGGAGAACGAAGCTGCTGTTTTGTTTTAGTGGGGAATACAACCACAGTCTGACTTTGCTCTGGTCCAAAGAGCCATGCATACAGTTCTACCCCGAATCACCCACTGAGTAATATAGATGGGCAAAGGAAGGGGATATTTTGTAAAACTGTACGGTCTTTGAAGCGTTGAAGCTTGTCTGCTGAATGTGAAGCAATACACGTCAGCTTTCAACAAAACGCAGGCTGAGTCGTGAAAGTGCTGTCCTTCCCAGCTCCCGTTATCTCATGCCCTGTATTAGATTACCAGCCCTGGAGCTTCCCTTGTGAGAGCCAAAAGGCAGAGGCAGCAGATGCTTCTGCAGGAGGTCAGGAAGTGTAGCCTGAAGCTGGTCGTTCTGACCTCAAACAATCAGCTCCCTACAATCACAACATACTGATTTTTTTTTTCCCTATAAATTTGTGGATTTGAATAAATGTGAATTTCAGCTGCATTGCCTTGCAGGTTATCTGTGCGAACTGCATAAACTCTCAAAGTTTCAGATGGGTAGACAATTAATTGCAGTTTTGAATGAAAGCAGATTCCCCTGATCATTTAAAGAGGTAAACCGAGATGCTGGATTGTACTCGTCAAAATAAGGGCCATGCCATGTGGTCTCACTTTCCTGAGGCAGGACTTGCTCTTTGTAACAGATTATAGTTTGCAAATTGAAGCTCTTTTCACAGTTCTCAGACAACATTTCAAATATTCGTTGCGGTTTCAAATGAGATTTATTTGCTTTCAAAACAGGGTGATTTATATGATAATAGATATGGAGGAACATTCTTCAGTCCCTCCAAGTATTTCAGACATTACTGTTTGTGGTAGTGGGGAGGGGGTGAGGGGTGGTGTTGCTGTTGATGTGGTGCGAGACTGATGAAGCATGGGTTTACGTAAGCTTTAACGCAGACATTAGCAGTGAGTGAGTGAAAATTGCATTAAAGGAGTGGACCTTGATGCTGATGCATTAACCAGTGCTTTGCTAGAAATGATTAAACCACTGATGTCCAGCTGCCGTAAAACAGGGGTCACAGTATCACAATTCATGAACAAATAAAAAAAAATCGCACTCTTGTATATTGGTAATAATATTAACAGCACCACCAAAAATAACTGTTTTATTGCTTAAAACATTTTGAGAAATTTCCAGTTTTACAATTGAAATGTATCATTATTACATACTGTAACGAAATGCAGGTAAGCACCAAGAAGCTGGAAATAGAAACTTCAGTTTGTTACTTTTGCTCATTTTAATCTCTGTCTCTCCATGGGATATATTCCACCTTGTTGGTATCTCGCTCATGTGGCGAGCAGTGTCGGTGAACATAGGACTTGAGTGCAGGTCGGCCCCAGGTTACGGCAGGGTTCCATTGCTGAGAACTGTTCGTAGCCAGGTCAGTTCGCAAGTCGGAAATGCGATCGCAAACTGAGTTCCCGCTCAGCAGAAATGCCCTGAGCCCTGCCCTAGATGTCAAAGGCATCCTCCCAGTCTCCCCAATGCTCACTCGTATGTATGGGTTATACGCAAGTTTAGTTTACTTTAGAGAAACAGCATGAAAACAGGCCCTTCAGCCTACTGAATCCATGCTGACCATCTATCACTTGTTCACACAAGTTCCATGTTATTGCACTTTCTCATCCACTCCTTACGCACTAGGGGCAATTTACAGATGCCTTTTAATGTACAAATCCATATCTTGGGGATATGGGAGGAAACGGGAGTGGTCATAGACAGAACCTGCAAACTCCACATAGTCAGGATCAAACACAGGTCTCTGATGCTTGAGGCAGCCGCTCTACCAGCTGCGCCACTGCGCTGGAGGTGGGTGTTCATAACCCTGGGTGGACTGCATTTAGTTCAGTTTAGTCTAGAAATACATGCCCTTCAGCCCACACCGAGCAACTGGGTCTATCCTACACTCTGGGGACAAGGGACAGAAACCAAATTAGCTTACAAACCTGCACGTCTTTAGATTGTGGGTGGAAATCTAAACACCAGGAGAAAACCTACACGGTTACAGGGAAAATGTACCAACTGCGCACAGACGGCACTCGTGGTCAGGATCGAGCCCAGGACTCTGGTGCTTTAAAAACAGCAACTCTACCACCGCACTGTGGAGGAGGGGAAGTTAAAGCCCTGCTGAAAGATGTCCTCGCTTGTGTTGATGTTGCAGTGGGGTGGTGGTGTGGGGCCAAATGGATCACTTTCTCATCTCTAGCCTGTGGTCACTGCAATGAATAGTGACATCCCCTCTGGCTGTATTCTCGGGCCAAGTCACTCGGCACAGTTTGCGTACCTTCTTGAAATCTGTTTGACCATTGGAAGGCGATCCTTTTTTTAAAATCATTTTGCTGGCCAAGGATTCAAACACCACAAATATCCAGCAGCCAGCGCTGAAGTTACAGCCAACCAAGTTCCTAAATACAGGACGTGTTAACTCATTTTGTGGCTCTGGGCTGGATGTGATTTGCAAAAATAAAAGAAACAACTTGTATTAACCTCAAATAAAAACGGTCAGTAGTTCAGTTTTCATATGTGAATGTGAATTTCTTTACGAGTGCCTTACGAGGCACAGCCTGTATATACGATGGAGCAGTTTGGAGTACCAGTGGGACGGATTTGCGGGCGGCTGCAGGGCTGCAGGCATCTCTGCCGTGGGGGAACTCGATATGCGGCCGCATTTCAGTTATGAACAGCTCACAGGGTCGGGACTCTCCTGTAACTTGGGGAGGAGCTGTTGACAAACCGAGTTAACAGTTCAAGTTAATGACTTTTCATCGGAGGGTTATAATAAACATGGAATGTTAACTTTGCTCTTTTTCCTCAGATGCTGCCTGATCTGCTGAGTATCTCCAGCAATGTCTGCAATCTCCAGCTATTTTAACATTTGCACTGCCTTGCATCGTACCAAGAGAGCATACAATAAGCACACACATCCAAAGATATTTTTGTTACTTTTTTCGGCTTTCATTCTGAACAGAAGATGAATTTGTTCAAATCATACTTTGCAAGTGTCCCGAGAAGCTGCTCGGGGCCACAGCAAGGAGTTCAAGATTATGACAAGGGGCCTACTGTAATCTTATTACCAGGGCTGTCAATTGTTATGCATCCCTGAATCAACTTTGTGCAGACTCTCTCTGGAAGCTAATAACCTCACCACTTCAAACTATTTAAGCTCTTACTGGTAATCCCTTTGTTAAAATGGCTTCATAGGATTTGATGCAGAAATAACATTTTTACAAAAACAATAATTACTTGTAATTCTCAAGTCACTTTTAGGAAGAAAAAAAAGGGGGATTAAAATGATATTCATTGTCATGTCTTTATGCGGCTTAAATCTTTGTTAATGTGCCCAGGACATATAAAAATGCCCGTGGAAGCACTGATTAAAGATGCCATTTCTGCTGTCTCTTTACGTTTTAGCATTGCGAGGAATATGTCATTTTGGCAGATTGGTGAATAAACAATTCCAGAATTGTGTCCTTACAGAGTCAGTCATGTGTCCTGCTAAAATACTCCCCTGATATATGCTTTCACAGAAGACTAACAGTACCTGAGCAAGCCTTGCGTCTGTTTGTATTGGAACAAGCTTCAAAAACTCCTGCTGTGCAAGTGTTGCTTGGTGATTAAGAGGTGACTTTGAACAGTCTGCGATCTCTGTTTGTTCAGGGAGATTTCTTTTTAATCGCTCTTTTTAGTCTCTTTTGTTCTTGGATGTAGTCGAATGAAAATATTAAACCAATGCTCTTTCATGCCTTCTAACTTACTTGAACCTAAGAATCCCGCAGGTCCCTTTTCCTTTCACAACAACTCAACCAGAATAATGGACATGAAAGTCAGCTCTTGACAATGTCCTGGGAACTCTGTGCACTGATGGGGTCTGGCTGTAGGCGGGTGGCAAATGAGCCCACCCACATACTAAAGGTTGCTGTGATAGCAGAGCTGCCTTGCTTTTAATTTGTTTTCCTGTATTCCATGATGGTAATCATATTGCCAAATTACAGAATCGAGTCACCATCAGGTGGCACCTAGGGGTGGCACCATTGTGCAGCGGTAGAGCTGCTGCCTCACAGCGCCAGAGACCCGGGTTCGATCCTGACTGCGGGTGCTGTCTGCATGGAGTTTGTACGTTCTCCCCGTGACCTGCGGGGGCTTCTCTGGGAGCTCCAGTTTCCTCCCACACTCCAAAGCCAAACCGGTTTGTAGGCTAATTGGCTTGGTAAAATGGTAAATTGTCCATGGTATGTAGAGGATAGTATTAGTGTGCGTGGATCAATGGCCGGACTTATTGGGCCGAAGGGCCTCTGTGCTGTATCTCTAAACTAAACTAAACCAATCAATACGAGGCTCCATGTTCTCTCGCAGTTCTGTGATCTTTATTCTGAATAGCAGATCAACATTTCAATATGGTTCAAAGCAGAGGCTAACCATTGGATGAATAAATGTGGGCTGCATCAAATAATGAAATGCCAGACCCCAGGGGAATGGGAGAATAGACCCTCAAGTAGCAGCTCAAAGTCAACTTCGTTCTAAGTCATAAATTCTGGTGAGGTCACACACATGTGGCTTTCATTATGGAACAGGTGCAGGCTTAAGGTGATGGTTCCTCGTAAATCTTACTTGTCTGCCTCTAGCCTTTAATGTACACAGGAGAGCAGAGGCTGGGTTTTTCTTTATGAGAGGTGGAAGGTTAAGGAATGCTCCTGTTGAAACCTGACCCACCACATACAGTACATGTCATTTGTGGGCATGCAACTGCTAATCTCCCCTCCTACATTTACAGAGAGATTCAGTGTGTAGGGATGAAGTGTGCTGGGCATGAATTCCCGTTTACTGGCCCAAGTGGCTGCTGTCCAGTGCTGGGCTTCATGCCAACCGGACTTTAAAGTCTTTGTAGTCTAATCCACTTCACAAAGTCACTCTGGTATTGCGTGTGGAATTACAAAATGTTGGCAGTATGGACGTTAGTTAAAGGCATTAGCTGCATTTTTGACCTTGCCTGTTAAAGCTCTAGAGCTAAGTGGAAGAGGTCTACTGATAGTACAATTGGTTAAGTCATTCAATTACACAGATTTGAAGGTCCTAGATTTGACCACACTGGCTTGTATATCTGTGAAAGTTTTAAGCATAAGACAAAGAGCTTGGGGGGAAAAAAGGAACAAACATCTCAAGGAGAGTGGAGAGGGACAATTTCTGCACAAGGCTTTTATATAACGAATGTCAGAAGGACTGTGTTCGTCCAACATGATGCTGCAGGAACTGCAGAAGGCCCTGAAGCTATATTTGGGACCACCTCCCCCCTCTGATAGTTTTGTAACATACCTTAATCATGGGAATGCCACAAGAAGGCACAAGTCTATAAAGTTAGCTATTTATAAACTATTCAGAAATTGCTTTTGGCAAGTTTTCCTTTTATTCTTGATGTGTCCCTGACTCTGTTTTATAACGTTCAGCTGCAGAATCTCTTTATCAGATCATGTCTCTCCAGGTCTCAAATAACTGGCTCTTGCTTTCTGATCAGGACCAAAATGTGGGCCTTGGGTCTGGCTTAATGAAAGATTCTTGGCAGGAGAGAATATGTTATTTGAATGTTTGCTTACAATCGACAGATTTTCTCTGGTAACATCTTGTGCAAAGCAGTTATACTGTATGTTACTGTTAAGAGGCTCAAGTTAAGAGGCACTTGACTCTCAATGCAAAGGTT
This sequence comes from Okamejei kenojei, assembly GCA_035221665.1. Taxonomy (NCBI): domain Eukaryota; kingdom Metazoa; phylum Chordata; class Chondrichthyes; order Rajiformes; family Rajidae; genus Okamejei; species Okamejei kenojei. The sequence continues at coordinate 20,005,468 of CM069157.1, forward strand.
GGTCAAGGTCACCAAGTCAATCTCCCTCGCTCTCCGCCTTGTAGTTAGGTCTAGCAAGACTTTCAAGAGGACACCTTAATTTGCAAAACAGTAAAGCGTGTGTCTGGACTATTGTGCTTGCAAAACTATGCAACTCAAATTCCTTCAGAGTTTATATGTATTTTTCTCTTCACACTGTCGTCTAGTCATTTGGATAGCAGTATGGCTCATAATATGTGTAGGAAGGAACTGCAGATGCTGGTTTACACCGAAGATAGACACAAAATGCTTGAGTGACACAGAATCTGTGGAGAAAAGGAATAGGAGATCGAAAATGATCGAAACCCTTCTTCAGACTTCATAAGTTTGTTGTTGCTTCGTTCATTCAAATGATGGCGGGTGATGTAGGGGAAAGTAACATTTATAGATAGTAATCCCATTTCATGGGCAGTTTTTTTTTTTTAGATTCAATTGTTGAAATGGCACACATGGACATTACATCACACCAATTTTAATTGCCTGATACCAATAGCATAAAAATCAGATGTTCTAATCAAATTAGATCAGGTAAAACGTCTATATGTTTTTTTTGTGTTGTTTATTTTTGTTAGAAGTAAGTACAATAGTGTGGTACTTGAGCACCTAATACATAAATACATATTTCCATTCTTGTACAACTTTGTATTTTTAATTTAATAATAAAAGAACAGTGAGAGAAAAAAATAAATAAAGAGTGTCGGAATAGACAGACAAGCGAGTAGAAACAGATAGCAAAAGAAATAAAGGACAGAGATGAGAAGCTAAAAAGATTGGAAAAAAAGGAAGAACGTAGAGAAAAGAGAGATTAGGAGAGATCTACCTATTTCGTATTTTTGCCCATCCGTCACCCGGTTCTAAACCATTTAATTTCTAAGGTTATGTTATGTTGCACCATCTACTTGTAAAAAGTTGATAAAAGGAGATCAAGTCTTTAAGAATTGGTCTACTTTGCCTAGTAGGAGGAATCTCATTTCTCCAAGATGTAGCGTTTCCGACATATTTGAAAACGTCTATATTTCTAATGGCAAAATCTAGACATTTTGTAGACAAATATTGACATTTTACCCGATCTAGCCCAATTTAATTAGAACATCCAATGTTTATGTTATTGGTATCAAGCAATTAAAATTTGTGCAATGTAGTTCTTGCAGTATTTGTGTCATTTTAACAAAAGCTGTTTGAGTCTTTGCTAAAACACTGAACTAAGTGTTCGCAACATGATTGCAATCAAATGTGTGTGGGATGGAGAAAAGATGTCATGGACTTTTTATAAGATCCCCCACACATTTGTGTGTGTTGGCCACAGCTTTATGGACAGGAGTGTAATATCTTCGTACTTGAAGCATCTCCAGCTCTAAGATTCTCTTTGAAATTATTTATACACGTGGAGCTCTAACTGAATTTCTCGAGTTAAAACTGAACATGGAACATATATTACCAACACCAGGTGTACAGTATATGACAGTTAAGCATTCTTGACTCTTATTCGGCAAAACTGGGCGTGTTATTAAGTGTAATCTAATCCTAGATGTTTGCAAACTGCTCAACGGTTGTAATTTAAGGTTTACATTGTGATCTGGGCTTCTCTTTGGCTGAAAAACTTTTAGCTCACTTGCAGGTACATATTAGTACAACACAAAAATAAATGGTAAGATTTTCAATGAGACTTTGACATGGCAAAAAAAACTCAAAAAAACACTCCAACTATCCCTCTTTGGCTGAATGCCAGTTGATAAAATGCTTCAAAATAAACGCAATACCTGTTCCACTGACTCCATGGTATACTTATGCAATATATACTTCATGAGTGATAGGTATTGTATGTGCGGTTTGTGTGATATGTGCAGTGTGCTCGACATTAGATTAGATGTGGGTGTGGTATGTACTGCACCGTAATGAATGGCTTGTTGGGACTTGATAGGCAGTACATCATTCGAGTTTTTTGAATTAATCTTGCCATTGGCCTTGACTATATATGGACCTATGATGAGGTTGGAATGTTCTCCTGATGGCTCGATTACTAATGATAGTATGTCACTGATCCACGCTGACCAGAAGGGTCACAATTGATTTAAAACCAGTGGACTTGTGTGTAAGAGGGATCTTTGACAGCTCTAAATTAATCAGTGTGGCCACTCCCCCCAAATCACAGTTCCTGGTAAAAAGTGTTTGTGCTGACGATCACATTATCACTTTGGGTTCAACTGTGACAGCCATATGATTGTCCCATCAATACCAAAAATAGGAATGTTCCTCACTTTCACTGTTGCCCTTTCCAGAGGTATGACCTTTGAGCAGCAGTGATAAATTGAGCTGGAATTTTAGGTATTGAAAGCCAGTCCATTAAAATTGGCTACAGCTCTGATAGACACAAAGTGCTGGATTAACTCAGCGGGTCAGGCAGCATTTCCAGAGAAAAATGATGGGTTTCAGGACGGAACTCTTCTTCAGACTCCAACATCACCCAGAGGTAGACAGAAAATACTGGAGTAACTCAGCGGGCGAGGCAGCGTCTATGGAGCCCAGGAATGGGCGACAATTCGGGTCGAGACCCCAGTTACGCCAGCATTTTGTGTCTCTCTTCAAACATCACCCATCCTTTTTCTCCAGAGATGCTGCCTGAACCTGCTGAGTTATTCCAGCATTTGCGTCTTATCTCTGGCATAACCCAGCATCTGCAGTTCCTTCCTACACAAATTTGGTCTGTTGCCAACACTGAGAATATAAGATATAGAAAGATGTATATGTTATTTTCCCACTTGTAATGGAGACTCATGCAATGGAGAGGGCGCAGAGGAGATTTACTAGGATATGGCCTGGAATTAGAGCATTGCTATTTAAAGGGTAGTCTGGTTGGTTTCCCTTGGAGTGGAGGAGGCTTCGAGCTGACCTGATAGAGATATATAATAAATTAATGAGGGGATTAGCTGGGACAAAAAGTAAATATCATTTCCCATGGTCATGGACATAGATTTAAGATGAGAAGTATAAGTTTTAGAGGGGTTCCATGCAGGATTGCTTTCACACACAGGGTGGCTGGAGTCTGGAGTCCAGTGCTTTAAGGTAAGTTGGAGGCAGATACTCTCAAGATAGTTAAGAAGCATCTGGACGAACATTTGAATCGGCAAGACATAGAAGGCTACTGATTTAACATGGATAAATGGGATTCATGCACCATTCATCACACAATGGACAGCATGAACTCTGGGCTAAAGGCCTGGTTCTGTGCTATGGGGCTCCTTATCACCCAACGACTGTGTCCATTCGATAAATTCAGAGGTAATTTTTTTTTTTTTTTTTTGCTTCAATGTCATTCCTGTAATAACCTCACATCTTGTTTCCTTTAATATCCAGAACCTATTGATCTCTCCTTGAATTTGCTCAGTGACTATGAGTCATGTTGCAGACAGATCACTAGGCTATTGAGTCTGTGCAAGCTCCTTGTAGTTCAACCTGATCAGCATGGGCGGAAATCCTGCGGGGGACACACATTCCCCCCCATGTTTTGAGTGGTGGAGGACAATCTCCCCCCCCCCCCCCCCCCCCCTCCCATGTTTTGTTTTGTAATCCAGACTTTATCAGACGCTTTCTAAGGGCTGAATCGGCCCGTTTGTGGGGCCGCCAAGAAATTGTCGTCTCCCCCCCCCCCCCCATGTTTTGATAGTGATTTCCGTGCCTGCTAATCAGCACCATTTTCCCCACTCCCTTCCAGCAAGTTATTTATCTGGTGCCTGTGCAGTTCACTTTTGAAATCACCGCCTCACTCTGCTCTCTCTCTACTCCCTCAGGCAGTGAGTTTTAGCTCAATACGAGTCACTTTGTAGCAAATAGCTTTCCCTCGCATGTCCTGTGTGCCTCTCACCAATGGCTTCAAAAGTGTGTCTCATCCAAGGGAACAGTGAGCTAATTGGAAGAGTTTCTCTCTGCTCAAACTGTATCGGTCATGATCTTGCACGCCTCTGTCAAATCACTGCTCAACCTTCTTTGCTGAAGTTTTTCCAGTCTGACACGATGGATGAGAATCTTCATGGCAGCTTTAGTTTAGTTTATTGCCATGTGTATAGTGGTACAATGAAAAGCTTTTGTTGCGTGCTAACCCTCACCAGAGCCTTTCTATTCTATTTAAAGTGTGGTGACCGGAACTGGGTACAGTATTCCAGTTTTTGCCTAGTCTGAATGTTATGGATTTTTTCCTACTTCAGTGCTTCCATGTATGAAGCCCAGGATCCCCCATGCTTTATTAACCATTGTCTCAACCTGCTGTGTCCATATCAAAGATTTATGGACAGGTAGACCAGATCTCTCTCTTCTTGCACTGAATTGGAAGAAAGTTATCACTTCACATGGAACGAGTGTCCGTGTCCCCAGATTGTGAGGGTAAAGGGAAAGGTCACTCAAGGACATAGAATGGAAATCGGGTGACCTTCAGCTTCTAGTTGCCTGCCCCTTTAATTCTCCATCTCACTCCCATTCCTTCCTTTCATGCAGTTCCAGTGAAGGTCAATTTAAGCTCAAGGAACAACATTTTATTTTCTGTCTAGGCATCCTCCAACCCTCGGGGCACAAATATCCAACCTTTCTCATTTGTATCAGGACTGGCCTGTACTGGGGTTAGAGCAGGGACCGTTGGGGTCTTCACCAAGTTGGGCAACTCCTGTGGCGAGGGATGCTGAGTCAGCATTTCAGTATTTTTGATCAATCGTCTTTATCGGTGAGGGGGTCATAAGCACATCGCAAGTTGCAGCAAGAGGAGAGAGAAACAATCAAAATCAAGCAGGCCGGGAATGTGAGATACAGAACACAGCAGTAATTGTTTCTGCTTTTCTCTCCCCAGACATTGCTCAGCCGAGTGAGTGTTTCCAGCATTTCCAGTCTTTCGTTTAGATGTTCTGCTTCTCAGTCCCTGGCCAGTTCTGATGAAGCTCAGTATATCTCCCTCCACAGATGCTGCCTGACCTGCTAAACTTTTCTTATCTTTCAGACTTGTAACAGTTGCTGTAGGGAAGATTTGCTGCATTTTTCTTTCATTTGGAAGTTTATGGGGATATGGGCTAAATGCAAGTAAATGGGACTTGCTTAGATGGGACACCTTGGTCAGCATGCAAAGGTTGTGCTGAAGTCCTGTTTCCGTGCTGAATGACTCTAAGACCATGACTTGTTTCTTTCTCCTCTGTTCTCCTTCTAGTTGCACTCCTTCCAGTCAAATTAACACCCTTTCTCAGTCATCACAAATCTGTGTCCTCCATTTCCCCTTGGTCTCTACGCATTAGCAGACATTGATCTCGTCACGGGTGCTGAGGTGATTCATCAGGACAGTGATTGAATCATAGAATCATAGAAAATAGGTGCAGGAGTAGGCCATTCGGCCCTTCGAGCCTGCACAGCCATTCAATATGATCATGGCTGATCATCCAACTCAGTATCCTGTACCTACCTACCTTCTCTCCATACCCCCTGATCCCTTTAGCCACAAGGGTCACATCTAACTCCCTCTTAAATATAGGCAATTAACTGGTTTCAACTACCGTCTGTGGCAGAGAATTCCTCAGATTCACCACTCTCTGTGTGAAAAATGATTTTCTCATCTTGGTCCTAAAAGACATCCCCCTTATCCTTAAACTGTGACCCCTTGTTCTGGAGTTCCCCAACATCAGGAACAATCTTCCTGCATCTAGCCTGTCCAACCCCTTAAGAATTTTGTAAGTCTCTATAAGATCCCCCCCCTCAATCTTCTAAATTCCAGTGAGTACAAGCCGAGTCTATCCAGTCTTTCTTCATATGGAAGTCCTGCCATCCCAGGAATCAGTCTGGTGAACCTTCTCTGTACTCTATGGCAAGAATGTCTTTCCTCAGATTAGGAGACCAAACTATACGCAATACTCCAGGTGTGGCCTCACCAAGACCCTGTACAACTGCAGTAGAACCTCCCTGCTCTTGTACTCAAATCCTTTTGCTATGAATGCCAACATACTATTCGCTTTCCTCACAACCTGCTGCACCTGCATGCCTACTTTCAATGACTGGTGTACCATGACACCCAGGTCTCGTTGCATCTCCCCTTTTCCTAATCGGCCACCATTCAGATAATAGTCTATCCTCCTGTTTTTGCCACCAGTGGATAACCTCACATTTATCCACATTATATTGCATTTGCCATGCATTTGCCCACTCACCCAACCTATGAGATGGAACGTTTCAGTTAGGAAGAGAGAGCTTTCCTTAGAACAGAGGAGACTGAAGACTGATCTCAACAGAGAAATTATGAGAAACATATATAGGCTAAATGGGAAAGAAACCTATCCCCATGGTAGTGGTGCCAGTGGCCAGTGGGCTTGCGTGTGAGAGGTTTGGAGGAGATTAGAGTAAGAACTATTTTTTATTGAGAGGGTGGTTGAAGTCTCGACACACTGGCTGAGGGATGAAGGAGCAGAAAATATTAAAAACATCTGGAATAGCATATGAATCTCCAAGGCTACAGACCAAGTGCTGACAGGTAGCGATAAGTAGTTGATGGTCAGCAGAGTCCTGGTGAGCTGACAGACGCGTTTCTGTACCTCCTGAGTATTCTTAGCTGCTCCTTCACCTTCTCTACCACCTAAAACATGTCTGTTTTGTAAAATTTCTCATGTTCTGATGGAAGATCATTGACATGAAACATTAAGTCTATTTCTTCCCCCAAAGATGAACAAGCTGCAGAATATTTCGAATATTTTCAGTTTTTTTTTTCCTGTTTACAGCATTCTTCAGTGTTTTGGTTTTAGTTTAGTTTAGAGATACAGTGCGGAAACAGGCCCTTCGGCCCACCGATCCCTCGCCGACCAGCGATCACCCCGCACATTAACACTACCCTACACATACTAGGGGAAAATTTACACATCGAGCAAGCCAATTAACCTACAAGCCAACGGGGAGAACGTAGTAACTCCGAATGGACAGCACCCGTGGTCAGGATCGAACCCGGGTCTCCAGCGCTGCGAATGGTGCAAGGCAGCAAACCCACCGCTGCGCTACCACGCCACCCAGCACTCAGAAGAACACTGCTCACCTACAGTGGCTCGCCGTCCTTTGCGGAACTTAGCTCTGGGTAGAGAAACAGTTGAATTTCTTCATTGCAGCAGTGACTATAAGTTTACCTAGTGGTCTATGAGGCACTTTAACATATCCTGTGGATGGCCAAAGGTGTTCTTTCTTCCCAGTTCATGCTTAAATAAGTTGGCAGCAATAGTTCACAAGATTGTAATAAAATCAGAAAAAAGCTGTTGATACTCATTAGATCATCCAGCATCTGTGGAGAGAAAAACAGACCTAATGTTTCAGGTCCTTGACTTTTCATCAGAAATAGAAAAGTGAGAGAACAACTGTGTTTATTCTAGCAGGGTAGGAATTGCAAGGTTATTTAAATGACACAAATTATACTAATTCCACCCAAGTTAATTACAGATAATCAGCCTGATGGAATTATAGGGTCATATCGCATGGAAACAGGCCCTTCGGTCCTACTTGTCCATGTCAACCATGATCACCCTCTAAGCCAGTCTCATTTGCCCAATTTGGCCCATATTCTTCTAAATCTTTCTTTTCCAAGTGTATTTTAAATGTCCCTGCCCTTAACTGCCTCCCCTGACAGCTCGTTCCATACACGTACTACCTTAGAGTCATAGAGTGGAAACGGGCCCTTTGTTCCAACTTGCCCACACTGGCCAACATGTCCCAGCTGCACTGGTCCCACCAGCCTGAGCTTGGTCCACATCCCTCCAAACTTGTCCTATCCATGTAAGTGACCTACCTGTAACCTGTCCTATCCTTCTGAGTGAAAAGGTTGCCCACCCGGGTTCCTTTTGTAACAGCAGAAAATGAATGGTGGGTTTCTTTTTGTGTTTAATTCATGTGTTAGATTGTATCTGAGATGTATGTTCCAGCTGCAATACTGTGGTAGATTGGCAGCTTACTCATCCTACACAACCCAAAAGGTGACTAATGGAAGGTCGCCAATTAAAATGCAATGATTTCATTAGTGATGTGTTGGATGGTATCATGAAGGGGAGACAGTAATGCTGAGATACAGTTGGAAACTGCTCATAGTTTGAAGACTCTTAAATGTGATAATGAATTTCACATGACCACAAATCAAACTGACAAGAAGAAATTAATATACAAGAATAAATTTTGTTCCTATGATCTGTGCATGTGGGATGCTTGTGGTTTTCCATGTGGAATTTGCTGAAAATGTTGAATATATATGGATTTGTTCTAGTTTAAAAGCTATTTTAGAATTCCTGGCGGCGAAGGAAAAACTATTTCAACCAAAAAAGGACACAGAGCGCTGGAGTAACTTAGCGGGTCAGGCAGCATCTCCGGAGAACATCGTTAGGTGACATTTCGGGTTGGGACCCTTCTTCAGACTGGCTGTGGTTGCTGGGGGCGGGAGGGGGGTTAAAAGAAAGGAGAGACAGGTAATAGGCTGAGATAGGCGAGGGGAGGTTTTGATTGCCAATGGCGGGCAAAGGCCAGTGATGAAATGACAAAGTGTAAAACAAAAGGATTGGAGAGTTGCAAATTATGAAGCTAGACGAGGGAATATAGGTGGAGGGGAGGGGGAGTGGAGAAATAGGGGGGAGAGGGGAGAAATAGGTGGATGCCAGCTGGGGCACACAGGAGATGCGGGGAGGGAAAAGGTCGGGAGGGGGGGTTAGAGGGAGGGAGAAGGCAAGGCTTGTGTTGTTACCTAAATTTGGAGAATTCAATGTTCTTACCTGAGGGTGGTAAACTACCCGAGTGCAATATGTGGTGATGTTACTCTGGTTTGCATGGGCTTGCCGACTTTCACACTCCCAAATAAGGGACAAAGGGACAAAATAAGGGACAAATTCCAGACAGCAATTTGTTGACCGACTCTGCCGTGGCTGGGTGAATGATAAGTTGGCCCAGGTGCTGGACTTCACACAAAACCCAGCCGGCGGACTAGCTGAGGAATTCTGGCCCAGGCTACGCGATGTCGCGCGCAAAATCCGGCACCCAATCCAACTCATGAACCAATGATCGGCCATGAGAAGGAGGGGTGGGGTGGTGGTATCGGCGGTAAGCGAAGGTCGGACTGTCGGCCGGGCTGCCGACCGTCAGGGCCACGGGCGAGGCGCTGCTGCTGCACTCCATGGGCTGCACTACGACGGGACGGGTGAGGTGGGGCCGGATGCGGCGCTCCGACCCGACAATCCCCTCGATCTGAGTAGTAGCAGTCAAATACGGGACAAGGGCGGTCCCGTTTGGAACAAACCAATTTAGCCCAATATACGGGATGTCCTGGCTATTACGGGACAGATGGTAACCCTAGGTTTGCATGTGTGGTCCCCCTGGCAATGGAGGAGGGCTAGTACAGAAGGTCAGTATGGGAATTCCCATTCTCTTCCCTGTGCCCCACCTGGACTCGTACTTATTTCCTCCCTCACCCTCCCCTTCCACATCACATTCTTTATTTTCACAATTTGCAACTCTTTTTGTCTCGCACCTTCTGTTATTGCATCTCTGGCCTTTGTCCTTCATCTGCCTATCAAAGCCTGCCTCGCCTGTACCTGCCTATTCCCTGACGGGCATCTGTAGTTCCTTGAAATCACAATTTCAACCAACCGTTGATACTACAATGAGTTCACCCAATAATATCTCTGCAACAGATTCTGGGAACAAGTTAGATTTACCTGCTAGATTTTCCCTTTTAAAATCTACACTGGTGAACAAAATTGTTTCTTCAATTATAGGTATCAGAAGAGCAGTGTCATCAAAATGAGTGTGCGTGAGGAGAATGTGATACCCGAGGCAGATGATGTTTCACTAATTGAATGAACAGAGCATAGAACATGGAACACAGGAGTGTAGCACAGGATCAGGAGACCCTTAGGTCTGAAGAATGGGCCGACCCAAAACATCACCCATTCCTTCTGTCCAGTGATGCTGCCTGTCCCGCTGAGTTGCTCCAGTTTTTTGTGTCTATCTTTGGTCCACAATGTCCACGACGAAGATGTTGCCAAGTCAAACTAATCCATGACATGATCCATATCCCTCCATTTGCTGCATAGTCATGTGTCTATCCAAAGTCCCTTAAATTATATTTGCATATCTGCCTCTACCACCTAATGGCAGCATTTGGTCAGGTACCCTACACTCTCTGTAAAAAAAAAACTTGTCCTACGCATCTCCTTTGCCCCTCTCACCTTAAAGCTATGCCCCTATTCTTTGACATTTTCACCCTGGGGAAAAAAAGTTCTGACTGTCTACCCTATCTATGCTTCTGTTAATCTTACATACTTCTATCATGTCTCCACTCAGCCCCTGGCACTTCAGAGAATGGAAAAGCAAAACTTGCCTCGCTTTTAGACTTTAAGGAGTCTCAACCCGAAACGTCGCCTATCTCCTTCGCTCCTTAGATGCTGCTGCACCCACTGAGTTTCTCCAGCCTTTTGTGTACCCTCGATTCTCCAGCATCTGCAGTTCCTTCTTTAACTCTTTATCACTTTTAGACACAAAGTGTTGGACTAACTCGGCGGGTCTCTGGAGAAAAGGAATAGTTGACGTTTCGTGTCTCAACTTTTTTTCAGACTCAAAACGTCACCTCCAGAGATGCTGCCTGACCCACTGAGTTACTCCAGCACTTAGTGCCTATCTTTGGTATAAGCCAGCATCTGCAGTTCCTTCCTACACATCCTACCTCATTTTTATTTGTTTTTTTGAAATTGCTATTTTACATTGCTGGTATAAGTTTGTGTGAGTCTGAATAACAAAGGAATTGCTTTATTGTGTGCGGTGACGAAATGAGTTTATTATTAAGCCTTGAAATGGCAATGTGGCGAGACTGATTGTGTCGATTCTCTCAGTCTGTCTGGCATCAGGCCCGACACTGTCAAACCACTGGTAATATCAGGTTACAACATAATTTGAAGTTGGTTGTCAGTTACAGGATCAAAGATCAGGCACTTACTTTGGAGGTTGTGTTTGTCCTCTGTGCAATTTTGAAACACTGAAACAAAGAGGTTTTCTCAGGAGTAGCCTGGAGGCTGAGGTTTGATGATTTGTTGCCGTCTGTTTTTATTCCTTAATGTTGCTCCATTTCATTCTTGTAACATGTAAAGACTACATTTCCTGGCTCTGATGTACAGGGGGTAATTTTCAACTGTATTCCCAATGTGGTAACCTGGGAAGCCCCTGTACACTTTAAAGAATCTATACATTTCTTCCCATTGATGTCGGTGGATTAAGAATTCAACGTGTTTACAATAATTAGTCAGCTGATAATGGCATCATACAGTGCTACATCATCAAGACGTAGCTAGTTCTCTAATCTCTGAAAATCAAAAAAATTAAATTGCTGGAGAGCTGAAATTAAAAAAAATAAAAGTTGGAACCAGCTGTTATCAGGCAACTGAACCATTCTATCACTAACTAGAGAGTGGACACAAAATGCTGGAGTAACTCAGCGGGACAGGCAGCATATCTAGAGAGAAGGAATGGGTGACGTTTTGGGTCAAGACCCTTCTTCAGACTCGTCCAGCATGAAGAAGGGTTTTGACCAGAAACGCCACTCATTCCTTCTCTCCAGGGGATGCTGCCTGCCCCGCTGAGTTGCTCCAGCATTTTGTGTCAACCTTCGATTCAAATCAGCATCTGCATTTCTTCCCTATGCATCAACCCTCGAACTATCTTTAATCGGACTTTCCTGGACCTTGTTTTGCACAAAACGTTATTTCCTTTATTCTATATCTGTACACTGTGGACGGCTCGATTGTAAGTAATCATGTGTAGTCTTTTCGCTGACTGGATAGTACAGAATACGCAGCTCGGTGACAATAAACTAAACATCAATGGGAAGAGAAGCAGAGGGTAAAGACCAGAAATGTTAAATCTTTTCCTTTCTTCACAGATGCTGTCTAACTTGCTGAGAATTACAGGCATTTTCTCTGTTTCTTGGCCATTCTCTGGTAATGGCTGAGATAATATAAATGTAAAATTATGATTAATTCCTGAAAGCTTGACCACCATCTTTGATGGAAAAATTGTTGCTCTGAGTCAGATAAAAGAAGAATCAAACTGGGTATTATTGGTGGCTGAGGTCACCTGGCCATTGATGCCTAAGGTCTACACATGCAGGATACCTTTACCTGTCCTTGTCTAGAAGACCCTCTGCTGAAGAGTCTCCCCAGAATCCTGGTTGAAATTTATCATAGAATCAGGTATATTGATTTCAGATTTGCTGTCTGAAATTAAAAAACGTACTACCATTCTGAAGAAGGACCGCAGACAAAGTACTCGGGCGAGTCTCAGGAAATATAATGTGGCGCGGTGTCGCAAAGGTAGAGTTGCTGCCTTACAGCGCCAGAGATCCAGGTTCGAGCCTGACTACAGGTGATGTCTGTATGGAGTTTGTACGTTTTCTTCATGACCTCGTAGGTTTTCCCCGAATTCTCCGATTTCCTCCCACATACCAAAGTTGCTGGGTGTATGGGCCACGCCATCAGAGGAGGTAGTTGAGGCTGGGACTATCCCATCGTTTAAGAAACAGACATGTACATGGATAGGACAGGTTTGGATGGATATGGACCAAGCGCAGGCAAGTAGGACTAGTGCAGCTGGGACATTGTTAGCCACCGTGCGCAAGTTGGGCTGAAGAGCCTGTTTCCATACTGTATCATATCACTCTATGACTATGACTACAACATACAGGTTTATATAGAAGACCCTCTGCTGTTTGTAGATCAATTGGGTTCGCTCCAAATTGTAAATTGTCCCTAGTGTGCTAGTGTAACGGGGATCACTTGTTGGCACGGGCTCGGTGTTACCGAAGGACCCATTTCCCCCCTGTCTCTTTAAACTGAACTAATATCTTAGGATGTTGACACAAGAAAAGATGGGTGAAATTTGAGGGAAAGATGACAGACGTGTACAAACTCTGTCATGTCTTAATTCTCTAGATCTAATTTATTTTTCAAATTGAATTTGAACATTGAAGTAAATTCATGCTCTTGAGATTTTGGGATGCAGTCTCAGTCACTAAAATTCAATTTGAAAACACGGCTCCAGCTGAAGTCTCCATGCTGCCTCCTCTGGACAATGGGAATAGCAGCGAAATAACTCATAAAGTTATACTTAGTTCAAGTGGTGATTGAGGCTCATTGTGGCGCACGCTCTCAGGAGCAGAAGGTTTTGTTTCTTGAGATTTTCTTGTGATTGTTTTCTTCTGATTCATATTTAAAACAATGGCGGCATCTGCCGCACGTGTGATACAGTAACAGAAGCATGTTGTGCTCTATTTGGGAAATGCTGTTCCATTGCCGTCAATGGAACTAGATTTCTGGTTGGTGTACAATGCCCTAACTCCTTTGAATCGGGCATGTAATGCAACCAATGACACATTTTGGGGGAAGTTAAAGTTACTGCACATTTGTTTGCTTCCTGTTTGTTTATCGGTGAATCTTTGTGACTGGAGATTCATTTTACAGGCAGATGTAAATAGCCAATAACACTATTGTAAAGCAAATAACTCTCCTCAATCAACCTCTTTAAAGTTTTTATCCGATGGGCACCTCGTTGAACTTGCTTCAGCTGATGTATTTTCCAACTTTACATATATAATTGGACTTTACTGGTGGGAAAGTCATTAAGAACATTCTGAGGCCAAAAAAGATGCTCTAGATAAACAGACCGTAATGATATTGACATTTTTGGTCTTTGGTTTAGAGATGCATCATGGAAGCAGGCCCTTCGGCCCACCGGGTCCGCGCTGACCAGCGATCGCCTTACACTTCTACTCTCCAACACACTAGGGACTATTTACAATTTTACCGAAGCCATTTAACCTACAAATCTGTACGTCTTTGGAGTGTGGGAGGAAACCAGAGCACCCGGATCAATGGGGTGATGCAGAGTTCTTCTGGACTTTCCTTGGGTATAAGTGGAATGATCTTTGAGTGAAAAGGGTAAAGTATTATGGGTCACATTGAGCGAGAGGGAAGGTTACTAGTTGACCTACCAGTGCATTCATTGAGTTGGTGTTGTTTTTGGCTGCTATATATTTCAAGCAGTCTCTCATAGAAAGTCTTTGATTGTCCTTTTCAGTCATTGCAACTGTTCGCTGCTTCGATGCTGTGTGGCTGAACAACAACGTAAGTTTAGAACTTTCCCTGTCTTTCAGGGATTATTCTGTCGACCAATGCACTCTTGTAATATGATGTTCTTTAACGAGGGCCATAAAACCTCGCTGCCAGTCTGTGGGATGAAGAACAGCTGCAGGATCTGACCTGCAAAGTTGAGATGCGCTGAAGTGTTGGATAAATACAATTAAACATGTTGCGTCTATATTTCAAAGAGTGATGGTATCGGGAGCTTTGGAAATAAAACTTTTATAATGCATGATTTATCACTGAGCGAGTGTGGAATTTGAGCATTTACGACATCATGGGTCGCAGCCAAGAAATTTAAAAGGGGAGAGCTTTGTTGGATATTGTCAGCTTCGGCAAGTGCTATTGTCATGTCAGTAACTCGGCGTATACTGAAACAGGCAGCCCTCACAGAACATCATTTGAGTATTCTATCCTTGTTAAAACTAACGTGTACTTCCCATGTATTTTGCCGAAGCCTATTCAGAAATAAATCATTCACACATACATAACAATGCATTAACGGTCAGCCCGTTGATAAGAAATTGCCTTGAAGTGGTTGAGGGAAATGGAGGTATTGGGGCAGAGGGGAGGGATATGAGGGCAAGGAAGACCCTTCCTGCCTGCAAAGTACAGGATGTCATTCCACCTCAGTCTTGCACCCAGCAACCCCCAGCTTTATGATGGTGAGCAAGGGCAGACTTCCACTCTGTCCCTTGGATGTTTGGAGAAGTGTCACTGAGTTCTAACACTCTCGGTGGAGGTGAGTGAGGGTAGGCTCCCACAGGCACCTCCACGCCCAGTCAGTGCCCAAGTGGTAAACCTGCAGTAAGTTGGTTTCATCGCCTGCGGGCATGTCCACATCGCAACAACCATCAATTAGCCCAAAAACCCTATGCTGAATTCCAGCCTTCAAACAGGTGTTTCTTATTCAGACTGCACCCAGTTAGTGACTTTTTAAAATAAGCACCAGTTAAGAATTCATAACTGAAATGATGGTGTTACAAAGAGTTTTACTCACACAATAAAGGATGATTTTGACAAGTTAAACTTCTACAAAAGGTAATAGTGCTGGAGTAACTCAGCGGGTCAGGCAGCATCTCAGAACATGGATAGGCGACGTTTCGGGTAAAATTGAGATACAATCAGAGAATAAGCAAATGAAGTAAAGTACACAAGTGTGTGTCAAGCTCTCTGAGAATGTGTGTGTGAAATAAGTGATTGGTTCAGGAGTCTGATAGATATGAGGAAGAAGCGGTTCTTAATTCTGGACGGCTGAGTTTTCAAGCTCCTGAATCTTCACCCAGAAGGTAGAAAAGGCCAAGGTGGCAGGCATCCTTGAGGATACTTCCAGCCTTCCTGCTGTAATGCACCATGAAGGTGAACAGAATGGAAGGATGTGACAAGACTGGGCTGTGTTCCCTATTCTCTGCTTGAGATCTATTGGTCACCTTTAAGACGGAAGGGATTTTTTGCTGGAGCTGAATCCTATATACTACATGAAATTAAGCACTTGAAATGGACAAAGTAGTGAATATTTGTTTGCAAAATCTATGCTGGGCCATCTCCTGAATTTCTTTCCATCTACAATTCTTTAAGGAAGCTATACTTTTTCAGCTCTAGACTCTTGTGTACCTGATTTTATTATATCCATTTCTGACCAGTCATGCCTTTAATTACCAATGCCCTTTACACTCGAGATAGCCTCCTAAAATGTCTGGCTCCTCTACCTCCTTTTTTTTTCCCCTTCATGTTTCTCCCTAAATCCTATCATTTTGATCAAACTTTTGGTGACCTGCACTAAAGTATGTTTCAATGCAAAATTCTGTTTGATAAAACTCCTCTGAAGTGCCTCGAGTTATTTTACTATGTTTAAGCAGTTTTGTAGATCCAAACTGTTGTTAACATTGTGTGTTTCAGTTTGAAATTTTCTTGTGATAGCTAGTTATTGAGTCATAGATCGTAAAGAAACAGACTGCCAGTGTGGCGATTAATTTGATATGCATTGGTCTGTCCAATGCCTTTAATAAACTATTTGAGCATGTCATTTTTGCCTTAACAAATTACTGGATAGATTTGAGCGCTCATAACATTTAGTGGCCTTGCCTCTCCTCCCAAAGACACAGATGAATTCAAATAAATGCAAAGGCAGCATGAGTCGCACGCATTACCTCACTCCTAAAACATGCCTTATTATTGAGAAAATGGAAACTGTGGTTTGTGGTCTGAGCAGAATCATTGCTGTCTGCCCAACCACTACAAATTATACTTTATCCGATAAGAGTGGTCCTTCCTCTGTCAGAACATTCACGGAAATTAATTTAAAGGGGATTATAATCAATAACTTTGCATTTAAACAAAGACAAGCTTTGCATGGCAATTAGACAGCAACCATATGTTTCTAAGTTTAATATCCCTGCTCGAACATGGAGCAACAAGTGGACCTCAACAAAAAAACTGTTCAATGCCCACTACAAGAATCCTATTTCTATGCCTGAATTTATGGTACATTTGCGAAATAAAATTCCTGACCGTGTAAAAGATATGTGCCAAGGGCTCATGCATACAGGCTGTATAATTATTACTCAGTATTAATGTCCATCAATCTACCCCGATGAAAGTGAATTTTCGCAGTGGGACTTTCAGATCTAGTTGCAAAGTTTAGTTTAGAGATACAGCACGGAAACAGGCCCTTCAGCCTACCACGTCCACACCGACCAACGGTCCCCACACATCTACAACAACAATTTACAATTTGACCGAAGCTGATTGACTTACAATGAACCTGTACGTCTTTTTGGAGTATACCGGAGGATACCGGAGCACCCGGAGAAAACCCAGGCAGGTCATGGAGAGAATGTACAAACTCCAAACAGTGAAACCTACCATCTGCGATGGCTGTCGTAAACTGTTGGCCTGTTTTTGTACTGTATGACTCTATTTGTGTGGACAACTTCCCATCCATAGAGTGGCAACATAACTGAAACAAACCCATCACATAATAGTGTAATTAATTTCTTTGACATAATGGTAACAATGAAAATGAGTCCAGGAAGTAATACTCGCACCAGTGCAAAACATCACAATGCGTTTCCACCCATTCAGTGCATGAATGAGTGGAAAAAACAGATCCTCGTCAGCTTGCAATTCATTCATATTTCCTTACTTGCAAGATGTGAAATAGATTAGGCACTTGGAGGTGGTTTGTGGACGTTGGATTGGGGGAAAATGGGCAAGTTTAACAGGTAATAGAGTGTTCAGCTGTCTGAAGAAGGGTCTCAACCCGAAACGCCACCCATTCTCTCCAGAGTTGCTGCCTGTCCCACTGAGTTACTCCAGCCTTTTGTGTCTATCTTCAGCTGTTGGCATCTGCTTTACATCTGACAATGCGGTTAGCTGATGTTTGGATATTGTGTCTTACTTAGACCATGAACTTTCAGCCAAAACACCTGCTGTAATTCAATCTTGCGTGAGTCACTTTCAACATTCAGTCACAGCCCATAATGTTAACCACGAGACAAAACACGACAGAGATGCACTTCATTCCCTGTGCCATTATCTGCCATTATCCATGAGCCTTGTGACGAATATAAGTAACCTTTGACTTCGTATACCAAGTCAACTCGAGCCGAGTTCGCAGTTACCCTGTCAGCATCCATTATTGATGGCTTTTCCACCAGAGTTTTGACCCCTGTTAATTCTCACGATAAAGCTCAAAGGAGCCAGAGGACCTGTCAGTGGTTAAAGCAAGGCTGGGAGCTCTCTCTGAATGGTAATTTAGACTGTGCTGTAATGGGCAACTGATAATAGGGCATTGAATCTTAGAAAACCTATGGTTCAGCAAAAGATCATAAGGCCTCCTATGTCTTTTCTAGTTGACACTGAGCCCTTGGAGCTAATTCCACTGTTCAACAGTTGATCCCTCGCCCTGCAGTCCGTGATTCTTCAAATGTACGGTTGAGGTATCGAAAAGTCATTGTAAGCCAACGTGGCATTCCATAACATTGCAATCATGACTTTATGCTCCGCAATTATCAGTGACGGACTTTTAATCTCCACAGCTTTGGCTCGGTCTGCTCTTCATAATATCTCTATATAGTTTAGGCACTCATTTACTGTTGTTTCTATCGGAGCAACTGTACCCGTATAAGGAATTGCCGGTTTTTAACTTTGGATGAGAGGTTTGAAGGAGGCAGTATCATGTGGAATTTTCCATCAGAAACCAACTTGTGTCGCCTTCTGCCACAACATTATATGGCAGCAATACATACACCCAGCAGTGCTCAGGGAAGTCTACAACCTGTGGCATTAAGGGGATCGCTGCTGTGAACTACCAGAAATAGAAGGACAAGTACTTCAGGTTTTTCCCACATGGACTAAGCCGAACTGACCTCACACATGAGGTGAGTGGTAATGGTACAAGGGCTATCTTTGAAATGCAGACACATCAATTAGATTGACTGCCTCGGTTGTTTTCTTTTACACAAAGACCAGCTTTGGCTTCAGATCAGAAAGCCTTAGCAAACATTTAATCTTCCAAAGCGGACAAGCTAATGTCCTTCGCTGAACCGATGCTGCAGGAAGGTGCTGGTTCAAATAATCTGACTGGAATTTTAACGATTTGGAAACCTATTGTCTTCACCCCAACACTGCTAACAAAAGCGACAGGAGTATTTGTCAAAAAGAACGCAACACTGACTGTAAAACACTGAAATGACACTGAGCTACAGTCTGCCAACTGTATTTCCATGTTCCCATTACAAATCTGGGCCTCACTGCCCTGCTGTTATGTGACATTGTTACAATGGAATTGGCCATTTGCACAAAAAAATGCTGAGAATTCATTAAACATGTTTTCTTTAAGTGATAAAATCATGTTAGATTACACAGACGATCTGACCTGATTCAATTGAATGCTTTTGCAGCAAATCCCTTCGCTTCAGATGACTTTGGCAATGGGCAAGGCTCATTCCCATCACTCCCTGCAGTGCAGAAATAACCTGTGATCTGGGACCTCACCACAGCCCCATCTATCTCAACACAGGCCCATCTCATCTCACTGAACCGCCAAGTCCTACATCTACCAAGCCTCACATTTCCATTAACATTTCCCTAATATTTTTTATTGGTGAAAAAATATAACCTCTTTGTATATTTAACCCCAGCTATATTCACTTCAGTTGGTTTATAATCCATGTCACTAGTTTTCTGTTTTCAATAGCCTGACATTCGCATGTTTGCATTCATGGGAAAATAATTCAAACTGTTACCACATAAACTCGAGCCAAAAGGCTTATGGATATAGAAATCTTCTCTAAGCAGTTTTGTGGATAACAAAAATAGATATATTTGTTTTGATGTAATGCCTGAATCAACTGTACACGTGGAGATAATATTTCTTTGCAATTAAATTCCTTTTGATGCATAAAGGCATCGGTTTCATAATAAACCAGGCAACTTCCCACAAACAATCATAGATTAATTACCAGTTATTCTTTATACTTACTGGTTTTGTGGTGGTAACGGTTGAGGGCGGAACATTGGGTGGGAACATCAATTGGCTAAATGCTTGCAGTGCTGATAGTCGATGATGATTGTTCAGAATTAAAGGATGTGATTTTAGGGAGGAGATGAGGACAAATGTTTATTGTCAGAGGGTTGAGAATCTGTGGAATTATTTGCCACAGTAGGCTGTGGAGGCCAAGTCGGTGGATATTTTTAAGGCAAAGATAGATTCTTGATTACAGGGGTCAGATTTTATGGTGAGAAGGCAGAATAATGGGGTTAGAAAGGAGAGAGAGATCAGCCACGATTGAATGGTAGAGTAGACTTGATGGGCCGAATGGCTTAATTATATTCCTATATTTTATGACCTTTTGATGTGACTGTGATGGGGTAAACTGCCCAATGAAGGGTCCTGACCCGAAACGTCACCTATCCATGTCCTCCAGAGAAGCTGTCTGACCCGCTGAGTTACTCCAGCTCTTTGTGTTCTTTAATGTGGGATAAACTGTGATGGAGTGGCTGAATGAGTGACTGGCAGGTTCCTTGAGTGGAATAATGAACGCACAACCTTCAGACTTCAATTCATGCCAGCTCATACTTAATACAGAATGCAACGCACTAGAATGTCAATATTTGCCACGTGCTAAACTCACAGGGAGCTAGATTAATTAAACTATACCAATATTTATAGAAACTCTGTGATCATTCATTATCCTGTTCTAAGGCGCATCACTTTCTACTGACCTTTCTGTCCTGGGCCGCCTCCATTGTCAGAGTGAGCTCAAATGCAAATTGGAGGAACAACACCCCATATTTCGCTTGAGCAGCTTACACCACAGCTGTAAGATTTTGGATTTCTCTATCTTGAAGTAACCCTAGCATCCCCTCTCTGTACGTCCCTCGCCCACCCTTGTACTAGTTTCACTGTTGTCTTGGTGAGTTTCATTGTCTGTATAACTCGTTATCACCTAGCTCAGAGCCCACAATGGATCTTTTCCTTGATCATGTTAGTTTTTTGCGTATCTTTCATTCTGATGCAACCTGCTGCATTGTCAATGAGCCCTTCTTCACCCGCTGCCTAAATACAGTGGCGTGTATTGTGATCTGCGCTCAGTCACTTACAATGTGGTGAGCAGACCCCAAATAGATGTAGGCATTAAATAGAGATGGAGATACAGACACAGACTGATAGACAGACAGATAAAGATTGAATTAAATAGTATGGTGGGCCATGTTATTGAGTATCCGATGGGATGATAAAGCTGGTCTGATTGGTGAAATTACAGTAATGGCTGGTTGGTGATTGACTGTAGTGGAGATGCTAAGGTGAAGGTGTGGAAGCCAGGTCGATGGACATCTTTAAAGCAGAGATGGATAAAATCTTGATTAGTGTGGGTGTCAGGGGTTATGGGGATAAAAGGCAGGAGAATGGGGTTAGTTCAGCCATGATTGAATGGCGGAGTAGACTTGATGGGCCGAATGGCCCAATTCTGCTCCTACCACTTATGACCATATGAAGTGACTGTGGTTGGCAGAGTTACTACGGAGAGGTGGCAATTGTGACAGTTTAGTGCTGTGGTGACCAGATAACTGAGGTGGGATGACTGTGGTAAGTTGTAATTGTTGGCAGATACTAGGGTGGTTGTGGTGAGCTTGGTGTGCTGTAGACTTTGCTCGACCCTTTGGCTTCATGGGTATGGGTTAACTAGATGCCTGTGTTCTAGGTTGGCTGTGGCTAGTACAATGGTTAGGGCTGAATGTACTCCCTGCTATGCTAGACACTTTGCTTCAACTCCTGCTCATTTATAAGTTTTATAAATTGATAGATTGATGTTCAAGTTCACATTTATTGCCACATGCACCAATTATGGCCCGATGTCTCGTCGGGATGCTCGAAACTCCGACGTCGGGGCGGACGGACACTCCTCGGCTTGGAGGTCCCGAATCGGCCGCTTTCTACCGGAGGCTGGGACTTCACGATGTTATAGGCCACAGGCCGGCAGTCGGTGCTCTTAAAGCCCACACCGCGCCCGGCGGCTAGAAGCTCCGCAGACCGCGGCTTCAGTATGTTATAGGCTGCAGGCCGTCGGTCAGAGCACTTCCTCTAGCGACCCCCGACAAGGGCTCGCCCGCTCTGCGATGGAAAGTCCACGCCACGCCCGCAGCTAGAAGCTCTGCAGACCGCGGCTTCAGGATGTCATAGTCCGCGGGCCAGCGATCAGAGCACTTCTTCTAGCGACCCCCGAATTATTTTTTTTTGTGTTTTTATTTTTACAGTCTATGTAACTAAATAATAAAAACAGAGTGGAACTTCTATTCCTTTCTCCAGCAACCCCGCCAAAACTCTAGTCTGTAGATATCAAAGGGAAAATACTGGGATGGCTGGTCATGTCTTGCACAAACAAAGGTTTTGGTAGTTGGAAAACTTTTCAATCCAGTCCCAAGACATGACAAAGCAGTTCCTCGGGGTATTGCCCTAGGCTCAACTATCTTCATCAATGGCTTTCCTTTCACCATAAGGTCAGAGGAAGGGTTGGTCATTCATGAAAATGCAATGTTCTGTTCTATTGACAATTCCTCTGCAAAGGAAGCAGTCCACAACTGCATGCAGCATGACCTAGACAATACTCAGACATGGAGCTGGGAGTGACAAGTAATATTTATGCCACAAAAGTGCTGGGTAGCAACTATCTCCAACCAACAGAATTCTCACCACTTTAGCCATGACATTCACAACATTACCAATGCAGAGTCCTCTACCATTCAGGAGGGCACTGTTTACGAGAAAGTCAGACCATCCATGTAAATACTGTGGCTACAAGAGCAAGTATCCCGCAGTGGGTAACTCGCCTTCTGATTGAGAGTCAGTGCCCTTCCATCATCTCCATGGCACATCAGGAGCATGATGGAATGTGTAGGAAGGAGCTGCAAATGCTGGTTTAAACCGAAGATAGGCACAAAATGCTGGAGTAACTCAGTGAGACAGGCAGCATGTCTGGAGAGAAGGATTGGGTGACGTTTTGGGTCAAGACCCTTCTTCATGATGGAATGTCATAGAAACATAGAAACATAGAAATTAGGTGCAGGAGTAGGCCATTCAGCCCTTCGAGCCTGCACCGCCATTCAATATGATCATGGCTGATCATCCAACTCAGTATCCCGTACCTGCCTTCTCTCCATACCCTCTGATCCCCTTAGCCACAAGGGCCACATCCAACTCACTCTTAAATATAGCAATTTAAGTTATGTCCTTTATATCCGGTGGATGCGTGCAGTTTCAACAATTCTCCACCACTTCTCAAAATCCACAACATCCTGGACCAAGCCCTCTGTTTGATTGACATTCTGCCAACTGCCTCCACCTCACCGCATTCACTCCTCCACCACATGCTGTAGTTTGAATAACCTACATTGTCATTACGTTCTTTAGCTTTGAAGGAATACCTTGTTAACTGCAATATCTAAGTTCACGCACCTGATAATGCAGCTGCAGATACTCCTTCAAGTTACATACAATCCTGATTGTACTGACATTATCCCC
This sequence comes from Okamejei kenojei, assembly GCA_035221665.1. Classification (NCBI taxonomy): domain Eukaryota; kingdom Metazoa; phylum Chordata; class Chondrichthyes; order Rajiformes; family Rajidae; genus Okamejei; species Okamejei kenojei. The sequence goes on from CM069157.1 coordinate 20,028,673, forward strand.
TTTATTGCTGGGTCAAAACCCTGGAACACCCCACCCCACAGCACTGTGGATGTACCTTCACAGGAGGTCTGCGGTGATTAAAGAAAGTGACTGCTGTTTGAAGGGCAATAAATACTGCCCTTGCCACAGCTATCCATCTCCCAAGAAATGAATATATAATAATCACTTCTTAACTGCAGATTGTTGGTTATAACCTTTGAGTTCAGTGCATTCTCTGGCAAGCAGGATGCCGCTATTGTTTCAGGCACCCAATTTCCCTGTTTCTCAAAATAACTGCAAGGTTAACTGAAACCTTTGCTCATCATAACTTCCTGTGGGGGATGAGGTTGTTACTTCCAGCCAAACTCCGGGTGAAGAATGGGGTGATGTGAAGGTGAAGGCCAGCCATTTATTCCTGTAATTGAATATCCTATAAGTTACTGATACCAGTCATTAGGTCGTTGGATGCAGTACATAAACCATTAGAACCGTTTGCAGTTGCGTATGGCCAGGTCTTGAACACTTGCTTGCTGAGTGAGTTCACAGCTTGCTCCATCACTATTTTTCAGCCAATAAATGTCAATTGCCTGGAGAGTGTCGGTTTATTTCAGAGTTATATCATCACGCAACTGTCAGCAGTATTGTGTGAAAGAGGATGTGGATGAGTAGATCGAGTGTGTTTGAAACTTTGTCTCACAGCCAAAAGTAGTGACAGCTCCATTGATTCACTGACTTCATGTTCTATCTATTAAATAGAAAATTATGGGTAGTTAGATGTCATTACAAGGCTGTTGTTGAATTTCCAAGGCTCATATAACACCATGGATCACAAAGGTGAACCGCAAGATCAGTCTTTAATCAGTGAACCCAGTCTCGAAGCCTTTCCCTTGTATCTATTAATCTTTGTATTTTTATGAGACTGTTGCATTTTTGCAGGGATGTTTAATTACTGTGAACCACTAAAGTCAGTTAATCTCAAAGGCCAATGTATTCTGTTCATTTGTCCTGAGTGTTTTTTTTTAATGGTGCTACCTGAGCTGAAACCTTCAAGCAACACCCTATAACATAGATAAATATAGTTTACAACGCAAATCTACTGAAAGCACAGCAGCACAGTAATCCAGAAGCCAAAGAAATTCAGGGCCTTGTGGGGATAATTTAATCTTTTGCCAATGAAATAAACACAGAATATTGGTTTGAGCAACGCTCTTTTGAACTTATAAAGGTGCCTGTACGGCCAGTTCATTAACCAACGTGACATATGGCTGGAAAACAAAATCATGACGTTTAAATTTTTTTTAAAGATGCTGGTATTTTGTACTAGCACAAACCATCACAAAAAAAGCGCTGGATTTGACAGCATCCTTTGATTTTCTAGTTCCACTGATTCATGTAATGGCTCAGATAATACCTCACGGATTCTTTTTTTTTTAAATATATATTTTTATTAGAGTATGCAGGCAGTGACTTAGCAAACATATTATAGCAATATTTCATGTACAACAGTCATACATTATTAATATTATCAAGTGAATCATTTTCTCTCATTCTTACAACAAGTCTAAGAAATTTCCTAGATTACAGTACTCTTTATGATTTTTTTTTTTTGATTTTTATTTGATTTTTCTTTCTGGTTTTCTCTCTTTATAAAAAAAATAATTATTACATTTTTTTTTAATAGAGAGAGAAAAACAAAGAAAAATCAAATAAAAATCCAAAAAAAATCACAAAGAATGGAATAATTTACCATTAATACATCATTGGAGATAAGATCAAGGAATGTAGAATATAACTTTTCATCTGATCCTGAGTCCAAGTTTCAGTTAGGGTTCCCTGCCGAACCGATCTACCCTTTTAAGTAATCAATGAAAGAAGACCATATTCTAACGAAAACATCTTGTTTGTCCATTAGGGCAAATCTAATTCTTTCCAGGTGTAGGGTCTCCGACATTTCCGTAATCCACATTTTAATTGTGGGGGATATAGGGCCTTTCCAAAATGTTAATATTAATTTATTCCCAATTATTATACTGTAATCTAGGACATTTCTTTGACTTGTTGTAAGAGTTAAACTTTGTTCTGATATTCCAAGTATTATTAATTTTGAGTCCGGATCCAGTTTAGTATTAATAACTTTATTCTAAAAATCTCAATCCAAAAATTCTTAATTTTTATACAATTTGCAAAAGTATGTGTTAAATTAGCCTCTGGATGCTGACATTTATCACAGATAGAGGAGATCTGTGGAAAGATTCTATTCAATTTAACTTTTGAGTAATGTAATCTATGTAATACTTTAAATTGTATTAAAGCATGTCTGGAGTTTAACGAGCATTGATGTATATATTGTAAACTTTTGTCCCATATATCTTTCGTTATGGGTTGGTTTATTTCATTTTCCCATGATTCCGTCGATGGTATCTCGCTATCTAAAAGAGTATTATAAATATAAGTTGTTAATTTTTCTGTATTAGGATGCTTATTCAAACATTCATCAAGGATTTCTGGTTCCTTATTCCTGTAATCTTGTGTATTTGATTTAACATAATCTGAGTTGTAGATATCGAAAAATATTATTTGAGTGTAATCCATAAATCTGTTGCAATTCCTGAAATGAAAGATAAGTGCTTTTCTTATAAAGGTATTCCATAGTTTTTCCATTGTATAAAGCCTTTATCCAGTATGGAAGGTTTGAATAAGGGATTGTTTACAATAGGGAGACAGAGTGATATATTATCCAATTTTAAAGCCTTTTTAAGTTGTTTCCAGATTCGTGTACCACTATATATTTTAGGGTTTTCCCCATAGGTTTTTTTATGCAATTTTGTCGTTGCAAATATAATCAAACCGATTTCAAAAGGTAGACAATCCTCCTTTTCCATCCTTAACCAATCTGGTTGTTGATCCATTTCTTCCAGCCAAAAATTCATGTTTTTAATATAGACTGCCCAAAAATAAAACATAGCTGTTGGGTTAGAGTGTAAAATTTGTTAGAGCTAAACCTCCATTAATCTTTGATTTACATAAATGTTTTTTATTTATTCTATGATTCTTGTAATCCCAGATGAAACTTGTAACAGTAGAGTCTACTTAAAAAAAAAAAAGATTTTGGAATATATATCGGGATTGACTGAAATAAGTACAGTAAGTGCGGCAGAAAAATCATTTTTATAGCATTAATTCTACCGAACATTGAAATAGGGAGTGTTTTCCAGTATTGAATATTCTTATTTAGTTTATTCAGTAAAGGTGGGAAATTTGATTTAAATAAAGAACTATACGCCTTAGTTACATAAATACCTAGATATTTAAATTTTTCTTCAACTATTTTAAAAGGTGATTGTTGTAGTATATGTAAATTGTGATCCGTTATTGGCATGATTTCGCTTTTATTCCAATTAATTCTATATCCTGAAAACTGACCGAATTGAGTTGTTAGATTTAATAAATTTGGAATACTAATTTCTGGCTTTGTAATATATATTAGTACATCATCTGCATGTAGAGAAATTTTATTCATTATATCTTTAGTATTGTACCCATGCATTTCTGGATTAGATCTGACATTTTCTGCGAGTGGTTCAATTGCTAAAGCAAATAATAATGGAGATAACGAGCATCCTTGTCTACAACCTCCAGAAAGATTAAATTTAGTTGATAACATTTGGTTTGTTAGTATTCTAGCTGTTGGGTTAGAGTGTAAAAGTTTAACCCATGTACAGTACTTCTCTCCCAATTGAAATGTTTCCATCACTGAAAATAAATATGTCCATTCTACTTGATCCTCACGGATTCTCAATCCAAATTTAAATTGCATGCAAAGATCAAACTGCTGGAGGAACTCTGGGTTGAAGAGATGTGTGGGGGGAGAGGTTCCATCCTATCCCTCCCCCCACCTTCTTTAGATGTTGCATGATCCACTGCGTTGCTCCAGGAGGATTTTTTTTAAATTCCAGTAACTTTTGTTTAGTTTAGAGATAGCACGGAAACAGGCCCTTCGGCCCACTGACAAGTGATCCCCGCATACCCACTATCCTACACATACTCTTGCAATGCCAGAGACCGGGTTCGATCCCGATTATGGGTGCTATCTGGACGGAGTTTGTACGTTCTCCCCGTGACCGCATGGGTTTTCTCCGAGATCTTCGATTTCCTCGTACTCTCCAAAGACGTACAGGTTTGTAGGTTAATTGGCTTGGTATAAGTGTAAATTGTCCCCTCGTGTGTAGGATAATGTTAATGTGTGGGGAATCAGCGATCCCCACACATTAACACCATCCTATACACGGGGGACAATTTACACTTATACCAAGCCAATCGGTGCGGACTCAGTGTGCCGAAGGGGCCTGTTTCCGCACTGTATCTCTAAACTAAAGTGGCAACCTGGAAATGCAGCCAGGTTGGCACATGTTGCTGTTGTCTGTGCCACCCAGTCAGGATAGGGTGGCACTTACAATGATGCCCACTTCCTGGGCATAAAATTGCACAGCGCTGCAATTGGAAAAGCGATCAAGAGTGATTACATTTCAACAAAAATGGAAGAGAGGTAGGAGAGCTTTGAAGGATTAAAAAACAACAGGCAGTGATGCTGAGCAAGCCCTTTGCTTTCATGGCTTGTCCTTCAAAACCTTTGATGAGACAGCCAGCCTCTTTCAACACAGGAAAATGCACAGCCCACTGGGACAATGAAAGGAGAAACTTAGTGGCACTGAGGTCAAGCTGAAGATATCTATCTGAACCTAGGGAAGATGAAAAAAGTCAATGACCCTGGCAACCAAGTTCCTATTGTGCCTGTGTTCGGTTTTACACCAAGACTCTTAATCCAGACAGAGAACGTTAAAGTCACATTTCATTTGCTTCACACCAGAGGGTTAGGAAATAATGTGAATTACCTCCATCACCTTCTTTAGGGTTACGCTGTATATGAATTGGCACTTGTGCTTCTCGTTAACACATGTGCTTGCATCAGCCAGCAAGCTAGTAATTGGCCTAAGTGCTGTAATTGAATGTGTGTGTGTAGGTCCCTGCTTACAGGTCTCACGTGAATATTTGTGTCTCACCCATCGTTTACCTGAAGGCTGTACAATTTAACACGATAAATGCAAATAATCGACTGTTTTATTGCTCTTGCATTCTTTTGCTGAAATGGACTCACTCCTGATCACTTTTCCAATTGCTGTGCTGATCATCTTTTGCTTAGAAAGTGGGCACCACTACATGTGCCACCCCATCCTGGCCTGGTGGCACAGGAGCCGTGTGCCAACTTGGCTAGTTTTTAGAGGCTGTCTAGTTCTCGAGGTTGACTGTTTAGTGTAAAGTCGAGGAGATGCTGTGGATTTCACGAAGCAACGTCTCTTGGATGTTACCATTTACCCAGGCTCTTTCTAGCCTTATCTCTGACTGTCAAATGACCTTTGAATTAATAATTGATTATCTTGATCCGCTTTAGTCCAGCGGTTTTATCTTATTTTAGATTCCTGGCATCCTGCGTGTTTTGATTCTGTTAACCTCTAAATAGTTGAAGTACAATTTAAATATATAACCAAAATGCATTCACTGGCAATAACGTAACACAATTTTGAAAAATGGCTTAAAAAAAACCCTTTAAATATTTCAGAATGTTATTTTGCGGCAATTATGTTAATTATTATCAGAGAAGATGGATTATGAGCTGGGATTGAGACTCTTCTCCAAGCTCTTATAGGGTCATAGAATCATACAGTGTGAAACAGGCCTTTCGACCCAACTTACCCACACCGACAAACATCCTCCATCTACACTAGTCCCATTTACCTGCGTTTGACCCACATCACTCTAATCCTATCCTATGCATGTAGCTGTCCAAATGTTTTTTAAATGTTACGATAGTACCAGCCTCAACTACCTCCTCTAGCAACTCGTTCCATACACCCACTACCCTTTGTGTAAAAAAAAGTTGCCCCCCTAGTTGCTATTAAATCTTTTCCCCCTCACCTTGGAATCCCTCTCTCACACCCCCACCTAATGGCAAGATACATTTTTTCTGAAGTGTGTCCACTTGACCCTACATTCGAGTGAACCAAGCCTGTGTAATAGCCTGCAGTCTGTGTGTTAGGCAAATGCAGACAGCTTTTGTTATGATCAGTGAGGTAAGGTCTGGGGCATGTGTGACTCATGCCGACCTGAGCTCTTTTGATTTTGCATCAATTTCTTTGGTGACCACAGATGAAACAATTTTGTCAATCTCAAACTGGGCAATAAAGTCATAGGTAACAGATGTGGAACCGACTGCTTGAAGAGCAACCCCTAACAAAAAAGGGGGCTAAACGGAACACCTCTATATTATGAACACAATACATAATGCACAACAATCCGCAAGACCAGAAATCAATATTAAAAAGGAAATCCAAAAAGATTGGATAATATATTTTGTAAGAGAATTGGATGAAAATAATTTGTTTACAAGGCTGCAGGACAAGCTCAGGGGGGTAGGACAAAATGACCATCTCGTTCAATGTACATGGACAGGCATTAAATGTAAATTATTTATCTCAGCACTGTATACTCTCTGATTCTGTGATAAGTCAACACATATTGAAAAGGAATGTTGTTTGTTTATCTCTTCTCATTATAAATACACCTGGCGTCTCTCTGTCTATGCACTGAAGAATGTAAGGAGAAGGTATACTGTTGATAGCAAGACCCTTAACTAGGAGAGGTTGGACAAGCCTAAGATATATGGGATTCACAAGGACTTGGGTCCCATATATTCATGGATTCAGGAAGTCTGTTGCCACTTGTGGCGGCAGACAGTAGATAGGATTGTCCGGTGAACTTTTGTAACTTTGTCGTGGCGAATCTTGTGTACTGTCTAGGAGAGGTCTGCTGTATGATTTTACCGGGTTGTATGCCAAAGTGTTTCACTGTTCCTAGGTGCACGTGACAATAATATATCATTGTTTAAGAAGGAACTGCAGATGCTGGAAAATCGAAGGTAGACAAAAATGCTGGAGAAACTCAGCGGGTGAGGCAGCATCTGTGGAGCGAAGGAAAAAGGCGACGTTTCGTGTCGAGACCCTTCTTCAACCCGAAACGTCGCCTATTTCCTTCGCTCCATAGATGCTGCCTCGCCCTCTGAGTCTCTCCAGCATTTTAGTCTACCTATAATATATCATTGAATTATCATTGAGTTTCTAGCATTTATCTGAAATGAGCAGATCTCTTGTGGCACTGGGTCCGTGCAGTATGTCATACCTGTATAGACATTCCAGTCAGAGACCAGAGCTGTGTACCCCACCATTTCTTCTGCGGACTGCTGAGGAGGGGCATGATTTCAATGGCCGAATGCTGGAATGTAGCGTCAGAGTGATGGGAGACTGGGGAGAGGGTTATCTCAGAGTGGCACTAACAATGTTGCTCTCTGCCCCCCTTGAAGTGGTGTGTATGTGCAAACTGGCGAGGAAGGGGGTAAAGGTTTGAGGAGGGAAGTGAACGCCTGATGCTGCACAAGTGGACCAGCTATCCAAAAGGTAAATAGCACGATGATTATTGTACACTTAATGCTCAGAGTTGCTTTGAAGTTACTCAGTTCCTCCATTTTCAAGAATCAAGCCCGCATCCACTGACCAGCCGGGACATCCATTGCACGCCAGGCATTATGCTGGTTAGCAACAAGAGGTGGGATAGATCCAGTATCTCGGAATCACCTCTGCAGATATGTGAATGTGAACCTTGTTTAATTGTGTAATGGGGCTGGAGAGGATGTAAAGTTATTCCAGTGGGAAGGTGCTATTCATGTCTCAAGCACTTACAAGTCCACATGTGGCATTTCTTGAACAAGCTAAGGAGAGAATGAATCTGTTCATTCCTGCACCGATTTTATCCTGCAGGGGTTTTTTTTTTTCTCCCTGCATTTTCAATATGACAAGAAGTATTTTCTTAGCCCTGTCTCAAATCAGCAAGGGATGTGACTGACGGTTGATAGCATTGAAAAATATATGAAATAAAGATTCAAATCTCATGCAAATGAGAACCATATGCCGAAAAAATATATTCCTTTAGTAGGTAAAGTCCTTCTGTAACATTTTTTCTTGCGTGGTTGACTGGTGCCCTGACATTTGACAAGCAGGATTCTGCAAAGCATAAAAACATAGGTTTCCCTCCCCCCCCCCCCCCCCCCCCCCCCCCCTCCTCGCCATTCTGTAGCAGTGTGGGAGTAAGCTTAAAATGTAATCGCAAGCAAAAAGCACCTTGAGACAAGACTTTCAAACCGCAACACCTAGTTTTTTTAACCTAGACAATACAAACATGGGATGCTGAGCTTCCATGTTCCCATCAGATGTGGCGGAGATTGATTGAAAGATGGCTGCCTTCTGTGTGGCTTGTAAAGCTGTTTGCATTTTATTTTTAGTTTAGCGATACAGCACGGAAACAGGCCCTTCGGCCCAGTGAACCCCACACACTGACACTAACCAACACACACCAGCAACAATTTACAATTTTACTGAAGCCAATTAACCTCCAAGCCTGTTTGTCTTTGGAGTGTGGGAGGAAATCTGAGCACTCGGAAAAAATCCATACAGATTCACGGGGACAACGTAGAAACTCCATACAGACAGCACCCGTGGTCAGGATCTAACCCAGATCTTTGGCGCTGTAAGGCAGAAACTCTACCACTGCGCCACCATGCCACCCCACTGTATATCGTGCATAGAAAGTGAAAAGATGGTTTGCTCAGATGAACAGGCCTTTGGTTGCCCCTTCTCCCTTATGGGCCTGCCCCACTTAGGCAACCTTTTAGGCGACTGCAGGAGACTATGCAGTCGCCACATGTTCGTGGATGGTTGCCGGGGAGTCGCCTTCATGGTCGTGAGGAGTTCCCACATTCTGGGAACAAGTCGCGGCCTCATTATGGTCGCCGAGAATCTTTCAACATTTTCAACGGGAAGTCGAAGGTTCTCTTAGGTTCTCGTAGGTTGTAGCCGGTGCAGGCTGGTGAATTTCATTCGGGTGTAAAAAACATAAGCAGTAGTTTTCAGAACCAAGAATAACCGACCGGTAATGTTAAATGTCCGCCGAACTTCACAGCTGTGCATCTCTGGCTTATTAAAAATTGTATGCCTTCTTAAAAATTGTCTCCACTCTTTCTCCCCTCCTTCTACTCCCCCCCCCCCTCTTTTAAAGGACTTACCGTACACTGTGCTATCTGTCTTAATTATAGCGCCAACCTTCCTGTTCATCGCGGTGTGTGTCTGTATCACCTTGGCTTTGCACCGTGTGAATTTCAGACAGCGCTCCCCCCACTTGCCCTGGCCCCCGCCTTTGCGATGTGTGTGTGTGTGTGTGTGTGTTCCACTCTGACAGTCGCCGTTCCAGTTCCAGGTTTTTCAGGCGATTGCCGGAAACTTGACAATCACTGGCAGTTTGCTGAAAAATCGCCCAAGTGGGACAGGCCCATTAGGGAGAACGCCTTTTGAAGCCTTTGATTATTGTCATGCAACTTCTGGCTTTCTCAAAGGTATTGCTTTCTCCTTTTAAAGTGACCCCTTGCAACATAAAATATTAGTCTCTAAAACAAGCATACAGCATTCATTTCAAGAGCCCAAAAGAAACGGTGCCATAGGCGCTGTAGATCCTGACTATAGGCGCTGTCTCTGTATGGAGTTTGTGCGTTATCCCTGTAACCATGTGGGTTTTCCTCTCATAGCTCAAAGGTTCAAAGGTCAGTTTATCGTCACGCGTACCAATTAAGGTACAGTGAAATTCGAATTACCATACAGCCATACAAAAAGAATCAACAAGACACACAACTACATAAAAATTAACATAAACATCCACCACAGTGGATTCCCCACATTCCTCACTGATGGAAGGCAATAAAGTCCAACTTCCGCTTTATTCTCCTGCGGCGGGGACATTCGGGGCGATCGAAGCTCTTGCAGCCGGTGAACGAAGCACCTGCTTCGCTGCGGTCGAAGCTCAGCTCCCGCATCGAGGCAGTCGAAGCTCTTGTAGCTTGGAGCTCCCGAAGTCGGTCCCTAATCAGGGACCGCGAGCTCCGCAATGTTAAGTCCTGCGGTTGAAGGTCCCTGATGTCAGTCCCTAGCAGAGGCCGCCGGCTCCACGATGTTAGGCTGTAGTGCGGACGGAGATACGATACGGAAAGAAAATCGCATCTCCGTCGAGGTAAGAGATTTTTTTAAAAAAAAAAGTATCTTGGATTAATTGACTTCTGTAGATTGTAAATTGTCCCTAGTGTGTAGGATAGAGCTAGTGTACGGGATGGTCACGGGTCGGCGCGGACTCGGTGGGCCAAATTACCTGTGTCCATGCTGTATCTCTACAACGATAAAGTCTAAAGGTGGGTAAGCACATAGCAACTTGTACTAGCTGGATACAATTTAATGTTTGTTTGAGCTGTCAGAATTACCAAACGGTAATTTATCTTTATAAACTGAATTAAAGCAAATTTGCAAGCAAAACTGGTGGTTACTTCCATAACGAAAGGTGATGGGTTCAGCTAGAAATAACATTTTTCATCTCGCTCAAGTTACACTTGGGCCTGTCATGTGATTTACATTAGACGCCTGTAGTTTACTAGCCAAACAGGGGAGAAGACTCCGAAATGTGCCCGCTGCCTGTCTAAGAAGTGCAGCATCTCCACCAACTGCTGGGAACCATTGGCCCGTGACTGCTCAAACAGGAGAAGGGTCATTCATGGTGGTATGGAGAGGTTTTTGGCGATAAAGTGACATGTAATTGAACATAGGAGGTTGGTATCCACATGGTTGCCTGGATTAGAAGGTACTAGCTACGAGTAGAGGTTGGACACACTTGGATGGGTTTTTTTTGGAACACCAGAGGTTGAGGAGAGACGTGGTAGAAATGTATACATTTATGAGAGGCGCAGATAGGGTAGAACCTGTTTTCGCAGGATAGAAATGTAAGGGGGCATAACTTTACATTTATGCCCCCCCAAAGACTAGGGGGCATAACTTTAACTTAAGGGGGGCAAATATTTTACACAGAGAATGGGGCATGCCTTGAATGCACGGTCATGGGTGGTGGTAGAGGGAGATACAACAATGGCATTTAAGAGGCTTTTAGAAAAACATGTGGTTATGCAGAGAATGGAGGGAGATAGATCATATATGTACAGATTAGATTAGTTTATCTTCCTATCACCTTCGGCACAGATATTGCAGGTTCAAGGGCCTGCTCCCGTGCTGTACTTTTCCCAGTTCTTTGTTCGGTTGAAGTGAATCGCACGTACACTTGTAAGTGGAGATTCACCAGATTCGGAGATAGCAGTTGTTCTCCCACTTCACGGGGACATTTGAAATTCTTTCACTGTAACGAAAAGCTTATTAGATTGTAAGAGAGCTGTCTGCTATGTCAGATAGAGGGCTGGAATAGGTTAGTAGAAACAGCTGTCTTGTCTTTTGGTGATTAGATGCATGTGATCTGTCACAACTGAGCATTCCTGGAGGCTGCCATTGGTCATGCGCAACTCGTGCAAGCTTAAAAATCAATGTTCTTGTTGGATTTTCTTTTGAATTCTATATAATACTCTCTTTTCACCATTGTTCCACCTCTGGCCAGCCGCCCAGTCCCTCATCGTTGCCTCAGTGGCCTTCAGCTGAACTCACAAGTGCCCATTGGAAATGGGAATGAGCATCCTCTGAAGCCAAGGAATTGTGCACAGACGCTAATGGTTCTGCTGTCTGGAGCAAATGTGGGTAAAAAGGTTAATTCTGAGGCAGTCGGAGGTAACTACAACAGTGATTAGACTTCCTGTGTTATTTAAATCTACCAATACCCCACTTAGTGGCAAGCTTTCTCTACAAAACGTCTGTGTGCATTGGGATCAGATAGGCTTGGACTTCCACTTATTTTCAGTAGTTAGACCTCTCACTGTGTTAAAAGTATTCTTGCTGAAAGATTTTTTACGCAGGGAGAACAGACTCCGAAAACTGAGGGGCCCTGCACTCTGGATAATGTGTCCTGCATTCTTTGCGTATGTTGTAATTTTGTGCTCACATTTTTGGCTTTAAATTCACGAAGATTTGTTAAAATCTTAGTCGTTTCACCAAAAATGCGCCATCAAGTCAGCAGACTGGAGGGTCTATGATTATGGGGATTAAGAGCATTTTTGCTGAATGACTCTTTATTACAAATAAAAAGCTGACGAGTTGGGCTCCCTCAAGTAAACCTTGCTCAATAAAGCAAATATTATTTCAGGACACTGATTGTTCCACTCTGTTTTGGTACTAGGAAACCATATGGCCCCACATTATGTCGCTGGGTTTTTCTGCCATCTACAAGGCACAAATTACTCTCCGTTTGCGAGGCTGTGTGCAATCCCAACAACAATTAAGAGACTGAGCATCATTCATCTTGACTGGTGGCCATCAACCACGTCAAACATTCCTTGCCTCCACCACAAAGGCAGAGTGGTGACAGTGTGCACCTTGTACAACATGTACTGCAGTTACTCACTCGGGGTATTCTAACAGCAGCTCTCACACCGTGATTTTGGTTGTGACTGTGACATAAGCCACTGTAGATTGTAGGTTTAGACTTTAGAGATACAGCATGGACACAGGCCTTTAGGCCCACCGAGTCTGCGCCGACCAGTGATCGCCTGAACACAAACACTATTCTACACACGAGGGACAAGTTACAGAAACCGATTAACCTACAAACCCGTACGTCTTTGGAGTATGGGAGAAAACTGAAGCACCTGGAGAAAACCCACATGGTCGCAGCGAGAGGCGTATAAACTCCTCACAGCATCCGTAGTCAGGATCAAACCCGTAGTCAGCACCCGTAGTCGGGTGTCAGGCACTGTATGCGGGCAACCTTACTGTTGCGCCACTATCACCCACGCTGGGAGATGTAAAAACTAATGTGAGCAGGTCTTTTGGACAATCTGTTTCTTCTCTCTTAAAAGCATTTCAAATGGTGCAGGGATATGTTTGTACTTTTTAAATGCAAAGACTACAGCCAGCAGTTGGGTACAATTGTGTGACAATAACTTATTTCAAGTGTAGAGCGATAACTTCTGTTGAATTACATATTTACAATGGAGTACATCCTGGCTGATAGAACCTCTTTGAATATTGAAAAAAAAGTGGCTGCTATGCAAGTTTCTGCGCACAAAACACCAGATATCCATAATACACACTCTTTGTTGCAGTGTTAAGGGATGACCCCCGATATACCAACAGCCAGAATATGGTGACAAAAAGGTGTGCACTGAACTATGTATTACATACATTGTACTATGTATTTAATAATATGGATGACTGCAGTGAGTGCAGGTCCCATCCAAGTCTTCCACCATCCTGATTTGCAAATATATCACTGGGCCTTCAACGTTGCTGGGTCTAAGACCGATTCAAATCCTGGATATTCCAGCCAACAACAAACTCAAAAAAACCTGCGACAGTTCAAGAATGCAGGTCACCGCCACCTTGTCAAAACCAATTAGAGCCATAGAGTCACACATCCCAGAAACAGGCCCTTCGGCCCAACTCGTCCATGCCAACTAAAATCCTCCCTAAACTAAAAGCGAATCCCATGTGGCCCATATCCCTCTAAACCTTTCCTATCCATATTCCTGTCCAAATGTATTTTAAATGTTTACAGTGCCTGCCTCAGCTACCTCTTCTGGCAGCACATTCCATAACCCCCCCCTCACACTCCGACTGAAATATTTGCCAGTCAGGTTCTTCCTAAATCTTGCCATCCTCACTTAAACCTACGTCCTCCGGTTTTTGATTCCCCTACTCTGTTTAAAAGTCCTAGCCTGTCCAACCTTTCCCCATAGCTCAGCCGCTCAGGTCCTGAGAACACCCCCCACCTCCACCCCCCCTCATAAATCTTCTCTGCACTCTACCTAGCTCAATCACATCTTTCCTATAGCAGGGGAACAACAACTAAACACAACACGCCAAATGTGGCCTCACCACCCTGAGATAGACAGTAAATGCTAACCTTGCCAGAAAGGCCCACATTATGTTTATAAATATAGATATATATATATAATGATATCTAACTTCATACAAACCCAACTAAGTGATGTTTTAGATCCAGGATGGTTTTAAAATCCCCATTTCCTTATCCAACTTAAATACCAAATGTCTCTCTTCATATTTAATAATTAAATAGAGAAGGTCTAAAGCTAAAGTTACTGAGAGCTCACGAGGCAAATAATTCTATTGTATAGCACTATCTTTTTATGCGCAACACAATAGGGTGATTGGAAACTTGATTGCTGAAAGTGACTGATAAACTGTAGTGTGACTTTCCATGTTTAATGCAGTTACACATTGAGACCTTTGGCAACATTGACAGCATTCGGCATCCAAAATCTCACTGACTTCTTTAGGACCATATCTATTATCCCAGTGGATTCTAATTCTGAATTGTCACTGAAAGATCCATCTCACAGCTGGGGCCAAAATCAGACATTTCAAGCGAAAAACTGAACTGGTAACGCGAAGGGGGGTGATTGGGATGTCGGTAGGATGGGGATACAGAGTGGGGGACAAAGTTAATCTTCTGAAACCACACAGGTTTTCCTCCGCTTGCTGCTCACCCAATAGCTTGAAGTGGTATTAGGAAGTTACTAGTTTTTTTTTCTTAAGTAGATCAATATCATTATCCCCAAGAGTCAGTCTTTCCGCCTGTTTCAAGTGACTCTGTAGGTGGTCCTAGTACCAAAACAAGCAAGTTACAAACAAAAACTTTATCTTTTGACTACACTGCAACAAAATCCTCCTGTATCCTGTTCTGTGTTGCTTTAGTGTCTGGCATCCTGTCTCTCTCTCACTCTCTGTAGTGTTAACCCTGGCATGGGTGACACAATGGTGTTGGGACAGTTTCTTCCCAGCTGTTATCAGGCAAATGAATTATCCTACCACAACGAGAGAGCAGTCCTGAACTACTGTCTTGGTGACCCTCGGACTATCTTTGATTGGACTTTACTGACTTTACCTTGCACTGAACGTTATTCCCTTGTATATCTATACACTGTAAATGGCTCGATTGTCATCATGTATTATCTTTCGGCTGACTGGTTAGTACGCAACAAAAGCGATTCACTCTACCTGTGACACGTGACGATAAACTAAACTGAACGGAATAGCAGCTGATGCTGCTGTATTACAGCTCCAGCCACCCAGGTTAGACCCTGACCTTGGGTGCTGTCTTTGTCGAGTTACACGCTCTCCCTGTAGCTGCATTGCTCTTCTCCCATGTCCTCTGTTGTTCCCACATCCCACATGCATGCGGGTTGCTAAGTTAATGGGAAACTACTTCAAATTACTTACAGTACAGAATTCCAATTCAACACCACCCACAAAGAACTCCACTCGCCTTGTTATAGCCCTCTATCTCAGTGCACCAATTATACTATTTCACCCCAAGGTATTAAGTTAACTTTCACACGTGTATGTAGAGTAGCTCAGCCATTGTGTAAGCATCGTGACACAATGAGGAAGATTGTATACACTGGTCCAAAGTGCAATGATTTGGTGAACACTGCACACTCAAATGCAGAGTAAAGATTTTAAGTCAAGCAGAATGTATATTATCATTTAGCACAAATATGCCTGAGGTTTTCCCTTTTAAGATACAGAGGCTTAGAAGTCTGGATATCCAGATTAAGAACAGGTAATTCCATATATTATCCAACTCCTGAACTAATCACCTCTTTCACACCCACTCCCGGAGATGCTGCCACCTACTGCTGCTCTCAACTCTACCTCATTTGATTATTCCACTCATTTGGCATTTCATTGCCCTCTGGTGCATAGGGCAATAAACGTGTGTGTGTGTGTGCACACACACTCTCTGAAGGTTTAGTGTGCACTCTGCCACATGGCTCACATGCAATCCTGACAGATCATCAGGATGTCTGAGAGAATTTGACAATTAGTGAAATTTTTCTGATTTCCTTTTGTCATGATATGCACCGTGTGATGCACAGATACAATGTGCACACCTCAAAACAGCCAGAGAAAAATAATGATAGATTATGTCATTTTCCTTTGCTGAGGAAGGAATGCGGATCCGAGTCCAGAAAGAACATCTTGTCCATCTTTAAACAGTTCCATGGAATTTTTTACATCCATCTTGTCAGAAGAATATCATTCTGGACAGCACTGTAGTTGCTGCATATGGCCGCCCAGGTCACCTGCTCAACTCCTGGCTTCCTGCTGGGGGATGCAACTTTCTAACTGCAAACCAAGACTCTTACAAAGACAAAGAACAGTACAGCACAGGAACAGCCCCTTCAGCCGTCATGTCCACGGCGAATGTGATACCAAGTTAAACTAAATCCCCTGCCTGCACACGACCTGTATGCTTCCATTAATTCCCTGCATATCCGTGTGCATTTATAAAAGCTTATTGAACGCTATGATCATATCTGCCTCGACCACCACCGCTGGCAGCACATTCCAAGCACATGCCACGATGTGTAAAAAAAAAACTTGCCCAGCACATCTCCTTAAAACTTTGCCCCTCTCATCTTAAACCTACGCCCACTAGTCCTTGACATTTCCACCCTAGGAGAAGACTCTGATTGTCTACCCGATCCATGCCTCTCATAACTTTAAGTGGCGTTTCGTGTCGATCCGAAACGGCACCCATTTCCTGTCCCCAGAGATGCTGCCTGAACCGTTGAGTTACTCCAACACATTGTGTCTGACCCAGCATCTCCAGTTCCTTCCTACTCATAATTTTATATACTTCTCCCCTCAACCTATCCTCAAACAATCCAAGTTGATCCAACATCTTCATGTAGGTAATAGCCTCTATTCCAGGCAGCATCCTGCTTGACCTAGACTCTAGTCAGAGAGTCAACCTAGAGAGCAGTCGATGTCAGGCAATGGCAATGGCACTTCCATTGTAGCATTGCTTCTGGGCAGCTCGGATTAGTGTTATGGGTGCAAAGATATAGCACGCAGTGTGGAAGTGTTCAATGGAAAAAGTGATGGCTGAGCTGCCAGAAGGAATTTTTCAGTATGCTGGAGTATAGGATAAGGAGAAAATGATTGCTTCCAGGGCTCATGCTGTTAAGCTCCATAGGAAGTTTGGAAGCGCCTCTAGCTTTGGTGACTGCACATATTACTTTGGGCAGCCTGCTGTGCTCTAAAGATCAAAGTTAGAACTGAACTAAGTGGGTAATTTACATACCGCAGAGAAACCGGACAGGAGCGGCACTGTTTCAAACAGTTACAATGTTATGACGTAAGTGTTTCGTGAGCCAATGTGGCCTTCCAAGACAGGATGCATATCTCCAAAATGCAAAGCAGATGTTGCACTGAACACAGGTCTGTTTTCTTTTTTTTTGTGTTGTGTATCTGTTTACTCTCATTAGATTCTGCAGCAAACTGCAATCTCCAGATGTTTGTAGTTTGCTCCGTACTATGAATTTGTCTCAGTTCCTCCAACATCAGCGACACGACTTTCCCTCCCCTTCCCTCCCAACCTCAATAGTTTAGTTTAGTTCAGAGATGCAGCATGGAAACAGGCCCTCAGGCCCACCAAGTCCACCCCGATCATCGATCAAACACCTATTCACACTCATTCTATGTTATCCCACTTTCTTACCCACTCCCTGCACACGTAGGGGTAATTTTACAGAGACCAACAAACCAGCACATCTTTGGGATGTGGGAGGGAACTAAATACCTAGAGGAAACCCATGCAGTCACAGGGAGAACATGTCAACTCCACACGGACAGCACCCGAGGTCAGGATTGAAGCAGAGTATCTGGCTCTGTGAGGCAGCACCTCGACCCGCTGGTGTCACCTAGTCCTAGATCTAGCTTGATCAATGTCACTGTGATATAATATCTCTTTGTCAACCAAGCATTTTGTTGGCCTGCTCACCCAAAACAGTTACATTATTGTCAGTCATCGTGAAACCACAGACCATTGAGTCAGAGTAGGTCGAGATTCCCCAAACACATTTCATTTGGGAATCTTTACATAAGTCAATCTTCCTGGTATTTGGTCCAAATACCGGGAAGAAGGGTCTCGACCTGATACGCCACCTATTCCATTTCCCCAGAGATGCGGCCTGACCCACTAAGTTACTCCAGCGTTTGGTGTCTATTTTTTGGTATTAAAATCCGTACGTAGATTCACACCCAAACTCTGCTTTCTAATTCTGATCCCTTGTTGAAGGCTTCAGTTGAAGACAACACTATCTTGACTCCTCACGCCAGAATTCCCTCAATCTGTTCTCCTTTCTCTT
Organism: Okamejei kenojei; assembly: GCA_035221665.1. NCBI lineage: Eukaryota > Metazoa > Chordata > Chondrichthyes > Rajiformes > Rajidae > Okamejei > Okamejei kenojei. The sequence continues at coordinate 20,046,902 of CM069157.1, forward strand.
TCACCTTTAAGACCTTTCTCAATACTCACCACTCTGACCATTCAACTCGGATTCATTTCTAAGCCAATAACCATTTTACCTGACACCTCTGTGAAGAGCATTGGAACATTCTTTAATTCCTAGGCACCACATAAAATTTGAGGTGTGGATTTGCAGAGCTGATCAGCGACTTGCTGTCACCCGCTGAGCTATGATTGATAGTCTAGCATGGCACAAACCCCTGGAAGGATTGAGTTTGTATTATTTTTTAGTAATTAGATATTAATATCTAATTAGATATCAGTTTGTAGCTCCAGCATTAAAAATAGCTTCTCACTGGCAGTCCTTGTACGTGAGGCAAAGAAAAGCGTACAAATCAATCTCTTCCAGTCGGTTCCTCTTGAGAGGACTGCCCATTTGCCAAGAGAACCTTGGGTTTTCACAGAATCTTCCTTTTATTCTACTGTCAGTAATTGATCCCAGAACCAATAAAATGCTCCTTAAACCACATGTTTTTGTGTTGGAAAAGTCTATAAGGTTCAGTACAGCGATTTTTAAAAGCTACGACAAAATATGTCATTTCACGGTTCATGACTCACTCCAGATAGTCCTTTAGCTGTGTAGGATAGTGTTGGTGTGCGAGCATCGCTGGTCGGTGCAGACTCAGTGGGCCGAAGGGCCTGTTTCCGTGCTGTATCTCTACAACTAAAACAAAACCAAATCACAACAGATCGACAGCGGATGCTATCTTGCTGGTCTCCACTCTGCACTAGACCACTGAGACAACAGGAGCACATATGTCAGGCTTTATCGACTACAGATCTGCATTCAACACCATTGAGCTTTCCAAAGTCATCGTCAAGCACAGGAAGCTGTCTCTGCTCTCCCGATGCAACTGGACCTTGACTTCCTCATCGACAGACCTCAATCCTTGCTGTCCTTCAGCACAGGGGCACCTCAAGTCTAAAGGTTGAATGCTCCATTCTGTTCTCTCTCTACCCATGACAGTGTACCCAGACACAGGGTCTAATGCCACATTCACATTCACCGATGATACCACCCTGGTTGGACAAATAAGGGATTATGATGGATCAGTGCAGGAAGGAGATCAATGATCTGGTTGAATGGAGCCAGAACAACGACCTTGCTCTCACCATTAGCACAACCCAATGAGCTGATTGTTGTCTTCAGGAAGAGAAAGCCAAGGAACCATACATCCATTGTCATTGACGGGACGATGGTGGAGAGAGTCAATAGCTGCAAATTCCTGGGCATACACATCTATGATGATCTGTCCTGGGGCAAGCACATTGATGCAATCACAATAAAGCTCTTTCAATGCCTCTTTCCTCAGAAGTTTGAGGAAATTCAATGTCGTTGAATACTCTTATCAAAGTTCCACAGGTGGAGAGCATACTAACTGATGGCATCACGGCCTGGTTCAAATGCTCAAGAACGAAGGAGGCTGCAGAAAGTAATGGACATTATCCGGTCCATCACGGGAACTGTCCTCCCCACCATCAAAGGGATCTAGAAGAAACACTCAATGGCACATCACCATCAAGGATCCATACCACCCTGGCCATGGTTTCTTCTCACTGCTACCATCAGAAACAAGGTACAGGAAACTGAGAATTGATTCCTCCGTGTTCAAAATACAGCTCCTTCTCTTCAACCCTCCGGTTCTTGAACCACCCTGTGCAACCCTAACTACAACCTTACCTCAGCACCAAATTATTAGCGTTGCTTTACAACAGTTTTTGCACTCTCATAATCTTAGCATAATTGATCATTTATTGGATATTTATTTGTTATTGTTCTGTCCAATGCGTCTGTAAAGTGCAGCAAGTAAGACCCCTCAAGAGACATTAAGTGCTGGAGTAACTCTGCGGGTCAGGCAGCATCTCTGGAGAAAAAGGATGGGTGACATTTCATGGTCGGGACCCTGCTTCAGACCAGTGTCTGCAGTTCTGTTCTACACAAGACTTTCCTTGTTCAGGTTCAGATGACAAATAAATTTAAAAAAAAACACTCTTCAAGGAGGGTAAAAGTGAACTCAAGAAAGATATGATTGCAATAGGAGGGAAAAATGCTGCGTTCAGCCTCGCAACTTTCAGAGGTTTAGAAGTTTCAGAACTTTCACATACATCCTTATCTTATCTTAATCTGTTTTAATGATAATTGGGGGAGGCTGTTGTTCCCACTTAACATCCACCACACACACCCACTGCACACATAATTGGGTGGGAGGAATTTAACGATTTGCTTTGTCCTTGGCTTTTTTGAAAGCCCACCTCAATTTTGGTTCAGTGTGCCGCTTGACAATCCATCCTCAGTGCTGGGCTTCATTTCTGGTTATTAATCAGAGCCAAGGGCAACGTCTGACTCAGCTAATCTCCCATCTCCCTCTATTCCCAGTTCAACAGTTCACAGGGCAACAAAACAGCACCGACTACCTATCCAACATCAGCCCTGGTGCTTCAGGCTACTTATGCAGTCATGTACCTCTACTTTAAACCAAAACCACACTGCAGTAATATATCTAATTATCCCCATCGCCATGGAAAATTTGTTTTATGTTATTCTTTAATTAAACCAAAGTACAGTGCATCCTCTCTGCAAAAATGCCTTTGGGTGCAATACAAAAAAAGGTTGTTTGACTAAACCACCTACTGTGGAGTGTGATGTGTTTCTGTATGATACGTTGCAGATCTTCTAACTGAGAAAGACCAAGATATGACTGAGTATTCCAGCGAGACCTGTAAAGAGACGACCATAAACTAGCTATCCTAAGACACCACATGTATAAATTCGTTTGCAGGATAAATGATTCTAAAAATGTGCTTATTGTGGCCTTGACAAACATAAGGGTTAGCACTACACGCTACGAATCCCAGTTGTGGAGACACTGGTATCGTTGTCTCGTTGTACGACATTGATCATTTTTTACTCTGGATTTTTAACTTAAGTATTGTGGGGTTTTTTAAAAATATATAAATTATGATGTTTTTATGTGATTTACCATGATTTTATATATATTTATGATATTTGAGATGCAATGCATTTTTAATGTAATGTTGCCCCTTGTCTGGACCTTGAGTCCGTAATAAAGTTATTATTATTATTATTATTATTATTATCATTTTAGTAGCTGGATCTGTGTGAGGAAAACCATAAACAGTGGAAAGCATTATCTTGAGAGCCACTGACAGTTGAAAAATCTTTTTTCCAACTATTGTTACTATAATATCAGAATGAACGTCATGACAAGTACAACATGACCATTCATACTTATATATAATTAAAAAAAAAGAATTATTCCACTCATTTAACATTTTCACCATTTCAATCTGAAACTGTTTGGAATGACATGTCCTCAGCCATTCCTCCAAGAGATGTGTTAAGGGCAATCTCAATAGAAGCTTATTTCTCCAACTCTACTGACATGATGTCTCTCTCCAATGTTCTATTTCATCTTGTTCCAATGAACCTCCTGCATTGGTTCGTGTATCTGTGTTCTCCAGAGATGTCCTTTGAGTTACTCCAGCACATTCTAGTTTTTTTTGCTTGCTTTCCAGCATCTGCAGCTCCTTGTGTCTACCATCTCTTATATTAGTCTTATTTTTGGTAAATGTAGAGCAGACTTTGTTACCACTTGTCAGCGATAAAACCAGCCTTTAATCCCATCTGAAGAAGGGTCTCGTCACGAAACGTTATCTATTCCTTTTCTTCAGAGATGCTGCCTGACCCGCTGAGTTACTCCAGCATTTTGTGCCTGTCTTTAATCCCATCATCCTGGTCTGTTTTTGAGCTGCATAAAGTGAACTAGCAATATTGTCACATTTAAAGAGCAGGAGCTGGAAATGGCAACCCTCTGCCATGGATTTGTCACCAGTCTGATATTCAGTTTTAATTTCAAATTTATTATTTTACATTAGATTTCTCAGTTTCTGTGATTGAATTTGAATAGTCTGAAGAATGTTAAATGAGGTGTCTGGCTAGTTGATCCAGCTAAGTAAACACTGCCATCCTACCCCAGTTTCATCCAGTAAAAAAAAATTTCCCTCCTTTGTCCTTGTGTGTCCTACCCTCTCCTTTTCTACACTCTTCTTCATGACCCTTCTTCAATCTGAAACATTGCATTTCCATGTTGAGCCTGACCCAAAACATCGTCTATCCATGGTCTCCAGAGATGCTGCCTCACCATTGATTTACTCCAGCACTTGGTGTTCCATGCAAGATTCCTGCAACTGCAGTTCCTTGTACCTCCAAGGACATTCCATGGTCCCCTTTAGCCTCCCGATTCCCTGTTTATGTCCCTTTATATTCCCCAAGGGCCCTGTCCATTTTCGGCTTTACATTAATCTTACATATGCTCTTTTTTTTGACTAAATTGAAGAAGCATCTGTGTAGTTGCATGAATGAGCAAGGCATTAAGAGATATGGAAGTATTACAGCCAAGTGGGATTAGCTTAGAGAGACATGATGGTCAGCATTGAGGCAGTGGGCCGAAGGGCCTGTTTCGTTGCTGTATAGTTCTGTGATTCTAATGCTTCACATTCAGATATCAATTGCTGAGGTATGTTGAGTGCATGAAAAGCGTTTTTTTCCCCTGTCCTTCAGAAACTAAATTCATCAGCAATTTGATTTTGTTTAAAAATAATTATTATTCTCTTCGAACTGTTAAATCGATGTCTTGCATTTCCTCAGGCAGATGTAAATAATCGTATTACAAAAGTGAGCAGGAGCATTCTCACCGGTATTCCAGCCAATACCTACCCTGCCACTAACATCACTTATTGTAAATAGATTATCTTGACATAATCACATTGGGTTGTGCAACTTGTTGCAAATTACTAACTATTTTCCTGTCATCACTGCAGAAACTACACGTCCAAAATGCTTCAGTCATTGTGAAGCATTTTGGGGTGTCCTGAAGTCATGTATGATTGTTAAATAAATGCAAATTAAATAAAACATGGGAGAAAGTATTTCATTTTTCTTTTTAGTTCTCCGCTGTGCAGAAAATAAAGAAATGGATTTTTGAGTGAAAAATAACCTTTTAACATGACCCAACGTTTGGCTACTGGAGAGTTTCAACACAGCTGCTTTCCTTTCTGTGGTTTGAAAAATGGCTCATTTGCGAATGAATTTGTGTAAACTTGTAGTTCTGCTGACGTCAGGCACTTAGAGCAAACCTGATGCCTTGTTTGAAGTCTCTTTTGCTTCTCATCCTGTGGAATAAATCATATGGCCCCAAAACGAAAAGAAACATCTGTACCAGTGTATTTCATCAAACTGTTTTGGTTGAACTGGTGCTTTATATGGTCTTGGACAATTTGTTCCTCACTGACTCTGCTATCTCTGCTGGCATACCACTTGGAATCAGCATGCGACATTATCCAAAGTCCAAGTTTAATGTTTTATCTGTGGGGCTTCTGAACACACAGCATTCTCTTCAATGCTAAACCAGGATGTGAGCCTGGTTTATGTGCTCATGTCTCAGAATGTGCCTCAGAACATGCAAATGACAAGATGTGATTTGAATATCCCCAGCCTCTGTGAGAGTAGATCTTATGCATGCACAGACTTTAAATCATGTTCAATCTAGCATTCTCTCTGGAGAGTTTTGATGACTAAAAGAATGAACATAATACGGTACATTGGGGCAGTATTATATGGTCTGAAATTTGAATCCCCAAAATGGATGAAATTAAGCCTTATTTTTAATTATACACGTTATATGTCCAGTGTACACTTTTTGCAGAACTCGAGATTGCCAAGGGTTGTACTGTGAGAAGAGAGAGCAATCCTATTTGCAATGTATGGATGTTTCATTATAATGTATCTTTCTCCTGGAAGAGAATTAACAGTGTACTGTGCCCCTTGTCTGCAATGGATCTAAGAGCATTTCCATCATTATCCATGTATTTGGTGTGTTTGCCACCCATACCAACATATGATAACATATGTGAGATAAACAGCATGTAAACAATACCAGGAACAGCAAAAAAGATTTATGCACCAACAGGATGTTCTTTTAGGAAGGAGATGAGGAGGAATGTCTTTAGTCAGTGGGTGGTAAATCTGTGGAATTATTTTCCACAAAAGGCTGTGGAGGCAAAGTCAGTGGATATATTTAAGATAGATAGATTCTTTATTAGTACGGGTGTCAGAGGTTATGGGGAGAAGGCAGGAGAACAGGGTTAGGAGTAAGAGATGGATCAGCCATGATTGAATGATGCAGCGATTGTAATATGAGTTTGTATATTTCCTTCTAGCATGGAAATACTTGCCTGTGTTGGTCTCCATGTTGGAAAAAGTGCCTTAATAACTGCTTCTAATTTCAAATATGAAGAGCTAAGAATATAATGATGCAATTGCTTTCAGAGAAAGTACATTGAGGTTATCATGGGAATGGTGTCCATTTATTATTTCACATCCAACAGTGTCTCGATCTAATATCGTTACCGGCACGGCCTCCAGCAAACTGTGATTCATCCCAATTTAGAAATATAATGCCATTCCTTCTTTGTTGCCATGTCTAAATCCTTTCCAATTCAGGAAATGTTGTACAAAAATAAAGAGGGAATGGCAGCACAGTCACACACAGACTAAGTTCATTATTCTGAGCTGGATTTCCATAACAAATATTGATGTCACAAGCTTTTAATTAAAACCAGCTAACCGTAATGGTATTTTACCCTTTGAGATTGAACAATATGTTTCCTTTTCCTGTCACTTTGCTGTTTTTCTGTTTTGAAGCCATATCCTTCTGCCTTGCACAATACAATGTATGAGACTGAGCTAACGGCAGGTGGCTGGTTTCTATACAATTCCAAAATATGTTTTGAAAATGGGCACGTGTGTCCTGTGTGTGTACATAAACATATAATTTGTACATATTTATATGTACAGCCTTATGTACACATTAATATAATATAAATACAAATTTGAATATCCCTATGTTAGACATCTTTGTATGGAGTCCACATCGCAAGATTAGAAATTGTTCAGCCAGAGCTGAACACACTTCCCGGTACCTGCATACAATGGCGTCTCGTGCTTCTTGTACGTAGTTGTGGAAAGATTGGTGGAAACAGGGCCGCGACGTGAACGCTTGTTTTTTGACCCCATGTTAGACATTATAATATACATGTGAATATCATAATATTACATCCATGCACAATTAGATGTTGCAATGTAATTTCTTTGCTTACTATGAAGAAGATCTAGGATCAACTGAAAACTAAATTTGACATAGTTATTGAGATTATTTAGTTTATCGTTTAGCGATACAGTGCGGAAACAGGCCCTTCGGCCCACCGAGTTCGCAAGGACCATTAATATGCGAATAAATAAATAAAATCACACATTAGGGATGATTTACACTTGTGCCAAGCCAATTTACCTACAAACCTGTACATCTTTGGAGTGTGGGAGGAAACTGAAGATTTTGGAGAAAACCCATGCAGTCACGGGGAGAACGTATAAACTCCATACAGACAGCACCCGTAGTCGGGATCGAACCCGGGTCTCCGGTGCTCCGAGCGCTGTAAGGCAGCAACTCTACCGTTGTGCCACAGAGCTACCCTATTGAGTTATGAGTTCAGAAACAGGCCATTTGGCTCTACTCATCTATGCCAATTAAATTACCAAACTGAGCTGGTCCCATTTTTCTGTGCCTGGAACATATCCTCAAAATCTTTCCCATCCACATACTCATCTAAGTGCCTCTTAAATGTCTTAACTGTACTTGCCAGACAGCTTTTACCATATATGCACCACTGTCTGAGTGAAAAATAATGGTCCTCGTGTCCTTTTAAAATCTTTTTCATCACATCTTAAAGCTTTGCCCTCTTAATTTTAGACTCTCCTATCCTGGGCAAATCTGCAGCTATTCACCTTATATATTAGCCATTCATGATTTTATAAACTGCTAAAAGTTCACCCCTCAGCCTTCCACACTCTAGGGAGAAAGAGACCCAGCCTGTCCAGCCTCGCTGTATAACTCAAACCTTCCAGGCTTGTTAATACCCTCGTAAAGATTTGCATCCTTTCCTGTTTAATGACATCTTTCCCGTAGTAGTGTGATCAGACTGGTGCACATCACTCCAAATGTGGCCTTGCAAAATCTTACACAGCTGTAATATGATCACCCAACACCTGCACTCATTACACTGATCGATGAAGGGACACGTGCCAAATGCTCCCTTCATCTTCCCGTCTACCTGTGTCGTCACCTTCATGAAACTATATATCTGCACTCCAAAGTCTGTCTGTTCCATAACACACTTCAGGGCCCCACCATGTATCGTGTATTCCTGTCATGGTCTGTCTTACCAACATGCAATACCTCGCCTTAAGTGAATTAAACTCCACCTGCCATTTCTCACCCCCTTGGCAAAAGGTTTACTATGGCCTTTGTAAAGTTGGATGACCTTCTTCAATCTGATTGAACCACCAATTTTAGTGTCATCTGCAAACTCTAATCATGCCATCTACATTCTCATCAAAATTGTTAACATACGGTACATGTTGAAAACAGTGGACCCAGTACCAACATTTGTGGCACTCGATGTGTTGCATACCTCCAGTATTCAAAAACATTCATCTACCCTCACCTCTTCTACCTTTGAGCCTATTTTGTATCCACTTGGCCAGCTCACCCAGGACAACTTAATATTCATGTTTACATATTCAGGAATGCATTAAAATACATGTAAAGTACAGTAATAATGATATCTTGAAGAGTATTGCTGTTAAAAAAAAAATCATCATTGCTATTTAAAAAATCTGCTTATTTTTACAAGTCGTCAAATGTTATCATCCGCACAAGTACAGTGAGGTACGGGTGTGATTATATCTAGCTTGCAGCAACATATAATGTACATAAATTATACATAGATTACACATAAATTTACATGACAGTAATGAGAAAAAAGGCTGTTTTTAAAAAAAACAAGACATTAGCAAATAATGAGAAAATTGCTGAAAATAAAAAATCAGTGCACAATGAGAAAACAAATGCATGGTAGTGCAAGAGGTGGTCCAAGGCATCTGAGGTAGCCTTAAGAGCCTGTCCCACTTGGGCGACCTAATCTGCGAGTTCTGGCGAGTTTGCCCTTGACTCGTACTCGCAGCATGGTCGACACAAGGTCGTAGGAGGTCTTCGTAACTCTCCTTTATGCTCGAGAGTGGTCTCCGCGTACTCGAGGCCTCAGCTAGGTCGCGGCATTTTTTCAATATGTTAAAAAATGCCCGCGAGTTAAAAAAAAAGGTCGCCATGGAAAAAATCGATACTTTTTTTACTCGTAGGTTTAGTCGTAGTAGGTCGGCATGTTAGTCGTAGCTAATCGAGGGTAGTCGAAGGTAGTCATAGATTGTCTTCATCATATTCGAAGGGAGGTCGGAGATCAAAGAATGTCATCTTCACTCTCCACTATTTGGTGTCCAATTTTCCCGGTTAGTCATAGCTAGTCGAAGCTGGCCTTTAACGTAGTTGAAGGAGGTCTTCTACATAGCTGAAGGAGGTCTTCAACATGTAATTTTCTCAAACTCTTCTAAACTCGCCAATTAGGTTGCCCAAGTGGGACAGGCCCTTTAGCGTTATGCTGGTCAGTTCAAGAACTTGTTAGTTGTAGTAAAGTAGCTGTTCCTGGTGGTGTAAGACCATAGGCTTTTGTATCGCCTGCCTAACGATAGCGGCGAGACAAGGGTGGGGATCTTTGATGATAGATATCACCTTGAGGCACCAAGAGCCTTTCAGAAGATGTGTCCCATCACAGGATTGTAGTGGGCGCAATGGAAAATATCTACTTGAGCCACCTCATGTGGATGTTTTCATTGGTGAAGAGGGCTGTGCCCATGATGGACACCTCTTCTGAAAGGTGCTCATCTGAACTTCACATCCGCAGGAAAGATATTTCTTAAGTTACATATTTCTCCCACCTTTTGTACTGCAGTGCCATATTTTAATTTTCATACAAATGATTTTCTCAACACAAAATTTTAGATATTTAACACTGTTGTGAGTTACCAGAAGAATATGTTTCTCCAGATGACTATTTATTGTCCGGAGACATGTCACCTTGTCCTTATAATGAAGAATTTAAAGAAAAGCGCACACTTGATATGCTTGACAACATGCTGGCAAATGAATGGGCACATTCCCAGTGACGAGAAAGAACGGGTCTCCAAAGTGCCTCAATAATCTTCATGCTATTTCATTATGTACACCCGTCATCAATATTCTCCTGTTAAATCATAATAAATGACAATGCAGATTACAATCCCTATGATGATGGCTCTTTCAATTTTAACTATTGTTCAAGGTTTCAAGGTCTTTTATTGTCACATGTACCAATTAAAGCACAGTGATGTTCGAATTGCCACAGCCATACTAAAAAAAGCAACAAGACACACAACTACACAAGTTAACATGAACATCCACCACAGCGGATTCCCCACATTCCTCACTGTGATGGAAGGCAATAAAGTCCAATCTTCTTTTCTCTTTATTCTCCCGCGGTCGGGGCAGTCAGGGCGATCGAAGCTCCCGCAGCCGGCGGTCGAAGCTCCCTCGTCAGGCGATTGAAGCCCCAGCGTCGGGGCGATTGACCCTTGTGCATCCCTTGTGTTTCTACTGTAGCTTGTGTTGTATTAAATCACTAGAAACACCCCTGATAAATGTTGTCTGCCATGACGTCCGGATGTCCCCTGCATGTCCCATTGCACCGACCGATACATACTGGACAGGTACTTGGCATTGTACCACAGAATCTGAACTTTTGGAGCATTTAATGGTATTAATGTACGAGGACATGTGCTTGCCAGTTTTTTTTAATAGGTGTCCAGGACATGAACAAATTCAGCAAATTGCTCCGTAGTCTTTGGAGATACCAGATAAATGGCAATAAAACAGAGCAGAGAGAGTTAGTCCACTGCTGAGTTGTTTTATAACCATTATGAGAATCAAATTCACATTGTTGAATAGTTGGGAGCCTAAATTTGTCTGGAATAAAAGTAAGTGGCTGAGTGTCTCACAATTTATTTATGAAGCTTGACTCAAAAGCTTTTGCACCAAAACTGCACTGTTGAAAGATTTCAAAACCAACATCTTTAAAACAGTCCCAGTTTTGCAGCGTAGAAGCAAGCCCTTCGGCTCATCATGTTCACGGCGACCAGTGATCACCCCGTACACTAGCACTACCCTACACACCAGGGATAATTTTCAACTTACTTAAGCCAATTAACTGACAAATCTGTACATCTTTGGAGTGCGGAAAGAAACTGGAGCACCTGGAGAAAACCTACCGGGAGCTTTAACAGGGAAAAAGCATCACCGAGGCCAACTAACCCTGACCTTCCCATCCATGCTGACTTGAACGTTCTGCCCAACATGCTCCTGAAGTCCCGCAAACCCTTCTGGCCTTCCGTTAAATCCCAGGAAGACTTTGGCTCCAAAACTGAGTGGCGCAGAGCCTGGAAATACGCCAACACCAACAGCGGAGAGGTCATCACAGTGAAGCCACCGGGTTTTGACCTCCATCACAAGCAATGGCTAACCCTGAACAGAATTCACACTCTCCATGCAAGAACAGCCCATCACCTACATAAGTGGGGGATGACAGACAGCCCTGCTTGCGACTTTGGATAGCCAGATCCGACCATCCCACACATCGTGAATGACTGCTCACTGCGGCTTTCCCCCGGGGGCATCAAAGCCATCCACCCAATAACTGATGCTGTCCTGGCCTGGATGTCTACCCTTCATCTACAACTTTAGGCTGTGCACGCCTTACTCAAGAAGAAGACAGGGAGAACGTACAAACTCTGGACAAATAGCATCCATTGTCAGGATTGAGCCTGGGTCTCTAGCGCTGTAAGCAGCAACTCTACCGCTGTGCCTCTGCTGACTGTACCTTCATCTGTTATTCCTATTCAGGACAAACATCATGATATTGGCAAAATAGATTCAAAGGTTTCCACTGATTGATGTGCATATTCCCAACATTTTCATTCATTGGCAGTAAATTGAATTTGCAATGTGCTGACTTGAAAGGATATCATCAGGTGAGTTTAAGAATGTGGTCTAATTTAGCAACTCGGTCAAAGATTGCTAGGTGAAATGAGGAGGTTACTTTGTGAGAGTTCTCCCTGCTTGCTTGAACTGATCTGGACTTTCCTCGTTGGTCCACGTTTGCTGGTTGTGAATGAAAACTTGTGGAGTGAGAAGCAAGAGAATGTGGTGATTATGAACAATGATGGCATTTAACCTTCACAAATCTCTCTCTGCCCTCATGCGATACACTTGAATGTATTCTAACCTGCCAGGACATAGGTTATATTTTGTTTGCTTCTTCAGCTGCCGTGTGAGTTCAAGGATAGCTTTCATTCCAGTTCTGGAGTAACGGATCGGCCAGTGCCGGACCACAGATTAGTGTGATTACGCTATCCTGGTAAACATTTTTGCTTCACTGACTTACCTTTGCTTGTCACTTAAATTATCTCCAGCTCAGAAACACTTTCCATGACTCCATTCAAACTGATTTGTGGACTCTTAATCAAACAAGTTAAATCTTTTCCTTGTAAGGCATGTGGAAAGACCAATTAAATAGCTTCAGCCTTAGTGTGCAGGGAATTCTGATGTTTATTGTTGCTCCAAGCAACACACGAAGGAAGCATTGTGAATTAATGAGAAGTGAACATTGCGTCAAGCCCAGTTGTTATGTGACAGCACAATGATCGCACATGGTTAAATCACTTCAGGCACCTATGAGCTATGGCTGGAAGCCACAAGGATGTGGGTTTCATCTGCGCTTCATGAGCAATTGCTTTCCATTTCCTCAGTCAGATTCCAAGGGTTATAAAACACGAACTCTGGAACTTAGTAACACCTACCACAGCTCTTCCCACAGTTCATTCTCCGCTCTCTCTGAAGCTTGCATCTGAGTCTGAAGAATGATCTCGACCCGAAATGTCACCCATTCCTTCTCTCCAGAGATGCTGCCCATCCCATTGAGTTACTCCAGTTTTTTGTGTCTCTCTTCGGTTTAAACCAGCATCTGCAGTTCCTTCCTACACTTTGCACCTTCTATATTTGATTGATTGATTGAAAGATACAGAATGGAAACCAGCCCTTCAGCCCACTGAGGCCATGTCGACCATCGATTACCCTTTTCATACTAGTTCTGTGTTATCCTACTTTCCCAACCATCCCCTTCACACTAGGGGCAATTTACAGAGACCAATTCATCTACAAACCCGCATGTATTTGGGATGTGGGTAGAAACTGGAGCTACCGGAGGAAACTGATGAAGTCACATGGAGAACGTGCAAACTCCATGCAGACAGCAGCTGAGGTCATGATCAAACCGTGTCTCTGGCGCTATTAGTCAGCAGCTCTACCAGCTATGCCATTGTGCTGTCCTAACCAAGCCCTTAGCTGGCCTTGAAGATAGACACAAAAATTGGAGTAAATTAGCAGGACAGGCAGCATCTCTGGAGAGAAAGAATGTGTGATGTTTTGGGTCGAGACCCTCCTCTCGATCCGAAACGTCACCCATTCCTTCTCTTCAGAGATGCTGCCAGTCCCATTGAGTTACTCCAGCTTATTGTGTCTATCTTCAGTTCAAACCAGCATCTGCAGTTCCTTCCTTAGCTGTTTTCTTCAGCTTCAAGTGTTCAGGTGCAGATACATCAAATTGTCCTATGGCTGCATGCGTATAACTTAATGACTTTTATTAATTAAATGATTTACTTTGTCTTTATCTTTGTTCTGCTCTCTCTGTCTCAATTTTGTTTTACTTTCCTTCTCATTTATCCATTGTTATCTCACCTTTCTACCGTCATTTCTACCCGTCTTCAGGGTTTTCTCTTCGTTCTCTTCATCTTTCCTTCGCTCTTCTCTCTCTCCCTCGCATTTTACATCGCTGCTGCTCTCCGCTACAACATTGAAACACTTCTTTGGCTGCCGGCTGATTCTGCTCAGGATGCTGGACTGACCCCAACAGTGCAAAGGCTAGGACTGGCAGAAGACCAAAACAAAAACAGGAAACGCATTGTCTGTTCATTCCAATGTTTCGACCTCGGCCACAAAGCTCACATCATTTCAACATAAATCACCGTCTTTCTGCAAGGGGGAAAGAAAACTTTACATCGAAGGGACACGGGATCACAATTTTCAGGCCCATCATTCCCTGGCTTCTCTGCTACGCATGCATTGTGTTGATGTATACCACTTGCCATTATAATCACAACTATCTGTACATTCTTAGCCTGTTTCAAGTGTGTGTAGGGAGGAACGGCAGATGCTGGTTTAAACCAATGACAGACACAAAAAGCTGGAGTAGCTCAGCAGGTTCAGCAGCATCACTGTCTGTGCTGTTTGTACGGATTTATGCATTCTTCCCGTGAATGTGGGTTTTCTCCGAGATTTTCAGTTTCCTCCCACACTCCAAAGATGTACAGGTTTGTAGGCTAATTGTATACTTAGTATGTGTAAACTGTCCCTAGTGTGTGTAGGCTTGTGTTAATGTGGGGGGATTGCTGGTCGGTGCAGACTCGGTGGGCTGAAGGGCCTGTTTTCATGCTGTATCTCCAAGCCAAACTAATCAGGAGAAAAAGAATAGGTGACATTGCGGGTCGAGACCCTCCTTCAGATTCAAAAGTCCTTGATTATATTTTAAAGTCCTTCCAATGGAAAATCTGTGGGTTTTTTTTTGTCAAAAGTTCACACTTTCTCTTGAATCAAAAACCTGAAACCAAGGCAAGATTTAATAGGAACCTGAGGAGCAACTTTTTCACTCAGAGTGGTGGGTGTGTGAAATGAGCTGCCAGAAGCAATAGTTGAGGCAATAACTGTAACACAATTTCAGGTTGAGACCCTTCTTCAGACTGAGAGTGGAAACAAGATAAAATAGACGGTGATCTAGAGAAATAGAACAAATGAATAAAAGATATACAAAAAATAACGAGGATCAAGGGAAGGTGAAGCCCACTATGGTCTATTCTTGTCTGTGGGACGAGTTATACAAACATTGAAACTCAACAAGATGACAGTGAAACTAGTACGATGACTAGGATGGGGAGAGGTGGAGTGGGAGGGAATGCAAGGGTTACTTGAAGTTAGAGAAATCAAATATTAAAACTGCTGGGTTGTAAGCTGTGGTAATTGTGCAGAGTGGAAAAATAATTGTCAAACACAAAATGAATGGCCAATGAAATTTGATGGTATTACATAATTTTAACATGCAAACATCTCAAGCCCACAATGTTTGTAAACTGCTTCATTATCATGACTTTGGATCTAGATCTGTGTGGGTTCTAATCTAGCATGGTTAGATAACATTCTTTTCTCCCTGCGATAACCATTCTGGATTTTAAGAATTGGCATCTGGGGATACACGTTTAATTGCACATGAAAGTCCATAGCCACACAGTATATCCAACTTTTGATCAAGTGTAGAAGATCTGTCACACTTTTGAAATGTCAAGATTTGAGATTTGTCTGGAGGTGAACACTGCTGGTGTTCCAGGTGGTAACATTGGGGGAAAAAAGACTTGTATTTACAGATCATTTTTGAACAACCTCGGGACATCCTTGAGTATTTGGGCCAATCCTTGTAGCCATTCAAGTACTTGATAATTGAAGTTATTTGTTGTAATTTAGGAAACCAATTAGGCACATTGATCCCAGCATGTTAATGGTGTTGGAATCTGAGCTGGCATCACTAAAGATTGTGAATTCAAATCCCAGCCTCTTGACCATCTAGACTTACTCTCCAGTACAGTATTGCATGTGCATGCTATGCTTTCCATAAAGCTTTCTTTTACACAAGACTTTTAAGCAGATCTCTGTATTCCTTCTCAACAGAAGTTTAACAATGATAGTACTATTTTGAATATTCTGTTCAATATTTATCCTTCCAGATAATAGTCATAAAAACAGTTGCAAAAACTGATACTGTCAGAAGCATTCGACAGAACAGGCAGTGTATGTGGAAAGAGAAGAATTGATTAGTAGGACTGGATGTTAATCCCTAAGATTTTTCACTACAATTGACATTCTTGGGGATGACCACTAGGAGATTCAAAGACCCTAAAAACTTTATATTCAAAGACCCTAAAAACTTTTGCTGCTATTATTAGTCTGCACTTTCATAAGTAGCTTGGCCACTGTGGCTCCAGTACCACAAAGCAAGTGGACTTCAAATGTTTTCATTGTATAAGGCCTGATCCGGAATATCACCAGAGATGCTGCCTGACCCGATGAATGACTCCATCTTTTTAAGTCAATCTTCGGTTTAAATTAATTTAATTTAATTCCATCCTACACATTGTAAATACTGAAGCTGTGAAAGACGCAGTATAAACACAAGCCTTTCTCTGGTTGATGATACTTAGCCTTTTTCTTTGAGCTGGACTTGGGCTTGCCGTTTTCTGTTTGTCCTTTCGATATTCGATTGGTTTTGCATTGCTGAACAAAATTATACAAAAAAGCAATCAGCTATTTTGCAAAACCTACCCAGCCTCGATGACAAATTAAAAGGTAAAGCAAAACAAATTTCACATAAACATTCTGGATAAGACAGATTCATTATAACGACTGAGCAAAAGGCAAAAGACGAGAATGGATAAAAATACACAATGTTAATTTGTGGTGTCATAATTTTAGCAAAGTCAGTGAAAAAGCAGCAATGGGATATTCAATTTTGTCTTTCATGTTCATTAACTTCGGAATTGGAAGGAGGAGGGAGCAACAAAGGCTGTGACGGGTCAGAATTAGAAGTGCAGAGGTTTCGGGACTTCAAATGGGGACAGTTCAATTTTTAAGACAGCCGCCCACCACAGAAAGACACTGGGTTATGTTTCAAAGCAGAGCATACACATCATGAACTGTGCATAACCCCACATCAGAGGACACTGTCTTCTGTCACCACAATATAAATCCCTTCAAGACAAGGATAGTGTTCATTGTGCGGGGATCGCTGGTTGGTGCGGACCTGGTGGGTCGAAGGGCCTGTTTCTGTGCTGTATCTCGAACTATACTAAAAGTCGCAATAGACATCTTCCTTATTTTTAGAGCATTCACTATTAAAACTAGTGACAGGGGCTTTTGATTCCCCATCACTATTCTACCCCGGGATGACACCCAAGTGAGAGACTGAGTAATACGTTGGAACAAGAAGAAGAAGCAAAAGCGAGGGGTGCTGTAACATTTTAAGGAATTCCGTTAGGCTGCCAATGCTGCTTACACCCAGCAATTAAGTTTAAAGTGTAGGGTTTCGTTTTTAGCACAGTCTGACTTTTTTTTTGCCATCCAAGCATAACAATTATGGTACATCTTCATTATTGCTTTTAATCTTTAGTGTTCTGTAAACCAAAGTCTCAGGTTTTTTTGGGAAACATTAATCATGGCTCTTTTGTGTTAGTGGAATTTTTTGCCTTCAGTTCTGCAGTATTTCAAGTTTTTCAGGGAGTGAGTGTTGTGGCGTATTTTGCAGCTGAAATAAATTGGGAATTGTTTGTTGAACCACAGTTGACATGCTGTAAAGTTTTGGTATCAAGGAACACTGAAGGGTAAGATACTTATATTGAGAAGAAAGATGTTCTGTAAGTTAAGTCCTTCCAATTTCAAGAGAGAGTTAGATTTAGCTCTGAGGGCTAAAGAAATTACAGGGATATGGGGAAAAAGCAGGCACGGTACTCATTTTAGATGATCAGCCATGATCATATTGAATGGCGGTGTTGGCTCGAAGGGCTGAATGGCCTATTCCTGCACCTATTTTTCTATCTGTCTGTTACTATCATAAACTAGTTTAGTTTCTATAGACAGATGAAGCATTTTGCAGGATATGATAAATATATGGTAATCCTGTATTCTTTAAAACTATCAGGCCCACAAAAAACAATTGTGTAGTGTCTCTAGCTAACATTTTGATGTCTTTTTGGGGTGAATGTTGTATATGAAATCCTGAAATGCTCACTGAGCTGTAACTTCCTAAATCTTGCATTCTATGCAATAGGCCCAAGCCTTGCTTTCTATATGATGAGCCTAAATCTTGCATTCTATGCAATGGGACCTAAAGTCATACCTATTATGCGATGTGGGCTAAATCTTCCATTCTATGCAATGGGCCTAATTCTTACCTTTTATGCAATGTGGGCTAAATCTTACATTTTGACAATGGTAGGCTGCTGACATGCTTGCCATGGTCCAATGTAATAAATGTAGACTTACCTTTTGCAGTATTTTGAACTTCCAAACTTCTCACAATCCAAAGTAAAGGTGTTTTTTCTGAAGATAGACACAAAAAGCTGGAGTAACTTAACGGGACAGGCAGCATCTCTGGAGAGAAGGAATGGGTGACATTTCGAGTCGAGACCTTTATTTCTGTTTACACATGGAATTCCGATGTACCAACCACTCCTTATTCACTGCATTTACACAGAATTGCTTCTACAAGTAAAACTGTTAATTACAAAGCATCATCCAAATATCCATGCTTCCCAGTTATATAGCATTAAACACATCCTCTACATTGCTGATGTTACCAAGATATTGGGACTGTCTCAAAATTATTTTGGTAAAGTGAATTTTGGTTTTATTTGCAATATATTGCTGAAATATAATCCTCACAGCAGTCATTGAAATTTGTTGTTTTTATCCCTTATTTAGACCAATGTTGTTGTAATAGAATTTTTCTAGACTGATTTGCCTTGTATTTTTAGGATTTTACATTTTTTTGCACTTTTGCATTTTAAATTATTTTAGTGCATTAAAAGAACAGGCTCTCACATCCCATTAAAAGTTGAGAAGGTGCAGATTATTTCTCTCCATTATTACTTGCCTTCATATAAATGAAAATACCTTAACAAGTCTGGCATATTTAAGTTATTCTGCTCACTTGGTTCTTGATCATTGATCCCCAGAAAGTCCTGGATTAAACTCTGGGAACAGAATGGCTGCATTAGTGAAGGACAAGCTGCATAAAGTAAAAATTGGCTCTGCTGGAACTTTCGAAAAGTTTTCATACAGATATGTCAAGTTGATTGTCATATGCATGTGAACACTAAGGTACAGCTGCAACGAAAATCTGGCTTACAGCAGAATCACCGGCACTTCGACTCAGCACACAATGAAACATAAATTATACAAGGTAGTGAGAAGAAAATAACAACGCAAGACGTTAGTGCAAAACACAATTAGAAAAACACATTCATAGTCGTGCAAGAGGTGGTCCGCAGTGTCCCCTTGTCAAGGTAGGATTGAGTTAAGCAGATGGTTATTGGAAAGTAGCTGTTCCCGAACCTGGTGCTGTGAGACTTCAGGCTTCTGTACCTCCTTCCTGATGATAGGAGTGGAAAGAAGGCCTGTCCTGGATGGTGAGGATCCTTGATGATACATTTGTTGAGGCAGCGTCTCAAGTGGATGCTTTTGATGGTGGGGAGGTTCATTCCTATGATGGAGCGGGCTGCGTCCACCAGCCTCTAAAGCCTCTGGCATTCTTATGCTTTGGAATTGCCATACCAGACCTTGACTCCTCTTTATCAACAGTATCTGTCTGCACTGTGCTGCACCTGATACTATAACTGTGATTACATTGGCTTTGAGGATCACAACTTACTAGGTAATTAGTTCAAATGGTAGAGTGCTTGTTCAGCATGCGAAAGGTAGCGGGGTCAATGCCCACATTCACCATTTGTCTTTAGGGTCAGTGGTAGAATCCCGGGTTTGATCCTGACTTTGGGTGCTGTCTTTACGGAGTTTGCACGTTCTCCCTGTAACCGCATGGACTTTCCCTGGGTGCTCCCGTTTCCTCCCACATTCCAAAGACGTGCATGTTTGTAGGTTAATTGGCTTCTGTAAATTGTCCCTAGTGTGTAGGATAGAACTAGTGTACGAGTAATTGGCGGTCGGCACAGGCTGAAGGGCTAGCTTCTACACTGTGTGTCTGAACAAAACTAAACTAAAACTGATCTAACTTCCTTATTTTTTGAAACGGGTCAAGAATTTAAAATTATATAAATTGGAACCACAGACTGTCATGGGTAATGCTATCCTACTACCTTTGGTTGTTAAATGTTGTTACCTCTATGAGCATGTGGCAGACAGACCAGAAGATGCCAGAAGAGGCATTTCTTCTCAGGCACATTAAATCATCGAGGCAAAATTGTGTCGGCATTGTCCAAACAGGCCCTTGGGTATCTTTGTGCCTGCAGCTAGAACAATGACTGGTGCTTTATCCATTTAAGCTTGGGTTTTATGTACTGAATGAGGATTTTGGCAGTGACAACTTCAGTCTATTAATTCATTATGATGAGAGCAAATACAAGTTTGATTTGGAATATATTTGATGATGAAATAACATTTGATCCTTGCTCAGTTTTCTCCACCCTGGCTCAGTGTAACGGAAGTCCAGTGGTTCCACAGCAAACAAAGCCCATTTTGGGAATTGAACCTTGCACCCTCTGGCTTCTTTGCTTCATGAAAGAATCTAAAACCACTGTTAGAAAGCAGCAGTCTTAATGCTTGGATCTAAACTTTTGCTTTTCTTCACTACGAAAGTACCTGCTGTAGTATTATTAATATCTGTCTGAATTAAGATCAGTCTGAAGAAGGGTCTCGACCTGAAATGTCACCCTTTCCTTCTCTCCAGAGATGCTGCCTGTCCCGCTGAGTTACTCCAGCATTTTGTGCCCATCTTCGGTTTAAACCAGCATCTGCAGTTCCTTCCTACTTGCGGCAACAGGCCCTTTGGCCCACCGAGTCCACACCAAACAGTGATCCCCGCACATTAACACAAGCCTACACATACTAGGGACAATTAGCACTTATACCAAGTATACAAACCCAAGCCAATTAACCTGCAAACCCATACGTCTTTGGGATGCGGGAGGAAACGGAAGGATCTTGCAGAAAACCCACGCGGTCACAGGGAGAACGTACAAATTCCGTACGGGCAGCATCGATTGCCGGGATCAAACCTGGGTCTCTGGCGCTGCAAGCACTGTAAGGCAGCAACTCTACCACTGAACCACCACGCCAACCTTTTACATACTAATATGTAAATTAAAAAATCCTAGGTAGCCACTGCAATTAGTATTGAATATCCTTATTAATAATTTTCTTTATTAGACCAAAATAACAATAATTTTAAACCCACAAGCAAGAACATTTTGAGTATATTTTATCATTAAATTCTCTATTGATCCTCTCTCATTTTAGTTTCAATCAATCCGTTATTGTTAATCTGTGTGATGTGGCCTCTCCAAGGTAAGTCAAAGAACTATCAAAGCAACTAATTATGTCCCTGTAATGTAGGGAATATAAATGGGACTGTACATCTGGCACTTTTTGAAAAAAATGATTTTTTTTTCAATGAGATTGATTCATCCATGTTCACCTGGAATTGTGTTTCTCCAACTGAGAACAGGTGTGTTGCCTTTGGGCAGCAACTAAGGCACACGAGAGATGGAGGTGCCTTTCCCGCAGCTGCTCCTTCACAACTCCTCCCACTTGGGGTAGGATCCAGGTTGAAATCTGGGTTGGGTAGATTGCACATAAATATCCCCTAACCCCTTCCCAACCAGGTAACTCTGACAGCTAAATCATACGTAATGTTGATGTAAGTTTCTTTTGGTTGCTGCATGGAGCAATACCAACGTACTATTTGTGTTTAGTAAGTCAGCAAACATAGCAAGTGAATACCTCCAAGAGTGGCTCTATACGATCAATTATCACTTCAAGGAATCATAGTATCACTGAATCATTACAGCCAGTAGCAAAGCCAATCAGCCCATTAAATCTTCCAGTACGAACAATGGCTATTTGTTGTTCTTTTGAAAGCTTGTGTTGCCTCTGTTTCCACATCCTCCCAGGCACCTGGTTCCAGATCGTTCATTTTCTGCCTTTTTCCTCGTGTTCCTTCCGTATGTTTTCCCTTTACTTTAAATCTATGCCACCGGCTCCTTGAAACTTTATGTATTAGAAATGCCTTTCAGCTGTTGGCTGATCTGTTTAGCTATTAAATCCTTTATTAAATCCACAGCTAGAATGGCTACAATGAACATCCATAAAATCATTACATTTAACAACATTAAGAATGGCAACTCTCAGGGTTTCCATGTGCCTATTTCAATGTGTGGCCAAAGATTCATTGAGCGGATGCATGTACAGTGCGTTTGCAATGTCATGTGCTCTCTGAACAACACACTGAAACATGGTTTTCGATGGAGACAGGAGTTTGTCAAATGGTCCCCTGGATTTTTGTGCCACAGCTTTGTGTCTCAGAGAAAACTACTCAAAATTCCTTGTCGCGGAGTTATATGGAGCTTGCATGTTCTCCCTGTGGGTTTCCACTGGGCACATCAGTTTCCTCCCACATGCCAAAGATACAAGTGGCAGGTAAATTGGTCGTTGTAAATTGCCTCTAATAGGTGGGTGAGTGGTAGAATCTGAGGGAAATTGATGGGAATATGGGGAAGATTTAAAATGATTAATATAGGGTTAAGGTGGTCATTGATGGACAACAGTGATTTAGGGCAAATGGTGTCTTTCTGTGCTGTATGTCTGACTCTCTGATATAAGAGTCCACTAGTATCACCAATTTAGTTTGATGAAACTAATAAACTCAAAAGTTCTCTTTTTTCTGGCTTCTCTTAAACACCTGCTCATCTCAGCACATCAACTAATTGAGATGACTTATACTTATACTGCCTTTAATAGTTATGATTCAATATGCTCTGCATGATTTTATTTGGTAATTATACGCGGAGAGGGTTAGTGGAACCCATTTAAAAAGACTATCGAGCTGTAGATTCAATCTGCCCCCTCTCTTGCAGATTGAGAATAAATGCTATTTTCCTTTTTATTTAAACAGCTGGAAGGTTTAAAGGCAGTAAAGCAGCTGACAAGTTGTAAAATAAATGTAAACATTGTTGGAGCCAGAGCTTTCCACACTATCAGCTGCCACTCTCACAGTGGCATTTTGGAATAACAGTTGGTTATATCAGTTGAAACACTTTGGTTATAAATTTGAATAAATATAGAACAATAGCCCGTTTTCTTTCTCTTCCTTCCTGCAGCTTTGGCTCAGTTTGGGCTGCAGTTCCAGAGGTGACGGACTTTCTTTGGCTTACCCTGTTTGAGCCAAGTCCGTGCTGGCTGGCGTCACAGTCAGAGCTTAGAGCTGCAAAATGGTTGCGCAGCGGTAGAGTTTCTGCCCTGCAGCGCCAGGGATTCAGGTTCAATCCTGACTATGGGTGTTGTCCATACGTTCTCCCTGTGACCTGCGCAGGTTTTCTCCAGGAGCTCCAGTTTCCTCCCACACTCCAAAGATGTACAGGTTTGTAGGCTAATTGGCTTGGTAAAGTTTTAAATTGCCCCTAGTGTGTGTGTAGGACAGTGTTAGTGTGCGGGGATGGCTGGTTGGCGTGTACTCGGTGGGCCGAAGGGCCTGTTTCCGCGTTGCATCTTGAAAACAAAAAAAAACTAAAACTGCTATCTTGGCAGAGGTCACCAAACTCGGCAAGAACCTGGAAGGATAAAAGTGCATTTTTCTTCTTTCAATTTAGCAGCCTTTGACTTCAGCATTGCCCTGATCTCAGAGTTGAAGAATTTGTTGGAAGTTTGGCTAGTTAGGAGAAATTATTTCCACTGGCAGGGGTGGCCTGAATCAGAGAGGAGGTGTGGCAGCTTCACTTTTGCACAGTGTGTTGTGGTCTAGCCTCCTCTCTTGCAGGGTGGTGCACGCAGATTCAATAGTAACGTTTATAGGGATTGTGATGTACACTTTGAAAGGAAGCGATGACTCTGGAGTCCAGGGAAAGAATAGGAGAGTGGGACTAACTGGATTGCTCTATCAAAACGCCATCACAGACACTATGTTTAAGAAGGAACTGCAGATGCTGGAAAAATCGAAGGTAGACAAAAATACTGGCGAAACTCAGCGGGTGAGGCAGCATCTATGGAGCGAAGGAATAGGTGACGTTAAGAAGGGTCTCGACCCGAAACGTCACCTATTCCTTCGCTCCATAGAGAGTCTGAAGAAGGGTCATGACCCGAAATGTCACCTATTCCTTTGCTCCATGGATGCTGCCTCACCCGCTGTGTTTCTCCAGCATTTTCATCACTGATACTATGGTCTGTCAACTACTCCTTTTATTCCCATGGATTCACGGTGCCTTTAATAATAGGGGAAGCACGGTGGTGCAGCAGTACAGTTGCTGCCTTACAGCGCTTGCAGTACCGGAGATCCGGGTTCGAGCCCGACTACGGGTGCTGTCTGTACGGAGCTTTACGTTCTCCCCGTGACCACGTGGGTTTTCTCTGAGATCTTCGGTTTCTTCCCACACTCCAAAGACAAAGAGGCTTGTAGGTTAATTGGCTTGGTATAAGTGTAAATTGTCCCTAGTGTGTGTAGGATTGTGTTAATGTGCGGGGATCGCTGGCCAGTGCGGGCTTGGTGGGCCGAAGAGCCTGTTTCCACACTATATCTCTAAACTAAACTAAACTAAAAAAGTAGACTAACAGCTACACTTAATAATTGTGCGCCACACTTAAACATTGGAAATTCATCCCGCACTAGCTTCAGAAAATAGAGTTATTGTCCTTGCCCTCTTCCCCTGAAGGGTAGCATGCAGAGGAATGATTTGAGGTTGATAAACACTCTGATTTGCCATAACCTCAGTGTATAACTGGCTACCAGGTGGCTGATCCTAAAGGCTGGTGCTTTTGACGGGATCATCCAGCTGTACAGTGAAGAGGAGCTAGAATAATATTCACTCAACCCACTGGATGTCAACTGAACTTCAGAGCAAGAGTTCCATTTGTGAAGTGGTTCAAATGCTCTGCTCTCTTACTGAAGTGGGAATGCTAACACTCAACGTAAGGCTTGCTCCAACATCAAGAAGCAATGCGTCATCAACATCTGACCCATGTAAGCTTCACAAAACAGTTTTAATCAGAAGTTAATTAATCAAGTCATGGGTTTGAGCCAGAGGTGGGGAATGGAATGAAGTACTTTGAAAGAGGCAGGTTTTTGCAGGCTTTGAATGCCCAAATTTAATTTGACAGTTGCACAATCATGAACATGTGGGGACATATTACCCTGCTTGATTGCACCATTTTGCAGTGGTTGATCTAAAAAGGTACTTCAAATATGATACATGCATTTCTTCACGATGTACAGTAGAACTCTGCGAGTTCATCCATGGGGGAATGCGAAAAGACAATTACTCAGAAGCAATTACTAATGCTTTCTTCAAAGTAGCAAAGATGATGCAAGTTAGACGCAAGAACGGGGTAGGGCCAGAAAGGGTTACCATAACAGATTGCCATTACCAACATTTGAGCTCTCACCCAGAGTTGAATGCGTAATATCCTCTGGCTTTTCAGCCGTTTTCATGGGCTATTTAACTGAAAGTTTTGCTTGCCCCAATTTTTAATATATCATTCAGATATTTATTTCGGGTTCATACAGTGCACCAAAGAGCTTCATAACCAGATAAATAGTTTGGGAAATGCAGTTATTCTGCAATATCAGGAAGGTGACAGTCAATTTGTTCACAGCAAGCTTCCACAGGCAGCACTGTGATAACGAGTGGGTAATCTGGACTTCCCTCAGTGAATGGTTGCACGGTAAATATCAGTCAGAGCCCCGGGAATAATTTTCCTGCCATTCTTTAAGATTATACCATGGAATCTTTCACGTCCTGCGGAGGGAGAGCAGAGTACGTGACACCTCCTCTGTAAACGAGTGCCTCCCACAGCCAGGAATTCTTTAGTTTTGCATGGATCGAAGTGGGACTTGATCCCACACTCCGCTGACTCAGTGAGAAGCTACCAGTTGAACCGCAAATGTGATTCACTTTCTTTAAACCCTTCTTTGAGCGAATTACGTTCTCTTGGACATAAAAGAATGACAATTTGAATTAGTAACGAGCTACGTTAATAGCCCATGTGTTGCATATTCTTGTGATAAGTCATCTTCCTGCCTAAACTAGTCTATTAAGTGTGGCATTTGGTGTGAGGGAATTGTGGAGTGATGTGTACCCTAGTCCGTCAGTGTTAATCCTGTTGATAGCTGTGGATACTTGTTGGAATCACCTCGTAAGTTTTTTACTTTATTTCCTTTACATTTTTGTCATGCTGGTTCTAACAATGTGATGATCGTAACCTAATCACAGCTTGTTTTCTTCAGGAATGCTGTGAAGTTGGACACATTGTTTGCTGTAGTTTTATAATCCTCGAGACTCTTTTCAGCAATAAAAACCTTGCAGGCGTAGTTTGCATCTTGAGAGCTTCAAAAGTCAATCTTTAGAGATTAAAGTAATAACTTGCTCGTTGCCTTTAATCATCCGTTGTAAAAATGACAGATGTTTTTTTCCGCGGTTAAATGTACGATTGATGCTCTAATCATCTCGGTAGTAAAGTGTTAGTGTATTGCAAGTGAGACTTAATATAGATAGTCCTAATCAAGTCACACCAATCGGGAATCTCAGTCTGTAGAGCTCCAGACTCCCAATGTACAATCTGTATTAAAAGTTGTATATATACAGAGTATTTGCAATCAGCTGAGAACTATAACATACCCACTCTGTGAACGAAGGTTTATTGCTGGCCATATATCTCGATCCCTATATTTCGAAGAATGTCTGTTCATTTTTAACAATCCTGTTCTTGTCTTTCATCTTCTCGGCAGCCTTTTACAGCCAATGGTTTAAAATTAATTTGATTTTGTCATTTCTATTGTAACTGGTTCTTGTTGGCTTTTACCCGTTCTACTCTTCGCTGAATGTGGGGTGAGGTGTGCCTATTTTTATTCCATTCTCCGTACCTCGCTGTTTTGACCTATTGACGAACAACAATTAACAGTTAAGCTGATGGCTCAGTAAACGAGGGCACTGTTGTCATGTAGAACTGAACTGTCTCCATATGGGGGAAAGAAAAGCAGGAGTGGGTCAGGCAGCATCTCTGGAGGACATGGATAGACAATGTTTTGGCTCTGGACCCTACTTCCGTCGCGAAGCATTGGCAATCCATGTCCTCTGGAGATATTGCCTAACCCACTGAGTTACTCTGGCACTTTGTGTTTAGTTTGAAAACCAGCATCTGCAGTTCCTTGTGTCTGCAAATGAATCTACATTAAGGTTCAGTTTGACCTTGAGTTCATGGGTTCTGGAGCTGTAGCTCCACACTCTATTTGATATGAGCAGGGTTGGGAAAGAGGAGGAGGGAGGGGAACAAAATGAATAGCCTAAAAAAAAGATTGCTTTGTTCTCTTTATTTTAGTGCCGTTCCCCAAATTAAAAATGTACTTTTGGTAGTGAAATTCTGTGTTATTTGGCGCCGTTCCAGATATTTAACCAGGCACGTTTGATCAATTCCACGAGTCTTGGGCACTGTAGAAGTTTGCAATGGGGGCCCATGATCAAGCTTGTTACAATTCCTATCAGTTGTGATACCCAAGATGCGACACTAAGTACAGGCATGTTGATCAGGATGAGCTATCTTTCTGTTATCCTTTACGGTTGAATTGTCTGGCAAGACTCATTGCTTTGATTCAAAATATAATCAGCGACTATGTTGGCACGTTGCCTGTATGGAATCGTGTGCCAGCATGAATCATTGCCTTCAAGGAAATGAGTAGCTTTGGGGCTGGAGAATGGACCAAGAGTTCACTACAGGTCCATGGATTCCATGTCCCATTCCTCACAATTTTCCTATTCAGCTCCTGTCAGGATGGGAGGAGAAATATTTACATTTCCAGTCACTTTTCCACGAATCTTGCCAACTACTGCAGATTAGCAGGCTTTCCACTTGCAGAAAGTTCTGCTTGAGGTAAACACATGCCAGCGATCCCATGTGGCGTTAACGGGTAATGTCTAAATAAAGACTTTTCCTCGTTTCTCTTTGCAGGGACAGCTGCCCGTGAAAGATGAGTGAGCGCTTCGATTGTGGCAACTGTAAGGAGTCGCTGTATGGCAGGAAATACATCCTCTCAGAAGAAAGCCCCTACTGCATCCCATGCTATGATACCCTGTTTGCCAATACCTGTGATGAGTGCAAAGAAATAATTGGCCATGAAGCTAGAGTAAGTACCGTGACTTGCATCTAATTAAAATAGTTGACTTACTGCTGATGCCATCTGCCAAACCTGTGGCATGCTGAATGTACACATGCACTTAAGCTATTCAAGATGTAGAAACAAGGAACTGTAGATGCTGATTTACAACAAAAAAAAGAAACAAAGTGCTGGAGTAGCTCAGCGGGCCGGGCAGCATCCCTGGAGAACATGAATAGGTGACATTTTGGTTCAAGACCAGACCATTCAATCCAGCTGGAGGTTAGTTTATGGTATGGAAACGAGCCCTTTGGCCTGCCGAGTCCATCCTTCACCTCGTCGCACAAGTTCTATGTTATTGCACTTCCACATCAATTCCCTACACACACTAGATGTAATTTTACAGAGGCCAATTAACCTACAAATCTGCATGATTTTAGGATGTGGGAGGATGCCAGAGCACCTGGAGGAAGTCCATGTTGTAACGCGGAAAAAGCGTGCAAACTCCATACCGACAGCACCCAATGTCAGACTCCAACCCGGTTCTACCAGCCGCGCTTCTGTGCCGCCTCTTCTTAAACCTTTCATGCCCCAAAAATTATCAAAGCACAAAACTAAGCCATCCATGTTCTCCTTTCTCATCCATTAACTAAGTTACAAGTCAAAAAAATGGGGGGTAGAATGTGGATTACCTCACAAATATCAAATTCCATTGCCTTGGCAGATGGGATTTTTTTTCTCTTCAAACGGCTGTTCCCATTCTTTCCTCTATCACCATTCGCTGTACAGTTGTGGTGTCTTAAAATAAATTATCCTTGCTGGCAGTCTTCTACCAGAGTCCTCTGAATCTAATGCAGTGAGGGGAAAAAGAGCAGGAATTTGAGCCGGAATCCATATCCACGTTTCCCACACCCTCTGTGATTCTGGGGAGAACATGAGAGCAGCATGGGCCACCTCTCCCTGTTCGGGGCCAGGTGGGGATAGGACTCATTTCACTGACCGAACCGCACAATCATAGTCCATGTTCTTTTGCAACCACTAGCTGAACCCGATTTTTACAACTGCTGTTCTGTGGAGTAAAAATGAACAGAAATTTCCCCTCCTGTTTCCCACTGTCAAATTTCCTTGTGTCCCACGTTGTCCACATCTGTAAACATCACAATCCCTTTCTACTGTTGACTCCTCTTTGGCTTTGATCGACACAAAATGCTGGAGTAACTCAATCGCCACTTTAAAAATACCCAATGACTTGGCTTTGTAGTAAAATAATTGAGAGCCAAGGCCTGTCTGAACTCCTGCACTTTTGCGCCTATCCATTCTGTTCTCTCTGCTCCTGACTAACATCCACTGTGTTATGAACCTTAACCTCCTCAAAACCTTGGACTGCAAGGAATCTGTTCACATGAAAGGTGTATCCCAAAGTCCTATTTCACTGTGGGAACTTCCCAAGATACTTAAGATACTAATCACGTTCTTTACCAAAATATGAAGGTTGTATATTTGCTTTTATTATATTTCCTCACGAATTAAACGATTTCCTCTAATTGGAAGTTGGTTCCTGTTGAAAATAAGCATGACCTGAGCACTTTCCGATTTGTGCATATTACTCTTTTGCCTCAATAAATAATGTTTATTCACTTCCCACCAAACTTGCATCCAATAAGGACATGACCGGCAACAGAGTCGTAATGTTTGCCTTGATCCTGGTATTACAGAGTCTGGTACTTAATGAATATCAATCGAAAAATGAATAAAACTTTGCTTAAATTTATCATAAACAAAGGATTTGGTGTGTACATAAACTTTGCCCATTCATATTAATAGTTCTCTTTTTAAAATGTTGCTTTATAATTGCTTTTCCCAAATCAGTTGATCCTTCCGAGGATTTTGGGAGCATGGTAAATTTGCCTAGTTTCCCTTGGAGTGTTTCATTTTTTTATTGTGGGATGGTGCCAGATAACCTCATTAGCCTATTTATTTTAAAGGAAGATCTGAGGCTTTGAAGATTACTTTTGTTTAATGTTGGAAAAGTTCCCTTCATCGCAGAAGTACAAGAATAAGTTTACTTTCTCTCAGATCATCGGCGCAGTGAGAGCAAGTCAGAAACTGAATAGTTTCCACGTGCTTAACGACAGCCATTAACTGCTACATCTGCAATTTTTTATTAGGTTATGCTAGCAACCTAATGGTTTCCACAGTGTGAAATGCAAGACAAAAGTCAACTTTCAAAGACCAAGCTTCAAAACGAGTCGTCTCAATGTTTCCTAATGTGACACAGCCCAGACCATCACACAAAACGACCTCCCTTCCATTGACTCTATTTACACCTCACGCTGCCTTGGCAAGGCATCATCATAATCAAGGACAAGTTGCTCCCTGGCCACTCCCTTCCTCCCCCCTCTCCCATCAGGCAAGAGGAATAGAAGTGTGAAAACGCACATCTTCAGATTCAGAGATCCGTTTCTTCACAGCTGTTTTCAGGCAACTGAACCATTCTATCACCAACTAGAGAGCAGTCCTGAGCTACTATCTACCTCATTGGAGACCCTTGGACTATCCTTAATTGGACTTCACTGGACTTTATCTTGCACTAAAACGTTACACACATTATCCCATTTATTATGTAACTGTACACTTTGAATGGCTCAATTGTAATCGAGTATTGTCTTTCTGCTGACTGGTTAGCACACATCAAACGCTTTTCATTGTACCTCGGTACATGTGACAATAAACTAAACTAAACTAACTGGACAAATTGTGTGGGAAGGAACTGCAGATGCTGGTTTAAACTGAAGATAGACACAAAATGATGGAGTGACAGGCAGCGTTTCTGGAGAGAAGGAATGGGTGACGGTTCGGGTTGAAACCCCTCCTCAGATGAGAGCTATTAAGTGACACCACTCTCAATCATTGTGCACCAAAGCATCTCCAGGCATGTCCAACAGTCCACACTGCACTATTCTGAAGAAGGGTTTCGGCCCGAAACGTTGCCTATTTCCTTTGCTCTATTAATGCGGCCGCACCCGCTGAGTTCCTCCAGCATGTTTGTCTACCTGCACTATTCAGACGTTGCCCTTGATTTAGCTGGAACTACACAGAACTGACAACACATGATGGTTGGCGCAGTGTATCCCTTTGTTTTCTCATAAAGATATGTTCTCAAAGATGCTGAAGCCAAATGAATATCCTGCCTTTCAAATTGCAAGCATTGACGTCTTCATTTCCTTGGTTGAAAGTACTTGGTACATTTTCGTGCAATGCATTAAATGCATATTAACCTGTGAATGACTGGTAGAGAGGGTCACGGTGGAAAGAATGCCAAGTCA
Source organism: Okamejei kenojei (assembly GCA_035221665.1). NCBI lineage: Eukaryota > Metazoa > Chordata > Chondrichthyes > Rajiformes > Rajidae > Okamejei > Okamejei kenojei. Next base: position 20,078,277 of record CM069157.1, read on the forward strand.
TGGAATGCAGAAGCAAGCCTCAGGTTTTGTGGTTGGTAAATGTTCTGTTCCATGTGGAACTGCAGCTGATGTTTGGGGTGTTACCATGCTTGGAGAGCCATATGCGCTGTATTAACTAATTGCAGTATCGGTGCTCTCTTACCCTTGCATCATTGAAAGGAAAGACATACCCAGAGTTCCTTTACCTGAAAAGATTAAGGTAGAATGCACTCTGCTCAACCCCAAGTCAAAACACAAAGTACACGATCAACAAAGGTACCAGGCAGAACCATGTTTGATTAAGGAGGTGTCAGAAGAAAACTGGAGCAAAATTGGGAGACGTTAGTGATTATGATAGATATTTGCAGTTGTGGCCGAGTATCTGGTTGAATGATTTTGTTGCCTGGCAGTTGTTATACAGACTCTCTGTCTATCTGATAACAGTAATTAAGAATCATTACTCAACCAACATACAGAAAAACGATTAATTGTTCAGTCATCTCATTATTGTTTGTGGCATCGAGCCCACAGATTAGCTGCTATGAATCAATAATTACCATACTTGAGAGTAATTCATTGGCTGGTAGTATATTGGAGCAATGATAAGTTCATAAAAGGCTTTTTTTAATGTGAATTCTTCCTTCTCGTGAATTATTGACGGGAGTTTGAAAATGATCGTTGAACGTTTTGAATCATATACATACTTGATTCATGGTATTACAAATTTGCCTTGCTTGTTGCTGTTAAGCATCTATTTTTATTGATTCTTTGGGCAGGAACTGTTCTACGAAGACCGTCATTACCACGAGCATTGCTTCAGGTGTTATCGGTGTGACAGATCTCTGGCAGACGAGCCATTTACATGCCAAGAAGAGGAGCTGTTATGCAATGATTGCTACTGCAGTGAATTCTCTTCAAAATGTATTTCCTGTGACAAGGTTGTCATGCCTGGTATGTGCCCTGTAGTTTCATATTTCCAACACTTTGTTGATCATTCCTACTTCTGTTGAGGTCACCCGTCAGACCAAGTCTTTTCTTCCATCAATTCGTGTGATAACATATCTCCGAAGTTGACGACCAGAATGTTTATAATTAAGATTAAGGGCAGCACGGTGGCACAGCGGTAGAGTTGCAGGTTCGATCCTGGCTGCGTACGGTGCTTGTCTGTACGGAGTTTGTACGTTCTCACCATGACCGCGTGGGTTTTCTCCGAGAAGTTTAGTTTCCTCCCGTACTCCAAAGACATACAGGTTTGTAGTTTAATGGGCTTAGTATATATGTAAAAAATGTCCCTAGTGTAAGATAGTGTTAATGTGCGGGGATTGCTGGTCAGTGCAGGCTTGGTGGGCCGAAGGGCCTGTTTCCGCGCTGTATCTCTAAATTAAACTAAGCTGAGATTCTGAGGTAACATTATTAATTACATAAAAGTAACATTACATAAATGAAGCTAAACTAAGATTCTGAGATAACGAGGGCAACCACACTACTGTATACATCTGATAGATGCATATTCCACAGAGATATTTTTCATTTTAAAACCACATTTTCTTGAAAGCTTGTATGTTCAGGGTTGAATTCAGCACTAATGCTTTTGTTTTTACACTTTGCCCTACAATACTAATAAATATCCTGCCGCTATTCATCAACTTCAATATTTGTACAAAATCTCTGAAATAGTGAAGTATTTCAAGCCATTTCACATTAGCAATGCCAAACCAATGTTGGTGTTCAGCCATCTGGTGGTGTTGGAGAAAAGTGGTCAAAGATTTGATCAAAGAACCCAGAGCACCTTGATGATGAAAAGAGGTTTATGGGGGTGGTCTGAAGCTTGTGACCTCAACAGCCATAAATTCTGATTTGATTTGATTTAGAATGGGAAAGTTATAAGCCTGATGGGGCCTTCAGAGAAAGAAAGGGGAGAGTTGGAAAAGATCTAAAATCAAGGGTGATATATATATTTTTTTTATCTGTTGCTTAATCAGTTGCCAGTTAAAGCTGGCATGTGTAGTGAATGGGCGATGCCAGTTGGGACTGGGTCAGAGAGCATTTGGTAGCCTTTAGTTTCTGTAGCTCAGGTCCAAGGTACAGAGTTTGTGGCAGGGACAGAAAATGACAGCTGTATCCTGTAAATGAGGGGTGACCTCATTGAAACCTCCCAAATAGTGAAAGGCCTGGATAGAGTGGATGTGGAGAGGATGTTTCCACTAATGGGGGAGACGAGGACCAGAGGCCATAGCTTAGAATAAAAGGATGTATCTTTAGAAAGGAGATGAAGATGAATTTCTTGAGTCAGAGGGTGGAGAATCTATGGAATTCATTGCCACTGAAGGCCAATGGATATTTTTAAGGCGGCGTTTGTATGGGTTTGGGATGGCGGTCAGGGGTTATGGGAAGAAGACAGGAGAATGGGGTTAAGAGGGAAAGATAGATCTGCCAAGATTAAAAGGCAGAGTAGACTTGATGGGCCGAATGGCCTAATTCTGCTCCTATAACTTATGAACTTTTTTTTTGTGGAGAACCTTTTGGTTAATTCATTATTGGAGCATGTTACTAATGAGGTCTTTTTGGTTGATTTCTCCCGATCAGGTACCAGGAAACTTGAATACAACGGCAACACCTGGCATGAAGGCTGCTTCATTTGCCACACCTGTGAGCAGCCCATAGGATCAAAGGCTTTTGTGCCTGACAAGAGTGAGATTTACTGTGTGCCTTGCTACGAGAACCACTTTGCTCCACGATGCTTCCACTGCAAGAAGGTAATGGCAGAACCTCGATTTTTTTGTGTGTGTGTGTATATACACATACATGGAACCTTTTTTTTGTGTTTATTATATTGTTTACAGTGTACTATGTTTATATTGTGCTGCTGCATGTAAGAATTTCATTGTTCTACCTGGGACAAACAACAATAAAACACTCTTGATTCGACTTTTGAAAGTAGGCACAGTTATATCTGTGACATGTGCAACCTCTTGTCTGCACAGTAGGATAGGAACTGCATCCGTGCGGCAAAATAAATTGTTAGCTGTGGGATTGTCACTTAAACAGATGTACAAGTTGCCATGGGCGGAAATCCTGAGGGGACGGGGGGGGTCGTGCCCCCCCCCCCCATGCTTTGAGAGGTGGGGGACATCCCCCCCCCACCATGTTTTGTAAGGGCTGAATCGGTCCATTCGCGGGGCCTTTCAGTGCCCGGCACAGCTTAAAATCAAACTGCTGTATCGAGGCGAGCGAGGTTCCCGATGTTGAAGGCCAATGAAAGGCCCCGTGAACGGGCCGATTCCAGCCCCACGATTCGGGGCGGACGAAGCTGCTGTTGCTGGAGTTCGGAGTCGGTCACCGACCAGGTCAGCTTCAGATGTTACCGTCCGCAGGGCCCACGGCTGAAACCTCGCTTGTGTGCGCATGCGCGCGTACACTCGTGTGTGTGTGTGCGCATGCGCGGCCGCCAATAAATTGTGTCCCCCCCCCCAATGTTTTGATAGCGATTTCCGTGCCTGCAAGTTGCTATTAAGAGGATTTTAGCTGAGATACCAGAGTATATTTAAGTCTGAATTCAGAGCTTTGGAATATGCAGAATTCGGATCACACTCTAGCAGTGGTCAAAATTAAACTCTCAAAGGCGTGAGAATGTATTTTCCAGTCGAGGCTGCCTTTCCATCCTGGGTGGAAGAGAACAACTGAGATGAATTGTTGTAATCATCTCGTGGTCCGTGGTCTTGTCCATTAATCTACCTCAAGATCTCAGATAGGTACTGCATAAACATGAGGAGGCATGTTCCTCCACTAGCCTTCTGGCAGTGGCAGTTTCAAGCCCACACCATGGGGGGGAGGGGGGGTTATTATTCCTCAATTTCTCGTGGTGGACAGAATGAAGTTGGCTTTCTGGATCAATTTATCCCCTTCTCTGATAGTCATGAATGTTTTCCCCAACTAAATAAAATCAGCATTTTACTCAATATAAAGGATGTATTTTCATACATCATTTTCCTATTATTTTGGAGAGCTCAACATATCATTGCTTCTCTGCTAGTGTTGATTTCTCCCATTTTTATAACACTTGTGTCAGAACTACAATTGTATATCATAGATTCATATCATAGAAATATGAAGGTGTCAACAATAGCTAATCCACTTGTTGCTGGTTCTGATTGATACAAGCTGAATATCCTTTTACCAGCCTCTATACACTGCTGACTATGCTTATGTAAACAGTAAAGAATTAATCTTGTGCGGTGGTAATTCAAATCTCATCTTCTAAAACTCCTGCAGGCTCTGACCAAAGGAGGGGTAACTTACCACGAGGAGCCTTATCACAAGGAATGCTTTGTCTGCACTGGATGCAAGACTCAGCTGGCTGGCCAGCACTTCACCTCCCGAGAGGAATCTCCGTACTGCCTCAAGTGCTTTGGGAACCTGTATGCCAAGAAATGTGCAGCCTGTGCTAAACCCATCACAGGTAAATAGCTGTGCGCCGCAGCCTCCACTTACCAAGTGCCCTCCTGGCCGACTGCCAATACAACTCAAGCTGCGAACTCGGTGATAGAATTTCTGTCAGATGTTTTGCAGAAAAATGGTGCTGAGCTACATTTGTCGATCAATGAAATTGCCATTATTGAAAATTAAGATTGTAACATCATAAGAAAGTTGTATTTGTAGCTAGAGCTTGGTGGTGTTGCATTCCATTTCCTTAACAGTGTTGTATATGGTGGCCATTGGCAGAAATGTTCTGGACTCACAATTTTCAAGCAAGGCGAGTCCAGGTTATTTATAATTAACTGCTTTAATTGTTGGTCAATTCTCATAGTTTATTTGCAATCATGGTTAGTAATTAACAGAATATAAGCAATGCCAGGTGTCTGTCTTGATTTAGTTGAGCCCCTTTCGGTCTAATTTCAGGGCCGTAAGCACATTGAGGCTGACACTGAGGAGGAGCTGTGTAGTGCTGTGCTCTGACATAACGCAGGAGGTGCTGTCTTTCGGATGAGACATTAAACCAAGGTCCCATCTGCTCTTACTTGCACAGATATCAAATAATCTGTATTCAAGTTGATGGCATTACCAGGGTGACTACGCATTCAAAACTCTTAATTAGCTGTCAACTGTTTTGAGTGTTCATAAATTTGTGCAAGTGTATGATCATATTGAATGGCAAGTTCAGCCATGATCATATTGAATGGCGGTGCAGGCTCGAAGGGCCGAATGGCCTACTCCTGCACCTAATTTCTATGTTTCTAAGTGCTTTATAAATGTTTCCTTTAAAACTTGGCAGAAACATTTAACAGAGCATTCTCTATGTAGCTAAATATCTTTTGGCACCTCACAGGAGGCTGTCAAACAATATTCCTAACAAGATGAGATGTGCACCTGTGTTCCTTTTAAAGTTCCTAAGTGGTCCAGTCTCTCATGTTGAGCTAATGGAAAGTAAGGTATCCATTTTGCATTTAAGATCTATGTGGCTAATTCCACCATTTTGAATTGGTCAATTTCTTCCATTGAAGAAACATGGTTACAAGGAGCATTAGGATGGCAACATTATCGAGAGGGTGCAGAGCAGATTCATGAAAACGCAGCCACCTGGGAAGGAATATAAATACAAAAACAAGTTTTTTAAACTAAGAATGTTTTCATTACATCAGAGACTACAGGATAAACTGACACGTTTCTGAAGCGATGGGGCACAGTAGAAAGACAGATTGTTTTTGGTATTTCAAACCTCAAAGAAGGAAATTAAAAGATTTACACATAAAAAGACTGGGACAGACGAGGAAGGATTTTTGTACATGGATTGTGAAGCTGTGATGTATACATTATGATTAATGAGTGAAGCTGAGATACTGGTTTAAGAATAGATAAATGGTTACAGAAAGATGGTGAATGAGTCAGATGTTTGGGAGTGTGGTTGTGGAAGTTGTGGAGAGGCCTGAATGGTTTTTTTTAAATTTAAACTAGATGGCCACAGCACATAAGGCCCATGCTTTCGGATGATGTAGACTGCATCAAACGGCGCACCTATGACCAAATACAGAACCAACTGTTTTTTTTTCATGATTTGAGATTAGATTAGACCGGTTTTGTGCAATGCGGTGAACGTCAGCCGATTATGAGGCAGGTTTACCCTGTAGCCATGTAGTGTTTCTGGGACGATCAAAGTATTGTGAATTTGGACAGTAACAAATCCCTTCATCAATTTGTGCAATTTGAGACCTTTTTTGTACTTCTGCCAAAAGTAATAACAAACATTGTCATGTTGAAAAAGTTTACGTCAAAGCCAAAAGTAGATGTTTTGGCATCATCCAGTGATTTTAGCAGAGATGTCTTAAGGGCCTGTCCCACTTGGTCGTCATTTGCCCATCATTTACACGACATCCTAAAAATTGGGTGGCGCGCGTGGTGGCATTTGAAGTGCCCCAGGTTTTTAAAATGCTCAAAATCCTCATGTGCCACCTACATGACATATCCCTTGCGCACGCTGACGTACTGATGGCGTACGCTGATGTACTGATGGCACGTGGTTACACAGAGTGACGCACGAACATCGCCTATGCTAATTTATGCATCGCCGTGCGTCAACGTCCGTAACCATGCACCGCCCGTACGCCGTCAGCGCGCCATTTGCGCGTCATTTGAGCTACATTTGCTTTATACCCGGGCGGTCCCACACCACATGACCGCCCGGGTATAAAGCCCAATTTTTTTCACTGGGAAAATCCTTGCCACGGAGATCGGACTAAGTACGAACGACATCGCAAACGCCTCCCAAAAGAAGAGGGCCCTCGAGCGCTTGGCGCCCGATTGTTGTACTGCTAGACAATTTTCACGCTTCAGTCACTACCAGTGTGTCGTGTAAATAACGCCCAAGTGGGACAGGCCCTTTAAACCTGCAAATGGGTGGGACTGATTTCCTATTTCCATACTAACTGGTGGTGAGTTGAGAAACAAAACAACTTGCTCCATTCTATTAGAATAGCGTATCATAAGCACAGTCAGAGAGAACCCTCCATTGTGACAACGTGTTATTTGCATTTTCCATGTATGATATGCTGAATAAACCAAAGTTCAAACCAGCATGTTGTACACGGGGAATGCAAATGTCACATTGTCACAAAGATATGTCATTCCTTGTATGTTTACATTCTTGGCTAATAAATTCATTCCAATTACAATAAATGAATTACAATTACATGACATGGGTGACTTTAAACTTTGAATAAACCAATTTTCTTGCGTCCCTCTGAACCACAGTGCCAAGTAGATTTTCATACCATTCTTCTAGCTTTGGAAACTGCCATACTAATTGTGTGCCTCATTCGCACATGATATTTGAATTTTATTGCTTTGTAAGCTGTACTCTGTGGCTCAGAACTGGCGTTGTACACTAAAGAAGGAATTCATTTCTGGAATGGAGAGGAAACAAATAGTGTCATCTTTCTATAAATGGATATCTTTCCTGGGAGTAGATGGTGACCTCCAACCGTATTCCCAGAATCGAGTAGTAAAATTAAGGCTGACACTCCAGTTCAAGGGCTGTGTTCAAGCACTACCAGGGAAGGCGATGGTTTGAGTAGGAAGGGATCATGAACCAAGGAGTTGTGCAGGACATAGCCTGTGTAGAAAGTGTGGAAGAGTGAGGATGAGAAAATGGTACTGGTTGTGGGATCACGTTGAAGATGGAGAAAAATGACAGAGAATGTGTTGAATGTGGAGGCGGTGACCGTTGACAATTTTATTTTAAATAGTTCCATTAACCTATTTGCTTTTACTACAAAGCTATGCCATTGGTATCTTTTTAAAAATACTATAAACGGTTCTCTTCTAGTTATGAGTGACACCTCCAGGCACGATTTGCCCTAGACACAGGAATATATGAAACATTTCTCTCACACTTGAAAGGCAGACATCAGAATGATAAATATCCCAGTATTTTTCTTAATCCTGTGCCAAAACTCTAAAGCTAAAGCTCTGATTAGAAGCCTCGCTGGGATCAAATATTGTTTGATAAAGTTGTTCAGTAAACACTGTGGCATCTTTTTAATTAGCCATAATAAAGCATTGTTAATACTGATAATTGGACCAGGATTAGGCAGTGAATGCAAATGAATCCTGCATTAATTGAAAGCCATAGAAATAATCTGTGCTAATTTATGACTTTCTAATTACCAACTCCATTGTACACACACATTTGTGGGGCCATTAATAAAGCTTTATAGGTGTGCCTGTGTTTAATTGAGATTCTTGAATTATTATTGAATTAGACAAGTCATTTTGAATTGAATGAAATACTGCTTATGTGTCTTTGGGTACTCGCTGTCACAGTGCAATGTACGTTTGGGAGTGGGCTAACTCCAGTGAATTAAAGCAATTCTTGCTCATTGGTTGAATTTTGTAATAAGGTTGCTTCCCCTCCTTCCTTCCTTCAAATAAGAATCAGAGAAGCAAAATGACACAAATAACCTAGATTATGTAAATAGGAGAGTTGGTATCTTGCTGAAATATGCACAGTGAGAGTCGACAAGCTTGGTCTAAAGCTTTCTTTGGTTGGTTTGATGGAGATGGAGTAGCAGGAAGAGAACTAGCGCACTTATGGGGGACTCTTAACCCTCTAATTGTAGACACACAGAATTGCAGACGCTGGTTTAGAGAAAAAAAAAATTGCTGGAGTAACTCAGTGGGTCAGGCAGTATTTCTGCAGAACGTGGATATGTGACATTTTGGGTTGGATCCCTTCTTCAGACAGAACACACACATCTGGTTACAGGTCCGAAGAAGGGTCCTGTACCAAAACATCGCCTATACATGTTCTCCAGAGATGTTGCCTGACCCGTTGAGTTCCTCCAAAACTTGGTGTCTTTTTTTCTCCTCCAATAATATACTGATTTCAGTCGAACCGTGGAAATGCTGGAGGACTGGTCTAGGTCTGGATTCTGCCTCAACCCACTTCCAGCTCCTCAGTCAAAAACTCTACTGGGACGTTGGTTAGACCTACATTGATAAATAGCAAAATCCAGGTTTCTCAATATTGTGGTTTCAAGAAAGAAGATAGGTTAACCTTATGGTACAGAAGCAGAGGTGGGAGAGATGGGAGGACAAGGAGTCTGGAGGAAGAAACTGCAGATGCTGGTTTAAACCAAAGATAGACACAAAATGCTGGAATAGCTCAGCGGGACAGGCAGCATCTCTGGAGAGAAGGAATGGGTGACGTTTCGGTTCTAGCCCCTCCTTCAGAGTAGGGGAAAGGAAAACGTGAGCTATAGATGGAACAAATGAATGAAAGGTATGCAAAAAGTACTGATGATAAAGGAAACCGGCCATTGGTATGGGGCTGTCCCACTTGGGCGACCTAATCCGTGAGTTCTGGCGAGTTTGCCCTCGACTTATACTCGCAGCATGGTCGACACAAGGTCGTAGGAGGTCTTTGTAACTCTCCTTCATGCTCAAGAGTAGTCCCTGTGGCCTCGAGGGCTCAGCTAGGTCGCGGCGTATTTTTAAAAATGTTGAAACATGCCCGCGAGTTAAGAAAAAGGTCGCCATGGAAAAAATCGATACTTTTGTTACTCGTAGGTTTATTTATTTTTTTTAATAATATTTTTATTAGAAGTAATCCATCATAACAACGGTATAACAACTTTTCAAATACACAACCAATTTATTCCAATAAGTATACGGATATTACGAATAATTCTTATAAACTTCTATTTTTTACAAAATAGAAAAAAGAAAAGAATAGATTTTAATCAATAAGAATAGTGATTAAATAATAATTTTGATTATATAGAGAGAAAGAGAAAAGAAAGAGAAAAAAAGCAAAAAAAAAAGTATTATATATATATATATATATATATATATATATATATATATATAAATAAGATTATAGTATACATCTTAATAGTGAATAACACCATTTCAAATAACAATATCAATAGAGACATGTATACAAATTTTAAAAAAGGAATTATTTTCATCTAATCTTGCCGGGTACCCATTGAGTTGTGATGCCAAGAACAGCTACCCCTTCAAATATTCTGTATATGGAGACCATATCTGTTCAAAGAGTTCGTATTTGTTACTCGTAGGTTTAGTCGTTGCAGGTCGTAGTAGGTCGGCATGTTAGTCATAGGTAGTCGAAGGGAGATCGAATTAGGTCATCTTCACTCTCCACTATTCAGTGGCCAATTTTCCCGAAGTTAGTCATAGCTTGTCGAAGCTAGTCTTCTACATGGTCGAAGGAGCTCTTCAACATGACATTTTTTCAAACTCTCCTGAACTCACCAATTAGGTCGCCCAAGTGGGACAGCCCCTTTAGCTGTTTGCTAGGTGAGAACGAGAAACTGGTGTGACTTGGAGAAACAGACTCAATAAATTACTTGTGGTTAAGTTTGAAAGTATTCAAGCTTGTGACCTGCTAATCTTGATACTCATCCATGCACTCAGTTAATGGAACTAATGCAGGTACGGTTTTTGACCTTGAATGCGGAAAGTGCCAAACAGAGTGTGAGTCTCTCCAAGGTGCTTTAAACCTTTGGAAACTTCACTGGATTATCAGAGATTGCACATCAAACCTGGAGATGCCCAACTATGTATTAAGAGTAACGGTAATTGTCTTGAAATCAGAACATTTTATTGAAAAGAGAGAAAAGTTAAATGATACATTTGTCAAAAGTCCATTCATCGCCTTGTGCTGATACTTTCTATTGTTCATCTTCTGCAACATTTTTTGGGGCGATGCATGTCCAATATGGATGTTTATGACAAATCCAGAAGACAAACATGTTTGCAAATGCTCCCACTGCTATTAATGGCAAGGTTGAAAATTAAAATGTATGCCATTACATAAGGGGTGGGAATTAATAAGCTTTGGCTTCTTCCTGCTCCTTTTCAGACACATACAATATCATTTATAGATACTGTTTATGACACTTTATAAATATTTTTGTTTTGTTTTTTGTATGCCGTTTCACACTTTTTATTCTTTTATTCTGTTCCAAATAAAGAATTAAAATAAATAAATAAATACAATGAAAAAAATCTCAAACATATTCAAGTTGTCAAAATGACAAAATTATATGTCGAGTATAAAAGCTTATGACAGATAGAGCAAGAGTTGGTGATCACTACAATTGAACAGAGCTTCCTGGCAGAATTTACAGAGCGCCATTACAGTTTTTTCTGAGGCATGCCACCATTGATTAAATGTTTCTTAACAAACCTATCTGTCTTTAAAGGTTTTGGAGGCGGCAAATACATTTCCTTTGAAGATCGCCAGTGGCACCAGAGCTGCTTCTCCTGCACACGATGCTCGGCTTCGCTGGTTGGAAAAGGATTCTTTCCCGAGAAGGCTGATATTCTTTGCCGTGAATGTAACAGTGACTTATGAATTGATTGTTGACTCCAGTTCCATTCTTCATATATCTTTTTGTACATTTAAGTTGCACCAGTCCAGCATTAGGCCATTTAAAGCACGGTTTGTATCCTGGAGATCTTTCCTCTGTACACTTTCCTAGTGGTATTTTATACGCGTATTACCTTGCAGGATGCCGCATCTCCTCTTAGCATCACTCTATAGATAGAGAGGCTAAGCAACTCTTGACAAAGAGTTTTTGCAGCTCGATATTTTCTCCTAATCATGCCGCTGAATTTAGTCTTTTCTGTTACTTATTCAATAGTGTTAAAGTTGTGCTTTCTATCGTGACACCTTTAAGATGCCAAATGAGTAACCCAGACTTCTGAATGGTTTAAAAGGTAAATGTTCAAAAAGTTAAAAACTCAACCCGTAGGGCACAAAATGATGCTAAATATGCTTCCCATCATATATCATCATCCATTGATTTCATGGATAGAACGATATGTATGCATGACAAGCAACCATTCTGGTCCCAACCATGTTACATGCTCACTCAAACTGAGATCATATTGGGCCATTCATACCTGAAGAACTCTGGTTTGTTCCCTAGACGGTGGTGAATGTGTTCTTCTCAGTCATGGTCACTTTACGATGTTACAATTGCAGAACCACAGCCAAAGATACTGCCAGCTCCAGAGCAGGTGATCGCTGGTGGAAGCACCCCTGAGTATGGATATTAAATAAAGGTAGAACTGGACTGCCAATTATTTTGCAACCCTCCACCGCCAACTCCAACCCCATCCCTACCCTGTCCTCCACAGCCTGACCAAGGTTACACAAGCAAATAGTTTGTCACAAAGGTACTTAAGATGGAATATTTTTCTTGTCTCTCCTGCAAGACACCATTTCCAATTGGTTGAATGAATAGTGAAATCATTGCCATCACTAGGTATACACTGGAATGTGTTTTTCTTCATCGCTGTCACCAACGAGGTGTGACACTGGACATTGGACACCTTACACACAAGCGTGCAATGGTTGGTGTGTAAAACCTCCTGAGGAACCTGAAATGCAGCCGTGTCCCATATCAGTGTCCCACTACATTTGGGCAAATCAATGGCAGCAGAACACAACCCAATTGTTTGGAAATGGGGAGATGGAGATTTTGATTAGACATCTGGGAGTAATTCTTTATGAAAATGTTACCATCCTTTCGAGCAGTTTTCAAGTGGAGTGGCTGAGGTGCAACACTAAATTAATTTATGAAACACACCAATATTGCAACACAAAAGGCAGGCTAGTTGGTATTCTGGAAGACTAGGAGAAAATAGACTTCACAGCTCAATACCCTTCCAGTTATCTTTTAAACTGGATACCTGTTCCTCGATTGAAGGTAACCAGTGATCTCATTTCATCTGTTACTCGTCAGCTGGTATAATTAACTCTGCTTCGCTGATGAAATCCCTGTCTCCGGCTTCTTTGCACCCCGCCCATCAGTTAATTGACCTGATCTTTAAATAAACACGTTTCTCCACAGCCAGCCATCCAGAATCCACATCAGTTCATTTGCCAATAAGACAATGGTTCATTGCAGTGCTTATTAGCAAGGCATAATAAACACCAGTCGGATTGCAGTAAGTCACATGAAAAAGGTTGTCCGTGGGTGAATTCTTGAATCTGCGTGTTGTGCGATTGGAGTGAACAATTCTCCAGCTCTTGGGATCAGTTAATAGATCACTCAATCGATGCTTGCCTAATCTCTTCTCTAAAACCCTGTTATGCGAATATGCACTCAAGTGATTATACCCGTTACACATTGTGCAGCAGATTGTGCCTACTCTGTGTCCACCAATTTGGAATATTCGACAAATTTGAAACAAAATCCTGGCCCATTCCATCTGTTGGTATTTAACAAAGTTACATCGGACCTTGCAAGGTTCATCATCATTCCTTTCCCTGGGTATTGTGATATGGCTCAGTGGGTTCAAATGGGTTAGAAGTGCATGGCTGCACTTGTTTTGTAGAGATATAAAGTTAATAGTACACCATGATTGGAATGTTGTATTTCACCCAATGTTGAAATTGGCAGTTTATTTTCTTGTTTTGACCTGTGTCAGTGAAAAAGAGAGGGAAGATGCTCTGTGCACGTAGGGTTTATTTTCATTTAATGAAATACATGGTTACAACTTATGTATTTGTAAATCTCTACAAGAATTAATATAATAAGTAGAGATGTGCAATATTAATCATAATTTGGCTGCTTTGTCAATAATTTTAAAAGCAGCAACTAGAATTTTATCATCTGCTTTGGCCACAGATGTGGAACTACAGCAATATTGAACACTCTTCTCACTGAAACTAGGAGGTTTACTGGTCTTCACTAGTTGCATAAGATAAGTTGCCGAGTTTCACTGAAAGCTGATTCTATCAAGTCAATGATTAAGTTACATTTCAACTGCTCAGTAGTAGGTGGATTAAAGGATTGGAAATGCAAACATTGGTGCTGTGTTACTGGCTTCAGCCTGAAATCTTACTGAGACTGAGTTCTTGTTTACAGATGAGTTGATACAATTCCAAACACTTCAACTCTCTGATTTAGAGGATTGTAGTTTGTGATTCACATGTCCAGATATAGTCATCTCTTTTTTGTATTTACTGTAACAAGTTTCCTGTTTGAGGAATTCACAACAGTTCCCGGTGTGTCTCAGTGTGATATTTGTACAGTGGTTAATCATTATAGAGACACAATGGGGTGATCCGCAAATCACCATAAGTATCGTGGATTTGACTTTGAATTTCATCAATCCAGTGAATCTTTGAGCTTAGTTTGTCGAACTCTTCAATTGAGTCCCTTGTTGAAGTGATATGGTCTAACTACAGGTAGAAGGGTGGGGTAGAATAGTTGGTTCAAGTTGATCTATCAGTAATGGTACTGCAGAATGGTTTTCAGTGAATGTGCTCTTTGACATGGTTGCGGGTGGGATGACTGAATAGCAAAATGGCTCCAACTACCACATACAACATGGAATATTTGCAGTACTTTCACTCAATAAAATGTTTGACAGCAAGCACTGATCTTGTCATGATCTCTATTCTATTAGGTGATCTAGGTTGGCCACAACAGTCCTGCTCTCAAGAAGGAATGATTTGCCATAAAATCTCAATAAATATTGGACATCACCAGGTATTTAGAAGTACCAGCTGAGGCCATTCAGACTTGATCGTGATTTATCAAATCTGACTGTTATTGAGGAGAAGCCTCAAAAGTGTACAACATAATCATTAAATGACTTGGCTCCCTACATGTAGATCACATGAACCTGGTATGCTCCTTCTTATCGAAAGCATTCCAGAAGCCCAAATGATTTATTACTAGTGCCCCAAAAAAACCCAACGTTGGCAGAATCAAGCCTCCTTCCACCACCCTGCGACCCAAAAGCTATGATATTGGAACGGTGCATAAAAAATGAATGTGTGAGAAAACTAAAAGTAAAATAAAATGTCCACCAACAATGAAAACTTAGTGATGGCTTCTGTGTCGTGGTACACACATTCCTGCTTATCCCCTCATGGAAATTCCCTTAGTGTTACAACAACAAAAATGTGTAAAATTGCCAAATGTTGGTGTGTGTGCATTGATTTGTTTTTTCTTGTTGTTTGTTGTTCTTTTGAAATCTTTTTTTTCCTGTTTTGATCACGTGATTTGTAACCAAATACTATTGGGATTAGTGGGCCAGTCCCACGCCTCACAAGATAGTTTACATATAGCAGAATGTTATGCATGTCGAGTTTTTTTTTAATTAACCACTTAAGCAAAAATCATATATAACACTTGTAAAAGCTTTGATGCTGGTAAGTCAGAGTATTTGTGCATTGTTTAACATATGCACAGTAGCATTAAAACGTCTGTTTAGTTTAGTTTTTCTGCCTGACTGACTTACTCTTTCATTTATGTTTTTTTTCTAAAATGCTTGCACAAAAATAAAGAAATTAACCTGAACTTTCTGTTGGCCCTGATTTCACTTTATCCCATTTGTATATTATCCTTTCATTAAATGCGAACATCCATTCTAGTGCCAAGATGAGGATAAGGCACTGAAGAGCAGAATTAAGGGCCTTCTCTTGTACAAAACTTCCCATGTACAACACAACACAATGATCAATGGGCCACACCAATTGGTCTCTGGCCTCAACCTGAGGAAAAAAAGTTGGGTTCCTAGTTCCTCATCACTTTCTGAAAAGTGCACAGCAATATTGAGAGAGAGGATGGGGTTGTTTCAATTTTTTCAGCAGAAATTCTCTAATCTTCTCCAATTCTGGCAACCTGATTTTCAATGTTGTACCTATAGAGAATAGGTCCAAAGTTTGGACATTTATGGTGTAAAGTTGAATTGTAATGTGCCAAAATATATATCAGCGGTATTGTGCACTGAGCTGATGTCTCCACTAACGGCATGTTGCTTTGACCCAGTGAAAACAATGCTCTGTTTGAAGGGAAAGTGAATGGGTCAATGATTGTACTGTACTCTTCAGGTATATTGTAAGGTCATGTGGTTAGCTTTCTCACAAAGAAAATTACGATGCCTGAAATTGAAGGCAGGGGGAGAGAGGTTGGAGGAACATTCAGAGCTCGGGGAAGTGGTGGTTCAGATCAAATCCGTCTTGGGAATTGCAGGGAGGGAGTCAATTGATTGGGGTTGACTATCAGTTAAAGAAGGTGATGAACTTGGTGGGTCAATATTGGAAGTAATTTCAAACTTGCTTTTCGGCAGCACGATGTTCCTAGTGGTAGGGCTGGATTCAGTACAGGAAGGATGAATGAATGAATGAATAGGTTTATTGGCCAAGTATATTCACCTACCAGGAATTTGCCTTGGTGCTCCGCCCGCAAGTGACAACATGACGCAGTGACAGTTAGTAATGACACATAAAACGTTAAACATTATTAAATAAACATTGATTAAAATGTAACAAATTTAACTGTGGGGAGTTACACAAAAAGCTGGAGAAACTCAGCGGGTGCAGCAGCATCTAAGGAGCGAAGGAGATGGGCGACGTTTCGGGTCGAGACCCTTCTGTGGGGATGTTATTTGATCCCCAACTCTCTTCAAAATGCCTGAGCAACAGGGAAAAGTGGGGTATCAGGCAGGAGCAGCACATCACCATTTTAAAGGAAGCTTTTTAGTAGACATAGACAAAAATGCTGGAGAAACTCAGCGGGTAAGGCAGCATCTATGGAGCGAAGGAAATGGGCAACATTTCGGGCTGAAACCCTTCTTCAGACAGTCATCATGTAGGAATCGTGATGGGCAGGGGCAGGAATGAGAAAAGAACACACACTGCTCTGACCCCTTTGGAAATCCGAATTTCACATTTACATTTCCTAGCCTCATTAAATCCACTTCCGACATGCATCACTTCTGCATTCAATACCTGTACTAGGGCAGCACGGTGGCGCAGCGGTAGAGTTGTTGCCTTACAGAGCTTGCAGCGCCAGAGACCCGGGTTCGATCCTGACTACGGGCGCTGTCTGTACGGAGTTTGTAAGTTCTCCCTGTTACCGCGTGGGTTTTCTCTTGAGATCTTCAGTTTCCTCCCAAACTCCAAAGACATTCAGGTATGTAGGTAAATTGACTTGGTAAATGTAAAAATTGTCCCTGGTGTGGGTAGGATAGTGTTAATAAACGGGGATCGCTGGTCAGCACGGACCCGGTGGGCCGAAGGACCTGTTTCCACGCTATCTCTAAACTAAACTAAACTAAACTTGGCTGGGATAACAGTGGTGATTTGTCAACAACTGAATCATTCCCTCAGTTATAATTCCCTCTACCACCAACTGGTTCACACGGAGGTGTCAACATTCTGTCTCTTGCATCCCCCCAACCAATGTTCTGCTCCTTCTCCTTTCCACATCTCTGTTGTGAATGTGCAGAGTATTTGCAGTCACACTTCAAACAGTATTCCCAGACAATGTGGTGAAGAAGGCGCTTGGCAAGCTTGACACTCAGTCAGAGTGTCTTTTTTTTTAAACTAAGTACAGCAGTTGGGACATGATGTTACAGTTACACAAGACATTGGAAGCCCATATGAAGGTTAAAGAATTATGTGGGGGCATAAAGAGTGTAGATAGTCACAATCATAATCACCGTCTTTTTCCAAAAGTAGCTCTTAATTTAAAAAAAACTAGAGGGCATGGGTTTAAAGTGAGTGGCATGATTTTTCACCCGGGCATGCAGAACAAGCATATATGGATCAAGCTGCAGAGAAAGTGCCAGAGGCATGTACAATTAGAACATTGGAAAGACACTTGTGCAGGTACATGGAAAGGATGTGAGAGATATGGGCCAGAGACATGCAAGTGGGACTCAAGCTCAGTTAAGCAACTTGGTTGGCATAGATGAGTTGGGTCAATACCTGTTTCAGTACTGTTCTAAAACTCTAAAAGACTTTAATGGACGGTATCATACATCGCACTTTAAATCCGACCTTCTTTAAATTCATTTTTCTGCACTTGCAGATCTCAATCTTCACTTATATCTAATTCAATTTATTCTGATTAGAAATGTGCAACAATTGCAAACCTCTTTATTAATAGACCCCCCCCCACCTCCCCCCTCCTCACCCCCCCATCTCCCCCCCTCCCTCCACCCCTCTACCCCCCCCTCCCTCCACCCCACCACCCCATCCCCCCCCCTCTCCTCCACCCCCCCCTCTCCTCACCCTCTCCCCCCCCCTCCCCCCCTCCACCCCCCCTCACCCCCCTCTCCTCACCCCCCCTCTCCTCCCCCTCACCCCTCCCCCCCCTCCCTCCCTCCACCCCTCTACCTCCCCCACCCCTCACCCACCCCTCTCCTCACCCCCCCATCTCCCCCCCTCCACCCCCTCCTCAACCCCCTCTCCTCACCCCCCCCATCTCCCCCCCCTTCCCTCCCCCCCCCCCCTCTCCTCACCACCCCATCTCCCCCCTTCCCCCCCCCCCCTCCACCATCTTAAAAGTGCCCTATGATTAAAATTATTCAGTTGCTAACCCCATAAATCCCACTGTTGGCAGTAGTTTAAATTGCAACTTTAAATATTATGGTGAAAGGTAAATCATCACTTTGAGAGGAGGAGCTTGTAACTGACATTTGTAAGGCAGTTTGATCTTGTACATATGAAACATGATAAAAACTGTAATTAAGATAGTGATTTTGCCTTGAATTGCCTTAAAGTCCTTCCTTAAATTAACTATTCTTCGCGAGTACAATCATTAAAGTTAAGTCGGCAAGATAATAATACAAATGGTGGGTTGGCAGTTGACTTTTAAAGTACTTTTAATATTAATACGTAACATTTTCTGTGCTAATTAGAATAACATACGATTGTGATGATATCAAACACAAATATTTTTTAATCTTACTAAACTAATTACCTAAATTGGTCTGGAAATTGCACTCACTTTGGTTAATAGCAACAGATAATTTGAAAATGTTTTGCAATGTTTACAGGAAGAAACAAAGACATTTTAATATTTATTTTCTACTGGAGCGTGTGTGTACATGTTTGCACGTATATACGTGTGTGTGTGCATATCACAAACTGTCCTTTAAGTCTGAGTTTAACCTTGCAAAAAGTCCATGCTATATTGCCAAAAAAGGAAATCAAGAGCTTAATGTTTTCTTGGAAAAGCTAGCATTGGACATCTGGATTCTATCCTTGTCATGTTGTTGGTCACGGATAACCTCAAATTTATGTAAGATAGCAATGATGTAATGGATATCCCGATAGACATCGCACACTCTAAACCAGGCAGCGTTTCAACAGAGAGCATAAATTGTGCCCAAGGGCATTGGTGCATATGTTCCTTTTTGCTGCTGTGCTTTCAATGAATGTAAGGATGAAAGAAAGCACATGACTGCTGCCCTGATCATCTAAGCAGTTACTAACTTGGGATCTAACTTTGTTCCCTGCTTTTAGTTTAATTTAGAGATACAGCATGGAAACAGGCCCTTCGACCCGCTCATTCTGCACTTGGAGTTAGGTCCAAGGTTGGAGTGGGCAAACCATGCAGAGACCATCATTACGTATTTTCCCAAGTGAGTTAAAAAAACAAAAAATAATCTCCTATTCAATGTTTAAGAAAGAACTGCTGGAAAAATCGAAGATAGACAAATATGCTGGAGAAACGCCAGCGGGTGAGGCAGCATCTAAGGAGCGAAGGAATAGGCGACGTTTCAGGTCGAGACCCTTCAAAGACTGATGTCGGGGGGGGGGGGATGTGGGGGGCGGGATAGGAGAAGAACTTCGTCAAAGTAGACGCACCTTGTTATGTCATCATAGACATACCATCAAAGTAGAAATACCACCCCATCCCCCCGATATCAGTCTGAAGAAGGGTCTCGACCCGAAACGTTGCCTATTCCTTCGCTCCATAGATGCTGCCTCACCCGCTGAGTTTCTCCAGCATTTCTGTCTATCTCCTATTCAATGGTCTTTATAAAGGAAGGAATGCACTGCCTTTTCAAGCAACCCAGTAAAGGAAATGTGAGGGTTTGCGATGTAAGGATTACGGGGACTTGTAGAGTCTGAGAAGCTCCTGACATCCAGGGTTTAGGGAAGCACTAGCTCAGTTTTCCACCCTGTTTAGGTATTCAGGAGACAATGTGTATTGGTTTGGGGGGAGCTCTGATGTAACGCTGTGTCCTTAGCTCTGAAAAGATGTGAGTTTCAATGTGAGTTTCAATGTAATCCTTGGCACCGTTGTGTGAAACTTTGTTTTCACTACAAAATCTGCATATTTTCATGAAGACTCGAAATCAAAGCAGTAAAAGTTTAACATGTTGATTTGCAACTGTGTTCATTGCATTTTTCAACTGTGTTTAATCAACAGCCCAATCTTTACACCTGTTTCTGAATGTAGTGCCTGCATTAAAAGGACACAAGTAAAATGCTTCAGATAGTGAAAATCAGCACCAAAAAAAGTAAGTTCAGGAAAGTTAGACATCAATGATGGAGAGAGAAACAGTGGTATAGGGGTAGAAATACATCCTCTATTTACACCAGACATGCACTTACTAGTAGCTTATTATGTGGGTACACAAAAGGCTGGAGAAACTCAGCGGGTGCAGCAGCATCTAAGGAGTGAAGGAGATAGGCAACGTTTCGGGCCGAAACCCTTCTTCAGACTGTGGCAGTATATTGTTATGTATTATTATGTCTCTTATTATGTATTGTATCTGAAATTTAGTTCGATCAGCTTATATGCGAGAGGATGGATTGTTTCAGATCAATGGGATCCAATAGAAATTACAAAAAAAACATTTATACTGTCACGAAATACATTCAGCAGCGATAGGTACCCATATGTGTAACTGCATCATAAGGTGAGCATGCGTACACAATATATATGGTCTCTAAGCACACATGCATTAGACATCAACTGATGTGTTTGGATTCATGAATGACATGCTGAATCATTTTTGATTAATCATTGGTAGTTAAAATGCCATATTTCCAGAATTTTCAAACATAGAACTTTAAAGTTTATATAAAAAATTTAAATCAAAACAGAACAACTGTTAAAGATTTATGGATAATAAGCGTTGAACTCCAATGCTAGAATGGTGGATTTTCGATCATTTTGTTTACTTATTTCTGAAAAAACAACTGATTTACTGTTGTATCTATCATCATGTACAATACGAGCTTCATGCGAACAAGGAATTTGATTGCACCCTGGTATAAATTATAATAATTTAATCTGAATCTGAATTAGAGCTTCTATTTAATTCTGCAGATTGAAGGACTTTTGAAATGGTTTTGTAAGACACCACAAGCATGACTTAGACGAGAAGGTGATGTTGTTACTGTGTCCTCCTTGCTCCACCTTTCATGCTCGAAGAACAGGGAGGTGTTATGAGTAAATTTGGTGAGTAACTGCAGTACAGTCCATAGATGGTACATCACAGAGCCACAGTAGTGGAAGGGTTAAATGCAAAGTTTGCGAATGTACGAGTATCAATTGCACCATGTAATCCTGGGTGAATCATGAACCATGGGAACAATTACACCTATCCATTGGTTGGTATTGCATTATAATCCTGACTTGGCTCCGGTCAAGAGGAGCGAGACTTTGTGGGACTAACTGGGCATTTATCAAAAACAATGAGCCCCACCGTTATATTCTTGCAAAATAATTTGACAAAAGGATACACTCCCGTCAAAGAGACTGCAGTGTATTTCAAGGAGGAGGATCACATGGGCATAGCTCAGCACTTGACACGCTAACCCTGCGGTCTGGACCTTTGACTGACAGGAAGAACTGGATCATTAAAGTGATGACATCTTTATTATCCGTTGACTGAATGTAACAGAAGACAGACATAAATTGGAGTTTCAATTGAAAATGGGAAAATATTGCCAGGATGAGACTTCTTCTGATTTCTTACTTCTTCACTATAAAGTGAGGTAAAAGCACGTATTAACAAATGTTCTGCCTAATCCTTTATTTAAATTCTGAGCATTGCCTCTTTCCTTGCTTCCTCCTTTCCCACTTTCACACACCAGAATGCAGGAGAAAAGAGAGGTGTTAAACACGACCGTTGTGGAGCTTTCGTTGATTTACGTAAGTTGTCCTGTTCTGCTGTGACACAGTGTCATGTTTTGTAAATGTTTGACTTTGGAGGCGGATTATCAATACAGATAGGCAGGAAATTCTGAGGGCATTCCTGTGGATGGTTTGGGAAGCAGCAAATCACGGGCAGCACGGTGGCCCAGCGGTAGAGTTGCTACCTTACAGCGCCAGAGACCCGGTTCAATCCTGACCTCGGGTGCTGTCTATACGGAGTTTGTACATTCTCCCTGTGACCGCGTGAGTTTTCTCCGGGAGCTCCGGTTTCCTTCCACACTCCGAAGACGTACAGGTTTGAAGGTTAATTGGCTCGGTACAATTGCAAATTGTCGACACGGACTCGGTGGGCCAAAGGGCCTGTTTATCAGCTGTAATTGTAAACTAAACAAAGCAAGCACACGCTCAGGCCCCAGCTCAGACCCTAGTTCTCTGAGGTTTGCGGTCTTTTCAGGTGGCTGAGATGTTCATGTGTTACATTCCTTAAAAAATATCCAAACTAGAAACAAGTTTCACATACGGTTCTCCACTCTTCGTTTATTTCTCTTTGTATTCCCCTTTTAATAACATCTCTCATAGCATATGTTATATTGTGGCCATCAAGTCAGGGAGAGACACCATATGGAAACAAGCCCTGTGGCCAACCTAATCCTCACTGATCATCAAAATCCACTTATATTCATCCTACTCTTTTCTTCTCACTACTTTCCATCGATCACCCACACACAGGGCAATTTACAGTGGCCAATCTTTTAACCTACCAAGCCATACATCTTTGGGGATGCAGGGGGGCTCTGAGCATCTGGAGGAAATCCATATGTTTGCAGGGAAAGCATGCAAACTCCACACAGACAGCATCTGAGGTCAGGATTGAACCCAGGTCTTTGGCCGTGAGTAAGCTGCCATCATCCCCATTCCAGGACATGAACGCAAAGTCATGGTTTACATTTCAAAAAGTGGGATGCTCTCTGTGAGGTGACATCTCTCAAATGAAATGTTCAACTTTGCTTGGTCTACTTGTGGCTTGGATTAAACATAATAGCACAGTAGGGGAATATTTATCATTTTGCTTTCTTTGTTTACTGGTTATTGAGGCAGTATTTATTCCCATCCCAAGTTACTCATGGTTGTGGTGAGTCAAGTTCTTCCACAGCAATGTAAGGGAGGGGTTGCAGGATTTAAACACAGCAGTGATAAAGAAATGGTGATCCATCAGTATATTATCAGGTTGGCATGTGAATTGAGGTGGTGTTACACTGCTCCTGTCCTATTGATCGTTCTTATCACAACAATATCACCAAAAATACATGTATTATTTTGTCATCTTATGTGGGACTCGGCTATGTGCAAAGTAGTTGCTTTGGGGAAGCAGATGATTGTAACTGCCCTTCAAAATGGTTCACTACCTCTACAGAAAGATGAGGGGAGAGATAGGGGGAAATAGAGAGAGAAGAAGAGGGAAATAAGGAAGAGCTACAGATTTGTGAGACAATTGATGAACAACTTCAGTTGTGTCTGAAATAGCCCCTTGGTTTTCTTCTTGGCAATTTAAACGACAAAAATACAGAGATGTGAAAATCATGGCCATGTTGTTATTTGCCAGTTAATCGTTGGTGTCTCTTGTGACAATACCATACCATGTTCATGTTCCGATCCCTATCCCAAACCCAAACATGCATCTTTCCCACTTCACGAGATTCAAACTTCAGATGGAGTGTAACTCTGCTTTATTTTTGTTGCTGTAATTACCCAGCAGTCCATGATTATCACAAGCTTATTCCAGTTTTTATGTTTTATTTGCTAAATAGAAGCCAGGAACCTGAAACCCCATCAGTATCAGCCCCAGTCAATCAGTGCTACCAGATCATATCATTCTTGAGGTTGCCTATTAAGTGATGAGATCTGTTTGAAGCTTTCTATCTACCCAATAATCTCTCCATTTTAACAGTGCCATTAGCTTCCTTCAATCTCCTCGTATGACTTTCAGCTGCAACTTCCTCCCTCCTCCCACCCAGCAGTGGCAAGCTCCAATACCCCATGTGTAGGAAAATGCTGGAGTAACTCAGCGGGACAGGCAGCATCTCTGGAGAGAAGGAATGGGTGACGTTTTGGGTCGAGACCCTTCTTCAGACTGATCAATACCCTATGCTGGTTCCCACACAACCATTGTCAGACCTGCCCTCTGCTCCCAAATTCTCTTCCTTCAAAACATACCTTTCGAATACAAAATAATGCAAAGATTAGTTTTTACTTTCCACTGCTGTATTTTCAGCTGTGTTAGAATTTCTAGACCTATATCATTTGTTTCACAAAACTTATTTATGGGCAAGGATAAT
The DNA here is from genome assembly GCA_035221665.1 of Okamejei kenojei. Lineage (NCBI taxonomy): Eukaryota > Metazoa > Chordata > Chondrichthyes > Rajiformes > Rajidae > Okamejei > Okamejei kenojei. The sequence continues at coordinate 20,102,539 of CM069157.1, forward strand.
ATTGAGAAACAAATGGCTGAATTCCAGGAGGCATAGAACCAAGCCAACAAAGTTGTGTACAACTGTAACATCACATCCCAACATCTATACAACGAGGAAGGGTCTCAACCCGAAACGTCACCCATTCTTTCTCTCCAGAGATGCTGCCTGCCCCATTGAGTTGCTCCAGCATTTTGCGTCTGTCTATTCAATGGGCCCACTAAGGCACAACCCTGCCTGAGGTAATTTACGGCTAGCCCAGATTGGTCATTACCAACTCTTCACCCCCCGCCCCCCCCCCCCCCACCCCCCACTTCACCCACCCACCCCCAACTCGGTCTAAAGAAGGGTCCTGATCCAAAACATCACCTTTTATTTTTCTCCAGAGATGGTGCCTGACCTGCTGAGTTACTCCAGCACTTTGTGTCTATCTATACCCAATACCCTGGCTGATGATGGCCACACCATCTACTTGTGACGCCACTTTCAAGGAACTGTGTACCTGCATTCCTAGATCCCTCTACTCCAATATACCCCGCAGGGTCCAGCCATCCACTGTTAAGGCCCTTCCCTGGCCTGACTTGCTACATGCAGTACTCTGGGATCTGGTATGATAATATACAAATGGGACAATTGGAAAAAATGGAAGTTAGGAGCCATGCCGAGGACAAGACACTATTGTTTTTGGGATCATGTTGGGTGCATTATCAGCCAGTTTGAAAAAAAGTGTAATCAGACACCAGACCCACAACAGACACTCATTCCAAGCTCTGTCATGAGAAGAGATTAGCCAGGACACTCAGGAAAACATTCAAGAATCTGCTCATAGACACATCAAAACTATGCAATGTTCCCACTGATTCCTGAGAACTAGCCCAGGACTGTTCCAATCAGAGAGAGATGTAGAAATATAGAAACATAGAAAATAGATGCAGGAGACTGCCATTCAGCTCTGAACCAGCAGCACCATCAATAGGATCATGGCTGATCATCCAAAATCAGTACCACATTCCTGCTTTCCCCCCCATATCCATTAGGGAGGGGGGAGGGGGGGGAGGGTGCAGAAGCAGGAACGGGGTACTGATTTTGGATGATCAGTCATAATCATGTTGAATGGCGGTGCTGGCTCGAAGGGCCAAATGGCCTACTCTTGCACCCATTTTCCATGTTTCTATGTTTATCTCCCATTGGAGCAGTCCTGGGCTAGATCTTTGGGATGATATTGAGAACCTCGATTCCATGCATTGGTAAGCATCCAGAAACCGTGCAGAAGTGTCAGGAGGAACACACGGCCTCAGAAACTACCCTTGAACACGTCCTGTCAGCCACCACCTGCCCCATCTATGGAAGAGAGTGTGGTTTGCAATTTGGCCTCAGCACACATCTCAGAGCCCACAAAACTGGAGCGGAAAAAGGTCTTCCTCAATCATGAGGCACCCCGTTTAAAAAAAAAAGACTGCAACTGTCTATTTACCAGTTTACTGTGCACATGGCCAAGGGAAATCAGACCACGTTTTACAAGAGTCAAATGTTTTATTGCCATCTATACCAAACAGAACAATGAAATTCTTACTTGCAGCAGCACAACCCCAATAAGCAAAATATGTAAACACAGTACTCTATAAAAAATATAATAAAAGATAAAGTTAATAAACTTAATTGACTTCCTGAGAAGTCAATCAAGTCAGTCGAATGAAGTCCAGCGACTGGAGTCTCACCAAAGTTCGCAGGGCATCAGCCCCCCGATGAAGGAAACTCAAAGCACCGTTACGCAGGCAGAGGAAGATATGGAGCCCATCCAGCCAAGAAAACCAGCAATGGACGAAAAGATCAGGGGAAAAAAACCTTGCGTCAAATGGCCTGGAGCCTCGGAGAAGAAAGAATGGGAGACCATAAATGCAGACCTGCCCAGTATCTTACAGGGTGTAAGGGGTACAGTTGAAAGAAAGCTTGATAAGATGGGGGGCATCATCTATGGCTATGGAGCAGAACGATATGGAATAAGGGAGAAAAAGGAAAAGGCACCAGTTTTGGAAAGCAAGTCCAGACGGCAAAAGGAGATGGAATGCCTAATCCGGGAGAGAAGGCAGCTCAAGAAGCAGTGGAGGAAGGCATCTGATAGTGAGAAGGAGGGCATCAACATTCTCCAGGGAAACATCAAAAACCGTTTAGCAACCCTGAGACGAGCAGAGTACCTGCGGAAATAACGAAAAAATAAAGAACGAGCGAGATCACGCTTCTCCAAGGACGTTCTTAGAGGATAAGATTTCCTTCGGCATCATAGCTCAGAGGATGACCAGCTATTTAGAGAGAAACAATCTTGTGGGTACAACAGTCCAAAAAGCAGGCATCCCAGGGTTCTCTGGATGTCTCGAACGTACCAGCATGATTTGGCACCAAATCCAGACTGCAAGAAAAGAAAAGAGAGATCTGCATGTCATTTTCCTTGACCTTGCCAACACGTTCGGAACTGTCCCTCACAGTTTCCTCTGGGCATCCTTTGACTTCTTCAGGATATCAGAGACTGTCGCAAGCCTTGTCAAGGCTTATTTTCAAGATCTGCAGCTCTGATTCACCACGCCTGACTTCACGACCACATGGCACTGCATGGAGATTGGCATTACGGCGGGGTGTACAATCTCCCCATTGATTTTTACAATGGCTATGGAAGTCATCATAAGGGCCTCCAAGTGGGTAGTGGGTGGTGAGCGGCTGAAGTCTGGAGTCCGTCTACCACCCATCAGGGCCTACGTGGATGACATGACAGTCATAACAACAACAGCACCTTGCACCAGGCGTCTTTTAGGGAAGCTTCAAGAGAACATCACTGGGGTTAGAATGAAATTCAAGCCATCCAATCAAGAAGCATTTCTATAATCAAAGGCAAACTGACAGATCAAAGGTTCCTCATTGATCAAGAACCTATCCCAACTGTGTCAGAGAAGCCAATCAAAAGTCTGGGAAGATGGTATAACTCTAAACTGAAGGACACTGATCAGGCTAACGAGTTTAGGCAATAAGTCATCAAAGGTCTGGCGAACATTGACCGATCCATGCTGCCTGGAAAGCTGAAAATCTGATGCCTGCAGTTTGGGTTACAACCTCGCCTTATGTGGCCACTAACCATGTATGACATCACCCTAACAAGAGTCGAGAAGATAGAAAGAACAATCAGCTCTTTCGTGAGAAAGTGGTTAGGTGTTCCTCGGTGCCTGAGCAGCGTAGGCCTGTACGGTCAGGGGGTACTCCAGCTGCCTCTCTCTAGTCTCACAGAGGAGTACAAGTGCACTAAAGTCAGACTAGAGATGACCCTGGCAGAATCAAGGGACACTGTCATCCGAGCTGCTGCTCCAACCCTGGCAACAGGAAAGAAGTGGACGGCTAAGAATGCGACACAGCAGGCAACATCTGCTCTCCAGCAAGGCGACATAGTAGGGCAAATCCAACACGGAAAAAGTGGCTTGGGGCTTGGTGGAAAGCGACCTTGCTGGGACAAGGCATCATCACTGGAGCGCCGGAAGTTGGTCGCGGCCCAAGTCCGCCGACAGGAGGAGCTGAGTAGGTGTGCCAAGGCTGTGTCGCAAGCTAAACAGGGCCAGTGGATGAGATGGGAGAGTGTGGAAAAGAGGAAGATCAGTTGGAAGGACATGTGGGAGATGGAGGCGAGCAGGATAAGTTTCCTCATTCGGGCAACCTATGATGTCCTTCCTAGCCCAAAAAATCTCAACCAATGGCTGGGCGAAGATCCATCATGCCCCCTGTGTTCAACACCAGCCACACTTAGGCACATCCTCACTGGGTGTAAAGTAAGCCTCTCCCAAGGACGGTACACCTGGAGACATAATCAAGTGCTCAAATGCCTGGCAGCGACTCTGGAACGCAGGAGAACAACCAACAATGCCCTGCCGCCCAGAACAACCAACCCAGTTAAGACAATTGCCTTTGTTTGGGGGGGGGTGGGGGGGGGGGGGGGGGGGACAAAGGCAATGGAAAATTCCACCAAGGATCATGTTTGGACAGCTGGAGGCAGCCCGGGATTGGCAGATGCTGGTGGATGTGGACCAACGACTTACAGTTCCATCAGAGATAGCCATCACCAACTTGAGGCTTGATCTTGTGCTCTGGTCGAACTCTCAGCGCATGGTGTACTTTGTGGAGCTCACAGACCCTTAGGAGGATGCTGTGCAGGAAGCCTTCAAAAGAAATAAACTGCGATATACAGAGCTTGCAAAATAGCAGGGCTGGAGAGCTAAGATCTGCCCGGTAGAAGTTGGATGTCGAGAATTCGTGGCAACATCTACCTTAAGTCTGATGAAGGACCTGGGGATCAGCGGAAAAGCCCTACGCCAGACCATCAAAGAAACATCATGGGTGGCAGAGCGGAGTAGCCAGCGGCTCTGGCTGAAGAGGAAAGACCCCATTTGGTCTCCCAAATACCCGACTAGACAGATGCAGAGGGGGGTGGTTCTGGGACGCCTTAATGCACCGCTGAGCCTACTGGAGATGGCGTGGGTTCATCAGCGAAACGACGATGAAAGTAGGTGCCCACTGGATAACCCCAATGACGTGTCTGCCTAGCCTTTCTCAACATCGGAGGAGCATAGGTGAGTGCAGAAGGCTCCTATCACCATCGGGAGTAAATTGATATTTTGTACTTTGGACTTTTAACATCTGGTCCTGTGTATTTGTAAACAGTATATGTAGTGAACATTTTTCATTTACACACACACGCATGCACACACGCACGAATATACACACACACACACACACACACACACACACACACACACACACACACACACACACACACACACACACACACACACACACACACACACACACACACACACACACACACACACACACACACACACACACAACACACACAACACACACACACACACACACACACACACACACACACACACACACACACACACACACACACACACACACACACACACACACACACACACACACACACACACACACACACACACACACACACACACACACACATAAAAACAAACAATAATAGAGCGAAAATACAAAACCGATGGCCACAAGTGTATGTAGTTCAGAGCTTATTTGGAGTTTGTAGTATTCAATAGCCTGCGGGCTAGGGAGATAGCTTCACCCCATGGCAGGGGTGAAATGAGTGTGTGGCTAGGGTGGTGTGATAATGCTGGCTGCCATTTTGAGGCAGCAACTCCTGTAAATCCCTTCAATGTTGGGGAGTGTAATCTCTGTAGGACCCTGTTGTGACTGGCACAACAAAGAGACGTCCGATACAGATGAGATCTACAAGCCATTTAATGAAGTCAGCACCCATAATGGACTGGGCAGTGTTCACCACTTTTTTGCTGTCTTCTTCGCTCCTGGGCGTTCAAGTTGCCGAAACCAGGCTGTGATGCAACCAGTCAATGTGCTCTCTACTGTGCACCTGTGAAAGTTTAAGAGAATTCTCTCTGACATACCAAAAACTTAATATAATAAAACATAACATACATAAAAGGCATCACAAGAAACCTATGGCGGGGATCCGATTTTGGGATTAATCTGGTAATTGCTCAGGTTTTGATGTGGCTGTTTTATGTTGTCATCCAAGTCTTTGGTCTATGTTACACAACTCTAAAGGGCCTGTCCCACCAGCATGCGACTGCATGTGGCTAGCGCGACCTAACGGGGTCGCTTGAGCCATATGGCCTTGCGGGACCGGTCCTACTTCGATCGCCGGAGGCGTATGGAGTTGTCCGGGGCTGGTCCCGATATCGCGCGGGACTCCGAAAAACTGACACTGTCCCAAAAATTCCATGCGCCACCGGCCTGTCGGCCCGCAGCCGCATTAAGGACGTACGCAGCGCCTCAACGTCGTACGCAGCGTTTTGACATCGTACGCAGCATCTTGACGGCGTACGCCTAGCGCGTGGCGTTGCGCGATGACGTCACCGCCCTGGCGTGCCGTTGCGTGATGACGTCACTGCCCGACGCCGTGCGACGTCCAGATTCAGTTGGCCTGCCTCCTGCCCAGCTGATTGGTGAGTATGATGTCGCGACGGGACCAGCTCCACACAACTCCAGTCGCCTCCGAGGTTCGAAGTGGAACTGGCCTCGCGCGGCCTTACGCCTCAAGCGACCACGTTTGGTCGGCTAGACGCATGTCCTTAAAGCTCAAGGAACTTATTTTTACAGTGTAACGTTAGAAGTACAATCTGGCCTTTTATTGTGAATTTTATAATGTTTAACAGAGGTGCAATTAAAATATTTGTAAAATAAATTGCCCCATGAGCTGTTTGGAAGTTAATTTATAATCCTTTTTTGTGTTTTTTGGACACATTCTGCCTTTCTCTCAGTTCCCACCCCACCCTCTGTAGAAATAGTACTCAAATACTGTCATGGAGTTACGTGCATCGACCTTTCTTGTCTCCGTTTAACTTTGGGTTTTAGTATTAGATTCCGTTCTTGAGAAAGGGCATCAGCCATACAGATGTGGGTCAGCTTCAATCAGAACAGTCACAGACAGGCGGACTCACACAGCAGTCAGCTCTTCCATATATGGAGCCTGTGAGAACGTTAGCTGCCCCAGTGGAGGAGATGGGGGGGGGGAGGGGGAGTGGGGGGAGGGGAGGAGAGGGAGCCGGGAGCAAAGGAGCTTGAGGTGAGTGCATTTCATCCATCTGGTTTGAATTGCATTTTTGCCTCAGTCTTCTGAACCACATCGTGGAGAAGTGGAAAAGTCCTTCAGCACATGTATTCGACAAAGAAAGCACAGCATTTTAAAGAACAAAACCTCAACATTGAATGAGGGGATTGGATTGCATCCTGCTGCTTTTCCTGGCACTGTGGAACTGAAAAATCTTTTTAACCCGGAGTAACTCACATTTGTAACATCTCCAGTTCAAATAAGGCTAGTCAGGAAATTTGACCAGGCACTTCCAGTCATGAATCACCATTGCAATTCCAATGTGGTTACTGTATCAGGAACATGAAGTCATACATTCTTTGTAAACACGGCAGGGGAACTGCATAGTCCCTCGCATGTGGTCCTGGGAGCTGCCATTGACAGACAATCCCTGGACAAAATGATTTGTTGGCCACTGGGTAGGATTTGGGGGTCTGGAAGTTGAGTGCAACACTGAGATACCTGCTTACAATTTCCTCACACATTAAAACTCCACCAGCCCCATCCTGGCGAGGAGGCACGACGGTGCAGTGGGAGAGTTGCTGCCTTATTGTGCCAGAGACTCGGGTTCGATCATGACTACGGGTGCTGTCTGTACGGAGTTTGAACTTTCTCCCCGTGACCGCATGGGTTTTCTCCGGGTGCTCCGGTTCCCTCCCACACTCAAAGACCTACAGGTTTGTAGGCTAATTGGCTTCCATAAGATTGTAAATTGTCCCTAGTGAGTAGGATAATGCTAGTGTACGGGCATCGCTGGTCGGTGCGGACTGGGTGGGCCAAAGAGCCAGTTTCGTGCTGTATCTCTCAACTAAACTATACTCCACCACTCTTTGTACTTTGGCCTTGCTCCTCTTCTGCATCCATCCCCCTGGTGGAATAAACATATGGACCACAGGATGGTGTTGGCCAATCTGCCCATCATTCTATATGATGGTTGCAGATCATCCACTGCAGACCCTGTGTCTATTCTCTCCCCACATTTCTGGATCTCTTTAGGATTACATCCAACTCAGCTTTGAATACATTTCATGATTTCCCCCAGCTGCCGTCTGCAGTACAGAATTCCACAGGCTCATCGTTCTTTGGGTGTAGACATTTCTCATCATTGCAGTTCTCACCGGCCTACTCTGCAACTGAGGCTGCGATCCATGGTCCTGATGTCCCCTCCATCAGCGGCATTCTACCTGCAACTAGTGTGCCAGTTCCGTCGGGATTTTATAAATCTCATTCTTCTGTGGATATAAGATAATCATCTCAATCTCTCTGCACATCCCATCCTGCCATCCCAAGAATTAGTCTGGTGACCCTTCGCTCCATGGCAAAAACATTTAGTTTAGTTTAGGATATAGCACCAAAACAGGCCCTTCGGCCCACCGAGTCCATGCTGACCAACGATCCCCGACCACTAGCACAATCCTACACTCTAGGGACAATTTACCATTTTTACCGAAGCCAATCGACTTACAAACATAGATAATAGGTGCAGGAGTAGGCCATTCGGCCCTTCGAGCCTGCGCCGCCATTCAATATGATCATGGCTGATCATCCAACTCAGTATCCTGTACCTGCCTTCTCTCCATACCCCCTGATCCCTTTAGCCACAAGGGCCACATCTAACTCCCTCTTAAATATAGCCAATGAACTGGCCTCAACTACCTTCTGTGGCAGAGAATTCCAGAGATTCACCACTCTCTGTGTGAAAAATGTTTTTCTCATCTTGGTCCTAAAAGATTTCCCCCTTATCCTTAAACTGTGACCCCTTGTTCTGGACTTCCCCAACATCGTGAACAATCTTCCTGCATCTAGCCTGTCCAACCCCTTAAGAATTTTGTAAGTTTCTATAAGATTCCCCTCAATCTTCTAAATTCTAGCGAGTACAAGCCGAGTCTATCCAGTCTTTCTTCATATGAAAGTCCTGACATCCCAGGAATCAGTCTGGTGAACCTTCTCTGTACTCCCTCTATGGCAAGAATGTCTTTCCTCAGATTTGGAGACCAAAACTGTACGCAATACTCCAGGTGTGGTCTCGCCAAGACCCTGTACAACTGCAGTAGAACCTCCCTGTTCCTATACTTAAATCCTTTTGCTATGAATGCTAACATACCATTTGCTTTCTTCACTGCATGCTTCACTGCACCTGCATGCCTACTTTCAATGACTGGTGTACCACAACACCCAAGTCTCATTGCATCTCCCCTTTTCCTAACCGGCCACCATTCAGATAATAGTCTACTTTCCTGTTTTTGCCACCAAAGTCGATAACCTCACATTTATCCACATTATACTGCATCTGCCATGCATTTGCCCACTCACCCAGCCTATCCAAGTCACCTTGCAGCCTCCTAGCATCCTCCTCACAGCTAACACTGCACCCCAGCTTCGTGTCATCCGCAAACTTGGAGATGTTGCATTCAATTCCCTCGTCCAAATCATTAATATATATTGTAAATAGCTGGGGTCCCAGCACTGAGCCTTGCGGTACCCCACTAGTCACTGCCTGCTATTCTGAAAAGGGCCCGTTTACTCCTACTCTTTGCTGTGCAACCTGTACAAACCTGTACATCTTTGGAGTGTGGGAGGAAACTGGAGCACCCGGCGAAAATCCACGCAGTCAGAGGGCGAACATACTAACTGTGTACAGACAGTACCTTTAGCACCCAGCACGGAGCGAACCCGGGTCTCTGGCGCTGTAAGGCAGCAACTCTACTGCTGCGCCTCTGTGCCGCCCTAACATTCTTTCTCAGGTGGGTCAGTTATTCCAGTCTCAAGACCCCGCTGCAAAGGCTGGGGTTTGACCCCCTTCATCCTGCCCCCCCCAATCACCTCAGCCAATCATCAGACTGCTGCTTGGCCCATTCGTGTCCTCCCTCCACCCTTTACAACATTTAGCCACTGATCCACCACCATTCCTCCACACACTCCCCACACAATGCCAACGCATATCGCAGCAAGGGCCCGTGAATCCTGATTTCAGCCATTCCTAATCCCAATCCCATTTAAACTTATCCCATTTTATTCTCAAACCTAGACACAAAGTGCTTGATTAACTCAGCAGGTCAGGCAACAACTCTGGCGAAAACGGATGGGTGACGTTTTAGGTCGGGACCCTTCTTCAGCGTCCTGCCCTGAAACGTCACCTAGCCATGTTCTCTAGAAATGCTGCCTGACCCTCTGTGTTACTCAAGCACTTTGTAGCTATCTTTGGTATAAACCAGCATCTAGTTCCTTGTTTCCCCATTTCTTTCTCCACCAATTCCCATCAAATCCCCTCGGGTGGTACCCCTTGGTCAATGAACCTACCAACCCAGCTGTCTTTATGACACTAGAGGGTTCTGGGGCACCAGGAGGGAGCTCACATGATCACCGAGAGAACTTCCAAACTCCACACATACACCACCTGAGGTCAGGGTTGAACCTGGGTCAGTGGAACTCGAAGACAACAACTCTACAAGTCTTTCTCCCATTCCTCCTTTGTGCCCCCCATCAGCTGCTGCTACTGGTTAGGCTTCTTAGGACTTCACTACAGTCCCCAATTTTGGAAATAAAACAGGAGTCAGTGCAGGACGATCTGCGCAGTGATTTACAGCTGTAAATGCAGTCCTGCTGCTCCCGACAATCTTTCCTTCAAGTGAATCCTCAACAAAGCTCCACATAATTGATGGTGCCTTTAAATTACCACGGTTTCTGCTGTTCAGAGCTGATTTTTTTTTTTTAATGTGTTGCCCCCATCATGTGCTGGTTTCATAAATGTAGACTGATTTTGGCAGGCTGCGTGCCAAATGTGCCTTGCACAATGATTGATGTTATGCCGACATGCTGTGTGTACATCAGGTGGGTATGCGTGACGTGTGTGGAAGCAGGGAAATGAATCTGTCAACATGGGTGAGGTGTGGTTTAATGAACTGATCACAAGCGGCAGTCAGCATTAGGGTCCATTTATCTAAAGTTGGTTTTCATTCACAATTCTTCTATTTCAGTCATGACATTGGAATCTCACTTCTTAATTGTTAAGCCTAGAAGGGAATTTTATTTTTTTTTAGCCGCAAAGCACCCAGTAGCCCTGGAATGTCAGACTGTGACATTTTACCTCTACTATGTTATGCTGTTTGTCAGGTACATAGAGTGCAATGTACGATTAATCATGTTGTGTTAATCTCGGGCTAGGAAAATTCTTCAATCATTAAGACACCGGCGTCCACCCAAAAACACACTGTATCTTGGATTTAAAAAGCTGTAAAATATTGGCAATTGTTTGCATCTGGCTTCATTCCAAAGAATCAGAAGGGAAAAGAAGGACCCTTTCTTGTCGTCTCCAGGTGCTCGACCATCACCTGAGTATTTCTAAGTGTGGTCACTGTTACGAACTGGGGACCGTGGCAGACATTTTGTGCAGACCAAACTCACTCAAATTGCAATAGAGTGGTGTCCAGGTAATATGTTACTGTGATGTTAGGGTATGAGGGAAACACTGGCAGCAACATTTTTTTCTTTAAAACATTACCTTGGGATCTTTAAAGTATATCTATCTATATGAGCAGATACGACTTCAGTTCAACGGTGCAGCTGAAAGACAGCATTGTTCTGAATGCAACACCAACCTAAGATTTTGTGATCAAGTCTTGAACCTAAAACCTGCTGACTAAGAGGTAATTCTGAGCCCTCTCCCCTGACTCATATGGATATTTTTAAAGCAGAGATAGATAGATTCTTGATTAGTATGGGTGTCAGGGGTTATGGGGGAAAAGGCAGGAGAATGGGGTTACAAGGGAGAGATAGATCAGCCATGATTGAATGTCAGAGTGGACTTGATGGGTTGAACCTAATTATGCTCCTATTACTTATGACTCTCAGTCTGAAGAAAGGTCTCGACCTGAAACATCACCCATTCCTTCTCTCCAGAAATACTGCCTATCCCGTTGAGTTACTCCAGCATTTTGCGTCTATCTTCGGTTTAAACCAGCACCTGCTGTTCTTCCCTACACAGGTAATCTTACTTTGTTGAATGTGGCCAAGAATCTCCAGCTCTTCTTGAAGACCGCCGTGGGATATTTCACACCTACCTGCAAAAAGATCGGATCTTGGTTAAATGGCTCAGTGGCGCTTCTGACTGTGGAGCACCTCCTTCCGAAATGGCGTGCTGGCCTGGTTATTTGTGCTGACGTCTCTCTGGTTGGGAATCCACACTAATGACTGGTGTAGCTGAGTCCACACAGGGGATGTGGACACTCTGATGGAACACTTGAAGCCTACTGATTTTGAAGCTACCACTTCTGCAGAGTTAGGGAGTGGAACGGTGAGAGCTGGAAGTAGTGAAAGTAGTGGTGGGCACTGGATTGGATTTGTGGCTTGTCATCAGATAGTAGTTTGGTGATTGTGAACATAGGGTGCAGGGAGAAGAAGACCGTTGGTGGTCCAGTGAGAGAGACAGTGTGAAAGGTGAGTTTTTCTAAAGTTCAAGGGACCTGCAGTTGGAACTGGCAACATGCCTTGAAGGACAAACAAACTGCACTTAAATGTGAACGTAATACATAATGAATGTGATTCTGTAAATATAGCTTTAGTTTCCTGAGCCTGAGAACTGATAGGGATAGCTACAAACCAATGAGCTGCCAACTCTAGAGACAACATATCTAGAGCATTATTTATCGATGCAACAAATACGGGTTTAAAAGGTAAGAGAGAGAGAGAGAGAGAGAAAATGAAGATCAGAATATAAGTAAGAACATGAAGGTCAGCCTTCACCTTGCCCTTCCCCAAATTTTTCCAAGCAGACAATTGGTACCATTCAGCGAGCAACATATGAAGCAATTTAATCTCTTCCACTGCCAGGTTTGCGCTACAATTACGCCATCATCTTGTTTAAGCATCCGACTCTTCAAAGTTTACGAAAAAAAGTAAAGTCAACCTTCAGAACAATGGCAGCCTTCAGCTGTTGAACTGCTGTTGATCTTGTGAGATGGAGGTTACAGCCTACACTGTGCAAAGGTCAATGCTGCCATGTGCATAATATAAGATATTCACATCACATGGTGGGAGGTATGAAGGCGAATTTTACTCCTGGTGAAAGTATAAGATAGATATATCAGATAAAATCCCTGGAAGCATAAAGTAGCAGAGGTATATAATGGGCAGATATTTTTACATCAATTAATTTATACTGTTGGTGAAAGGGATTGTGCACACACACCTCCTCTATCTGATTTTACTTCGGAGTCACGTGAGTGACTATGTGAAGAAGGCCGTCCCCATGCATGTGCGTCATTATGTGTGACGTGTTGCGCACGGACTGACTGGCAGGCGCGCGGCTCCTGCCAGCGGTAAGTTTTAAACCTGGAAGGTAAGTTTTTCACTTATTTCTAGGGATGTGTTTTGTTTTTGCAGGATTGCCTGCTGAATTCGGGGTGAAGTTGGACGGGCCGTGGGAAACCGGTTATGGACCATGGGTAAAACCGGGTAGCCGGCGGCCGTCGAGTTCGCCCCCAAGTCGCTGACAAGGAGGTCAGCGACACCCAGGAGGGGAATGTGAGTGGGGGTTCCTCCCAGCATGGGCTCCCAGACCGCTATGGTCCCCTCAGAGAAAGGGGTTAGACTGGCAGTTTGCCGGTCTTACTACCCCAGTCTCTGTTAATGGGGTTAGCAGCTCCCACATCACTATGGTTCCCCCAGAGGAGGGGTTAGACTGGCAGTCAACCGGTCTTGCAAACCCCGCCATTCACTATGAGGTCTGCAGATCCTACACCATTATGGTCCCCAGAAATAGGGGTTAGACTGGCAGCAAGCCGGTCTAGCTACCCCAGTCTCGGACAATGGGGTCAGCAACCCCCAGATCGCTTAGTTCTTCCGAGATAAAGCGGTTAGACTGGCAGTACGCCGGTCTGGCAACCCCTGTTGTGGACTATGGGGTCAGCAGCCCCAGACCGCTTAGGTCTTCCTAGAGAAAGCGGTCAGACTGGCAGTAAGCCGGTCTCGCTACCCCAATCTGTCAATGGGGTCAGCAGCTCCCAGACCGTTTAGGGCTTCCCAGATAGGGGTTAGATGGCAGTAAACCGGTCTCGCTACCCCAATCGCTGACAATGGGGTCAGCAGTTCCCAGACCGCTAAGGTCTCCCCAAATAAGGGGAAAACTGGCAGTAAGCTGGTCTCGAGACCCAGTCACTAACCATGGGGTCACCAACTCACAGACCGCTATGGTTCCCCCAGGAAAGTGGTTAAACCACGAGGAAGCCGGTCAGGCCTTGGGACTCGGTCGAGTCGGGCCAGGAGGTCCCCCCCCTCCTTCTATGGGTAGCGTCTGTGAACACCTAAAACCCATCTGGAGCACCTGATGGAGAGGTTGCTCCAGAGAGATATGCTCCAGAGGAGAGCTATCTGAGCCCGGGTATTATGAAAAACCCGCTGGCAGCGGCACCTGTGTCAGGGCCAGAAGGGGCCAGATTCCCTCATGCTACAAGTGCCGGCAGTGAACAGAGCTATCAAATGAAACCATCGTATCGGCAATGACACCCCCACACCTCAACGGTAGTAGCAGTTCACTGAAGTTGATGGGCGCTTGAAAGCTGGGCCAAGCTGGTCTCAGGAATATGGAAATCAAGGATGGGAATGGAACCCACATCAGGGGCCTTTGGGCTTACCATAAGACCACCGGTAACCATCGAGGTAGGTGGGTCTGGTTCTCTGGAAACATGGGGTAAGTGGACCATTTACAAGTTTGTAATATTTACACTTGTTTTGTATAAATGAAAATGATAACATATGATGGGTATTATTACACAGTATACAAGGGTACCAAGCATGGCTTGGAATTGGGGCCAGACTTGTCTTTCGAGGCAGGCTCAGAATTACGGCCGGAGCAGTTTTAAGGCAGGCCAGTAGTACGGCCAGAGTTGCATTCAAGGCAGGCACGGAATTATGGCAGGCGTGGCCTGTTCCTTGTGAAAGATGGAGAGATGTCGGTTCATATTTCATTTACTCCCATGTGCAAACATAGCTTTTCAGTATATGTAATTACTCTACTGTCTAATTTCCTTAGGATCCTTATGGCATGCATCGATCTCATAGATGCATATTATTTAGGACCCATTCACAGGAGATCACCGGAGACATTTCAAATTGATCTGGAGGATATTTCTTACGCTGTGTTTTGCTTAAATCAACTGTTTTCAGCCATCCGGTCAAATTTAAGTTGATCCCAACTGGAAGTTATTGTTTATCGGATATACCTTTAACTATTAATTACCTGTGATTCCATCCTGGGGCAACAGATTGGAATCAATTGAAGCCGGTAACAACCTTGCTATCAAGCAGTCTTCTATTTAACAAGTGTAATTGGCTATAGCAGCTGTGTTTCAGCTGTGCAATTGGGTCTTGCATTATTAGAACTTTCAACGTGCAAGTATTAACCTCTCAAGTGCCATATAGGTAATTGTTAACAGACCTATGCTATTATCAGCTGAAGCTACCAAAGCCACAATGGTGGTTGAACTACATTCAGCATTGCTCCAGTAGTTTTGGTCATATTATTTTAACCCATTGCCAGACCAGGGGTATTTGCCAACTCTATTTAGGTTCAATTTATAGTTCCCCTCGGTTGAGAGGGGTTACTGTTATTATTGTTTGTTCTTGTATCAGCATCAGCATGTTTTAAATCTATGTCATGTATGTATGCATTATGATGTTTCCCTCATCTATGGTCAACTGATGCAGTCGTGCATGTGTGGACTCGTTTTTCCACGGCATGAAATCACAGAGCTTCAAAATCTTCATGTAGTCACTCACGTGACTCCGAAGTAAAATAGTAAGATTAAACGAGAACTTGCCAGTTTGAAGTTTGATCGTTATTTTATGAGGAGTTACGATGAGGGATTACGTGCCCTTAGCTCCCTACCCTCGTAATGTAACGATCATCTGGTAGTTCTAGTCATCTATAATGTTACTATGTTAGTTCAACAACTGATATCTGTGATTTCACACTGCTGCTTTGAAGATTGACGCGCATGCGTGGGGACGGCCTTCTTCACGCAATCCCTCATCGTAACTCCTCATAAAATAAAGATCAAACTTCAAACTGGTAAGTTCTCATTTAATCTTACTATTATAATCCAACCCCATCGAACTGGCTATCTTGCCTTCACTGATAAATCTCTTGTTCTGTTCTGGGTCGTTAATTTACCCAGACCCTGCTCGTTTATGGGAAGGTTACATTTTCTTAATTTTATGATGGAATTTTGGGGAGCAATTAATGATTCCTGTCACGATATTCCCACCTACAGGGTGTGGCAATGGTATGTTTGCCTATGATTCATGTTAATTGCATCACATTCATTTGTGGAGCAGCAAATTATTAGCCACAGGTAAAGATGCTGCACTTTTAAAATATCTAATTTTAGTTATCATTTATATTTTCCAGGAAAGTAATTACATTTACATTACGAAGACCACATAAGCTCTGAACAGAAAACCCTTCATTCTCTCTAGAAGTATTGCAAGCATTGTTACTTATGTATGTATAATAGGATAGGTTTTCGAATGTTATCTGCTACAACTGTACTTTTATCTATATTTATCTTTTCCTATCATACAAGGATTTAGAAATTGTACTGAAGATAGACACAAAAAGCTGGAGTAACTCAAAGGGTCAGACAGCATCTTTGGAGAAAATGTATAGGTGACGTTTTGGGACGAGACCCTTCTTCAGATTGCAAATTGCACTCCTCTTTTTATTTCTTGGAAGTGAAGGAGCCACAGCTTTACCCTAAACCAATTTGTCAGAACAGTTTAAAAAAGTTTCACACAAAGTAACGGATGAGGGCAGGGATTTTAGCCTCCAAGAAAGGTGACTTAAAAGCTGCAGACTTCAGTGGGCAAAGCAGCACAGCCAGTAGAGGTGCTGCTTCACAGCTCCAGGAACCTGAGCTCAATCCTGATGCTTTCTGTGGGGATTTTGCACGTTCTTCCCGTGACTGCCTGAGTTTCCTCCTAGTGCTCCAGTTCCCGCCCACGTTCCAAACACATTCAGCTGCAGTGAATCGCCACGAGTCTGATGGTTATGTGATGGAACCAAGGGTTGTTGGTGTGAATGTGCGGAGAACAGATCACAGGGAAATTTACCGAATCGGATTCCGATTAGTTTATTGTCATACACACCAGGGTGCAATGAAACTCCTTCTTCACGTGAAGCTCACAGAGTAAACAGAACACATGGTAAGGATAAATACAACACTGAAGTTAATAATGAGTGCAAAACCGGAGAATGGTGCAAATATTGTTGTGCAACTGAGGTGGAGCAAAAGAAATGCCAGTGTCCAATAATGGAATACTGAATGAGGTTGAGTTGAATGAAAAACAAAGTACTGGGGGATCCCAGTAAGACAGGCAGCGTGTGTGGAGAGAATGGGCAGGCGGTGTTTCAATGGTCGGTACCCATCTTCAGACTGATGGAAAAGAGAGGCGGGGATGGGGCAAAGCCTAGTATGTGAGTGGTTACTGGTGAGGGAGGTTTGATAGACAGAGGGGTAAAGTAAGTAACAAAGGATAGAGGCGAAAAGGAGACAATTGGACGTCAGATAATGAAAGATGAAGGAGGTGAAATGACTTTGTATTCTAAGCAGTAAGTCAGCGATTTTCTTAAGCTCTTCTTCTTAGGCCCCGCTCAGTCTTGGCTGACCATGGGTGTCTCCAGGGTGTTATTCCCTATATGGAGGACGCCTGTGCGTGACTTTGTTTAACGTGGGGAGACTGGTGCACAGACAGCCTCCCCACGGTCCTTGACAGATCTGGGTCAGGATCCAGTGGCATGGAGTCCAAGACGACTGGAGACCGTTTTCTGCTGCAGCCTTCATCCGCCTTCCCAGCCATTGTGACGCTCCACTAAGGTCAGCCATCATCCTCCGCCTGTTCCACCGTTGAGGTCTTGGTTGGATTGCTCTTTGTCAGAGACCTCACCCTCGACCTTACCGCCATGGGTGGCCCTACCAGGAGCGTAGCTCCAGACAGCATCGCTCTCAGGATCTCAGGTCCACACAAGCTTCTCCACCACGACAAGGTGACAATCCACGGAGAATCAATGTTGTTAATATGATAGAGTTGCAGGCTCCTGATTTGCACAGTTATGGGGGCATCTCAGCCACAACCCACCATTTGCAAATGTAATGATTTAAATAGCAATATGGAACAGTCAATGATTTCCCAACTACATATAACCAGGTACTTACTGGAGTTACCAACACATTTAGTACAAGCTAATGGGATGGAAATAGAGTGTATAGGAAGCAACTGCAGATGCTGGTTTACGCTGAAGAGAGACACAAATAGCTGGAGTAACTCTGGCCGCATCTCTGGAGAAAAGGAATAGGCGATATTTCGGGTAGAGACCTTCAGACTGAGAGTCAGGGGAGAGGGAAACTAGAGGGTTGAAAAGGTGCAGAACAAATCAGAGCCGGCACTGATGACCAAGCAAAGTTGCAGTCCTCAATGGTCCATTGTTGGCTGTGGAAGAGGTAATAACGAAGGGATATATGCAAAGAGTGAAACTAAGCTAAACCAAACATGACAATATTATATGTTTAAGAAGGAACTGCAGATGCTGGAAAATCGAAGGTAGACAAAAATGCTGGAGAAACTCAGCGGGTGAGGCAGCATCGATGGAGCGAAGGAAATAGGCAACGTTTCGGGCTGAAACCTTTCTTCAGATAAGACAGGATTATATATTCTAGATATGTTCTTTTCCAAATTACAGAGCTCACCAGTCCCTCCCCAGTGAGAACTTCTCACAGCTCATTAGCTGCACGGCATTGTGTTGTGATGATATCTCTTTACCTTCGCTTGTACACTTGCTATGAAACATCTCCAATTTATTCAATGTCTCCCCCAGAGACCCAAAGATCCTGAACTCTCTACACTGAGTAATCACAAGCAGCAATCTGCATTCCATCATTCTGCATTTAACTATGCCAGACCACAGATTCCAACTGACTGCCCAATTCACACAGGGTTTGCTAAAGAAGCTTTGATAAGGATGAATTGTTTTCCCTGGAAAAGTACCAAGAATAGGGCTGGTTCATTGTGAATTTTACACATGTACACAGCGTTGCATTTGGGAATGTCGGCCGCTAAATGGAATCTATCTGTCTTTCAAATATTGACATGTAACACTTGAAATGTCTCTTTCACTGAGTTTGGAATAAGCTTAGAGTTTAGAAGGATGAGTGGGACCTCATTGAAACTTATCAAATATTAAAAGCCTGGATAGGGTGGATGTGGAGAGGATGTTTCCACTAGTGGGAGAGTCGAGGACCAGAGGTCCTAGCCTCAGAATAAAAGGACGTACCTTTAGAAAGGAGATGAGAAGGAATTTATTTAGTCAGAGGGTGATGAATCTGTGGAATTCATGGCCACAAACGGCTGTGGAGGCCAAGTCAATAGATATTTTTAAGGTGGAGATGGACAGATTCTTGATTAGAAGTGTCAGTGTACGGGTGTGAAGGCAGGAGAATGGGGCTGAGAGGGAAATATAGATCAACCATGATAGAAACATAGACAGAGAAACATAGAAAATAGGTACAGGCGTAGGCCATTCGGCCCTTCGAGCCTGCACCGCCATTCAATATGATCATGGCTGATCATCCAACTCAGTATCCTGTATCTGCCTTCTCTCCATATCCCCTGATCCCTTTAGCCACAAGGGCCACATCTAACTCCCTCTTAAATATAGCCAATGAACTGGCCTCAACTACCTTCTGTGGCAGAGAATTCCACAGATTCACCACTCTCTGTGTGAAAAATTATTTTCTCATCTCGGTCCTAAAATACTTCCCCCTTATCCTTAAACTGTGACCCCTTGTTCTGGAGTTCCCCAACATCGGGAACAATCTTCTTGCATCAAGCCTGTCCAACCCCTTAAGAAATTTGTAAGTCTCTATATGATTGCCCCTCAATCTTCTAAATTCCAGTGAGTACAAGCCAAGTCTATCAAATCTTTCTTCATATGGAAGTCCTGTCATCCCAGGAATCAGTCTGGTGAATCTTCTCTGTACTCCCTCTATGGCAAGAATGTCTTTCCTCAGATTAGGAGACCAAAACTGTACGCAATACCCCAGGTGTGGCCTCACCAAGACCCTGTACAACTGAAGTAGAACCTCCCTGCTCTTGTACTCCAATCCTTTTGCTATGAATGCCAACATATCATTCGCTTTCTTCACAGCCTGCTGCACCTGCATGCTTACTTCCAATAACTGGTGTACCATGACACCCAGGTCTCGTTGCATCTCCCCTTTTCCTAATCGGCCACCATTCAGATAATAGTCTACCCTCCTGTTTTTGCCACCAAAGTGGATAACCTCATATTTATCCACATTATACTGCATCTGCCAAGCATTTGCCCACTCACCCAACCTATCCAAGTCACCTTGCAGCCTCCTAGCATCCTCCTCACAGCTAACACTGCCCCCCAGCTTCATGTCATCCACAAACTTGGAGATGTTGCATTCAATTCCCTCATCCAGATCATTAATATATATTGTAAATAGCTGGGGTCCCAGCACTGAGCCATGAGCAGAACCTACACTTTAGCAGAATCTACAATTACGCTCATACCAAAAAAAGATAAAGATCTAGAAGATCCGGGCTCGTATAGAGCTATATCACTTTTATATCAAAACATTTTAGCAAAGATTTTAGCAAGAAAATTGAGCAAATATATTAATAAATTGATAAACCAGGATCAAACGGGGTTTATACCCAAAAGACAATCATTTAACAATTTGAGACTACTTGTTAATATAATGTATTCACATAAAGGGCAAAAGGAAGACTTATCAGTTATATCTTTGGATGCAGAGAAAGCATTTGACCAGGTAGAGTGGCAGTATTTATACATAGTACTCCAAAAATGTAATACGGGAGATAATTTTATTAGATGGGTAAAATTATTATATGATAATCCAACAGCACGAATATTAACTAATAATATGTTGTCTCCAAAATTCCAATTATCTCGGGGCAATAGGCAGGGATGTGTTTTATCACCCCTGCTATTTGCCTTTATGATAGAGCTACTGGCTGAAAGGATAAGAACACATCCGAATATTCAGGGATACAATACTATAAGGACTCTAATAACAAAATTTCATTATACACGGATGATATACTTTTATATATTAGAAATTCAGAAACGAGTATCCCGAATTTATTAAATGTAATAGAGGAATTTGGCTCCTTTTCTGGATATAGAATAAATTGGAATAAAAGTGAAATTATGTCATTACAGCCCCAGAAAGCGAACCATCTATTAAAATTTCCATTTAAAATCGCAACGGAAAAATTTAAGTATTTAGGTATTCAAGTTACCAGAAGATATTATTTAACGCTAATTTTAGTCCTTTGTTAAATAAATTGAACGCTCTGATTAAATTTTGGAAAACGCTACCACTATCATTAATTGGCAGAATAAATGCTATAAAAATGATAGTGCTACCACAAATAATATATTTCTTTCAATCCGTACCAATATATACACACCAAAATATATATTTTTTAAACTAGACTCTACTATTACTAATTTTATATTGGACTACAAAGCACATAGAATTAAAATAAATCATTTGTGTAAACCTAAAGATGTAGGGGGACTTGCACTGCCTATTTTTTTATATTATTATTGGGCAGTGCATATTAAGAATATTATTTATTGGTTGGATTGTCCTTCTCAACAGATGGAATGGACAAGAATGGGGAAAGAGGATTGTTTTCCTTATGATTTAGGAGCAATCCTCTTCTCCCCAATAAAATTGAATAATATATTATATAAGAAGAATCCAATCATACACAATATAATTCGAATTTGGAAACAAATAAAATTAACTTTAAAATTAAGAAACTTATCATCATTAACACCAATAGTGAATAATACGGTATTTAAACCATCTTTAATGGATAAAACATATAGACAATGGGAAAGATTGGGAATTAAAAAGTTGGGTGACATGTATGAAATGGGAAATTTATTATCATTTCAACAATTAAAATCAAAATTTAATCTGAATAATAACCAATACTTTAAATATTTACAGATATGTGACTTTATAAAAAAATATATACCAAGATTATAGAATATAATGATCGACCCACTGGAAGAAGCAATGAATATTAAGGCGGACTCACAAAAATTAATATCATATCTATATAACAGTATTCTTAATAGAGAATTGCCACCAACAGAGGCAATTAGAGAAGACTGGGAAAAAGATTGAATGATAGAAATTTCTAAAGAAACATGGGCGAGGTATTTGATATATATACATAAATGTTCGATTAACATTAGACATAATTTAATTCAATTTAAAATATTACACAGATTATATTCTTCAAAAATTAGGTTGAATAAATGTTATTCAAATATTTCTCCCATCTGTGATAAATGCCTTTCTCAAAATGCCAACTTCACACATTCTTTCGTTTCTTGCACAAAACTTGAAAGATTTTGGTGTGATATATTTGATACATTCACTAGTTTATTTAAGATTAAAATGGAACCTAGCATGGAAATGATTATCTTTGGAGTATTAGGAGATGGAAACAAATTAAATATATCCCAAATCTAATTTTTTAATTATGGTTTAATAATAGCGAAAAAACTCATACTCAAATTCTGGAAAAAGGCTACTATACCAACACTCAAAATGTGGATTGGTAATATGTTGGAAACGGCCCATTTGGAAGAAATGAGACTCCTCCTAATAGAAAAAAAAGACCAATTCTTAACGAGTTGGTCTCCATTTATTGATCTTGTGGATTCATGGGGTGTAATAACACTGTAAAATTAAAAACTCCGGAGTGAAAAATGATTAAGAACAAAAAAATATATATATATCGACTTGTGGCGTGTGAGAATCTCCTTTCTGCTTCACTTTCTCACTTATTTCTTTCTTTACACTACACTCACTAGACTATTCTTTACTCTTCGATACTTCTTTCTTTCTCATTTCTTTCTAAAAAAAAGGAAGTTGTACAAAGAATGTTTTAATAATTCTGGGAATATATATTTACAATATATATACTGTAAATAGCTGGGGCCCCAGCACTGAGCCTTGCGGTACCCCACTAGTCACTGCCTGCCATTCTGAAAATGACCTGTTTAATCCTACTCTTTGCTTCCTGTCTGCCAGCCAGTTCTCTATCCATATCAATACGGAACCGCCAATACCGTGTGCTTTAAGTTTTTATACTAATCTCTTATGTGGGACCTTGTCGAAAGCTTTCTGAAGGTTCAGATATAGCACATCCACAGGTTCTCCCTTATCCACTCTACTAGTTCCATCCTTGAAAAATTTCACCACTTTCCAAATGTGCTGCTATCCCATCTTTAATAACTGACTCTAGCATTTTCCCCACTACCGATGTTAGACTAACTGGTCTGTAATTCCCCATTTTCTCTCTCCCTCTCTTTTTAAAAAGTGGGGTTACATTAGCTACCCTCCAATCCTCAGGAACTACTCCAGAATCTAAAGAGTTTTGAAAAATTATCACTAATGCATCCATTATTTCTGGGGCTACTTCCTAAAGTACTCTGGGATGCAGCCTATCTGGCCCTGGGGATTTATCGCCCTTTAATCCATTCAATTTGCCTAACACCACTTCCCAGCTAACCTGGATTTCACTCAGTTCCTCCACCTTATTTGACCCCCGGTCCCCTGCTATTTCCGGCAGATTATTTATGTCTTCCTTAGTGAAGACAGAACCAAAGTAGTTATTCCATTGGTCTGCCATGTCCTTGTTCCCATGATCAATTCACCAGTTTCTGACTGCAAGGGACCTATATTTGTTTTAACTAATCTCTTTCTCTTCACATATCTATAAAAGCTTTTGCAGTCAGTTTTTATGTTCCCAGCCAGTTTTCTTTCATAATTTATTTTCCCTTTCCTAATTAAGCCCTTTGTTCTCCTCTGCTGAATTTCTCCCAGTCCTCTGGTAGGCTGCTTTTTCTGGCTAATTTGTATGCTTCATCTTTAGTTTTGATACTATCCCTGATTTCCATTGTTATCCACGGATGCACTACCTTCCCTGATTTATACTTTTGCCAAACTGGGATGAACAATTGTTGTAGTTCATCCATGCAGTCTTTAAATGCTTTCCATTGCATATCCACCGTCAACCCTTTAAGAATCACTTGCCAGTCTATCTTGGCCAATTCACGTCTCATACCCTCAAAGTTACCTTTCTTTAAGTTCAGAACCCTTGTTTCTGAATTAACAATGTCACTCTCCATCCTAATGAAGAACTCAACCATATTATGGTCACTCTTGCCCAAGGGGACACGCACAACAAGACTGCTAACTAACCCTTCCTCATTAGTCAATAATTGAATGATTGAATGGAGGTGTAGACTTGATGGGCCAAATAGCCTTATTCTGCTCCAAGAATTTATGCAATGATATTTTAGAACAGATGCCGTAAACTGTCCACTGTGCATGCGTTGACCGCAGGTCTGCCATGACTGGATTCTCTGAAGAGTTATTTGAATTTGTTATTAAGTAGAACCAAGATTGGTCTGAAGAGAATCACCAGAAAAACCAAAAGCATGGTGTTCAGGGATTGGAAGTTCCACCATGCCTGAAGGGAAAAGGAACAGTTCTACCAACACCTGAAGGCCAAGGCCCAGTGGAAACCTGATGATCCAAAGGGTCGAGGGTGTGAGGAATGAGTACAGCAGGTTCAACAACTCAATGACACGTATGGGTTCTTCTGCGCTGTCAACTTATCTGTGGCCAAAACATCCGAGACCCCATCCCTTTGAAAGGCAAAAACAGAGGCTGCTCTGTGGCGCAGCGGTAGAGTTGCTGCCTTACAGCGCCAGAACCGGTTTCAATCCTGACTACGGCTTCTTGTCTGTATGAAGTTTGTACGTTCTCCCCGTGTCCTGCGTAGGTTTTCTCCAAGTGCTCTGGTATCCTCCCACACTCCAAAGAGTTTTGTCGGCTAATTGGCTTGGTTTAATTGTAAATTGTCCCCAGTGTGTGTAGGTAGAATGGTGTGTGAGAATTGCTGATTGGCACACTCAGTGGGCCGACGGGGCCTGTTTCCACCCACTATCTCTAAACCAAAGCTAAACAAAACAGTGGAGATTAAGGACAGAGAGCAGTTGCTTTGACGACCACCTCACTTGCAATGCTGTCCATGCCATGAGCATCCTTAACTCCACCCTGTAGCAGCCTATTATGTCCAACCTTGCTGCCATTTTGCCATTTCTGACTGACAAGAAGTCAAAAAGATTATATCCAGCCAAAGGCAACAAGGTTGCAGGAGCAAAATACATCCTTGCTGAAAGTATATGCGTGGTGTTGGAGAACTGCAGACACAACTCCACAATTTCATCTGAGAAGGCCACGATGTCCTAGAAGATGTCAGAGGTGATGTAATCATGACCACCTTCAAGAAAGAAATCAAATATAACTGTGGCAACGAGGAAAGCTTCACTTGTACGAAACGTAATTCCCTTATCATGTATCTATCTGTATGCTGTGAAGGGCTCGAATGCAATCATGTACTGTCTTTCTACTGACTGGCAGCAGGCAGCACCTTGGTACGTGTGACAATAATTTAAACTGATTTGAAGGGGTATGCTTAGTCTCAGCCCTGGAGTGTAGTCAGACTGTGATTGTAAATATGCTCCTAAAGCTTACCCCCCTTATGGCCCTGTCTAGTTCAGTAAAAACACTGAGTCAAGCACTGGAAAAACCTAAACTTTATTTTTGAACAAACACCAAATCCCCCTAAACGTTACCTAAACCACCGCGGGTTCGATCCTTGTCTCTGCCTGGCCAAGCCCTCCAGCCTCATGCAAGCAGTCACTACCAAAAGGTCATGCAGTCCCAAGTGCCCTTCCAAAAGATCAACACCGATCCAAATGGGATCTACCTTTTATAGGTCAACGAACCATGAGGGGCCGAACTACATAGGGGTGGTTCCCCTTAAAAGCCAATTACACATATTGATTACATTAAAGTATTATTGACAGCCCCACAACCCAATTACAAAGAGTCCCAAACAATGTTTCTACATAAGCTTCTGGAAGGAAGTCAATTAATCAAATAACGCAACATTCTCCTGTAAACAATTCAAAGGCTTCACACTTCAGCCAATCCTCAAACAGCAGTTCAACTGTCTTGCAACATTTTTTTTTTAAAGAAGGAACTGCAGATGCTGGAGAATCGAGGGTTACACAAAAAGCTGGAGAAACTCAGCGGGTGCAGCAGCATCTAAGGAGCGAAGGAGATAGGCGACGTTTCGGGTCGAGACCCTTCTTCAGACTGGTCAGGGATCAGGGAAACGAGAGATATAGACGGTGATGTGGAGAGATAAGGAACAATGAGTGAAAGATATGCAAAAAAGTATCGGTGATAAAGGGAACAAGACATTGTAAGCTGTTTGTGGTGTGAAAATGAGAAGCTGGTGTGACTGGGGTGGGGGAGGGAGATAGAGATAGAGGGAATGCCAGGGCCCGAGGGCTGAGGGAGAGGTGGGAAGGGGAGGAGACAGCAAGGGTTAACAGAATTGAGAAAATTCAATATTCAAGCCCAAAGGATGCAGACTCCCCAAGCAGAATATGAGGTGCTGTTCCTCCAGCTTGCGGTGTTGCTCACTCTGGCCGTGGAGGAGGCCCAGGACCGAGAGGTCGGATGTGGAATGGGAGGGGGAGTTGAAGTGCTGAGCCACCGGGAGGTCGGGTTGGTTATTGCGGACCGAGCGGAGGTGTTCGGCGAAGCGATCGCCAAGCCTCCGCTTGGTCTCACCGATATAGATCATCTGGTATCTGGAGCAGCGGATGCAGTAGATGAGGTTGGAGGAGGTGCAGGTGAACCTCTGTCGGACCTGGAAGGACTGCTTGGGTCCCTGAAAGGAATGTCTTGCAACATTATTGACACTATTAACAATCCCTTTGCAGCAATCCAATCGAAGCAATGCATTTATAACACCTTGAAGTTTCTTTGCAGGGTCCTCATACATTTTATCAATTGAGAGGACATCTGGATCTCTCCCCATCCTGCATATCAATCTAGGGCTCAGACTGGCCGGCACCATCCACAGCCTGTAATTTTCCATAGACAAAGATTAAGCAAATCTTACAAATGCAGGGATCCTCCATTTTATAGTGTCTTCAATTTGGTCAATATTAACATCATCATATAGAGGTATATAAAATCAGGAGAAGCATCGATAAAGTGCGGCGAATGGCCACAGCTTTTTTTCCCCAGGGTAAAATCCAGAAACAAAGGGCATTGGTTCAAGATGAGAAGGGAAGCATTTCAAAGAAATCTGAGTGAAAATTTCTCTACACAAAGGATACATGGGATGAGCTGCCAAAGGAAGCAGTAGAGGCAGATCCAATGGCGACACTGAAAAAGATAATTAGACAAGTACATAGATAGGAAAGGTCCAGAGGGATATGCGCCAAATACGGTCAAATCGAACTAGCTCAGTTAAAATACTGGGTCGGCGTGAATGAGTCATACGGCTCGTTTCCATAATGCATGACGCAATGACACCACAAATAATATAAATAAATCCTTTCTAATGTGATCTAATTCTAATATTAAGGTTATACCCCCTTAGTATCAAATCTCCACTGGAAGAATTAGTTGCTGTCCGTGCACATCGACTAGTCCTTTAATCAGGTTTAACGGTTCAATTGGATTCGCCCTCAATTTTCGAAACCCAAGGAAAAGCAAAACTTGTGTGTATAACACTTTTAGTTCCTTCATTTGCAGACCGGGGGGGGGGGGGGGGGGGGGGGGGGGGGGGGGGGGGGGGGGGGGGGGGGGGTAGATATTCTATTTGTAGTATAAAAATCTGTGGTTAATAAGTTTGTGCAAAGTAAATCTAATTCCTATCCTCAAAGGTACAGCAGCACAAACTGTACCCTCACTTGGAACAGAGTAGTTAGAGGCATGCGTGGCAGGACAATTGGGGTGTGGGACAGAATCTTTTCATCCCCACTCATCCTCAGCACATTGTTACTATGAAGAGATTTGCCCAGCATATGACTGCACCACAGATGGTAATAACATTAATTCATTCTATTTCCTTAGAGTTATACGAGAATTTTTCCCCAACAGTCTGTGACCCACAGTACTGTGGCCATAGTGCTATATTTAAACCCCATAGCACTGCGGCCGACAGCTCTTTGTTTAAATTCCCACGTACTAAGTGGACAGCACTCTGTTTAAACCATTGCGTGCCAAACTGGTGACGCTGTGTGTATCACCTTTACGCGTCAAGTCTGTAGGGCTGGGTATTGCTTTACACGCCAGTGTGCGGCTGATAACACTTTGTTCCCAAAGGGGGGGAAGGGGGCTGGCTGGGATGCAGTCCCCTGCCATTGGTTTTTGTTTGAATTTGGGAGCAACGGTATAGGCCAGGACTTACTGGCGGTTATTTCAACAGCTGATTTCTTACCCATATAAAGGCAGGCGCCAGTATGCCAGAAGTTAGTTCATGTACAAGAGGGGTTCACTGATGGGCTGATTCGCGATCAACGCTGAGGACGGAGGCAGACAGATAGAGAGAGAGAGGGGGAGAGGGAGAAAGGGCGAGCTGTGCTGCTGTAAAACAGACTCTGCGCATACCAAGACAAGTATTGTTTTTGTTCTCTCTCTTGCCAATAAAACTGATTTGTAACTAAACAGACGAGTGAGCCTTTTTCTGTTCTACTAGTCAGATCCTTGAACCTGTTCTCTTGTAAAACCTATCATTGGCACCTTCCAGTTGATGAGCTCTAAACATCACTTTTTTCAAACAGTGGCCATGAACTCATCATGCCTACAGTATAATTCACTTGCCTAGTTCGGTGACTGACCACAGCATATGTACATAGATCAAAAGAAGGCTGCCATCTCATTAACTGAGAGGAAATACCATTTGCATCCTATTTACGTAAGTTTCAAGCTCGGAAAGCAGGAAAATCTGACATGGATACCAAAACAATCGGCAACTAAAATACAGCCGTGAATAATTGTGATGACATGCGAGAGAAAATAATTATAGTGGAAGTGCAGTGGTGCAAAAGCTGAGCTGTGCAATCGTGCAGCAGCTGCACAGAACTCTGCATATTAAGTGTCTGTAGGACATCATTTTCCACAGACTTTCAATGGATAGGTAATCTCTTGCATAGGCCTGTGATTTCCCAATCAGTTGTTCCAACAAACATGCGGTCTCAATTTAAATGGTATGGCACAATGTTGACCTTCAACAGGAATATGTTACAGAGACACTTTTAATATATTTGTTGTGTTTTACAACAATTTGAAATCCATTGCACAGCTGGTAGAGCTGCTGCCTCACAATGCCAGAGACCCGGGTTTGATTCTGACCTCTGGTGCTCTCCATGTGGAGTTTGCACGTTCTCCCAGTGACCATGTGAGTTTCGTTCGGGTGCTCCGGTTTCCTCCTACTCCCCAAAGACGTGTGTGTTTGTAGGTTAATTGGCCTCTGTAAGTTCCCTCTAGTGTGTAGTGAGTGGATACAAAAGTGGGATAACATAGAACGGTGATCAAATGTGGTCTCAGTGGACCGAAGGGCTTGTTTCCATGCTGTAGCTCTAATCTCTAAAATCATCCCTCACCTCCCACTCTATCTCCTTTAAGGGTATAATTTATTTTACTCCTTCACCACTGCATCTGTTCTCAAGGTGAGTCCTTCTGCTCAGGAGATTCTGAAATTATCCCTTTGTCCTGAAATATGGCTTCTGCTCTTCCATATTGAACGGGGCTCTCCCACGTATTTCTTCCATTTTCCACATGTCTGCTCTCAACGTCCAACCCCCAACCTCCACATCATCCTCTGTTATTTCCGTCAGCTCCAATGTAATCCCACCACCAGTCACATCTTCTCCGATGCCCGCCTATCTCTTTTCCTCAGAGACTGCTCTGCTTTGTTCATCCCTCTCCACACAGCCCCACCGACCCCCTGGAAGGCTCCATGCATCATCTGTTCCTTCACTTCCTCCTTCACCACTTCACTTCCAGGGACCTAAACAGCCGTTCCAAAAGAGCAGAGGATGACCAGCACCTCTTCCAACCTTGTCTACTGCATTAGCTGCTCATGTTGTTGTCTCCTTCCTCTACATTGGTGAAACCAAGCATAGATTCAGCCGCCATTTAGTGCAGCAACTACATTCTGTGCACAATGGCCATCCTGAGCTGCTGATTACGTCATTTCAGCTCTTCTTCCCACTTTCACACAAATCAGTCCGTCATTCACCATCTCCATTGTTATGGAGACGTCAAAAGCTAATTGAAAGAACAACATCTCATATTTTACTTGTGAGTTACACGCCATTGGCATGAATTATGAATTTTCCAAGTTCAGGTAAGGCACGCCCTTGGTACTCTCCTCTCACACACCCTCACCTTTCTTCCTAGTTCTCTTGTCCCTTTGTTACCTTGCCCATCCCCTCCACCAGTTCCACTACCTTGCCGATCCCCTCACCATCTACTTCTACCTATTATCTTCCATCCTCTTTTTATATGCTCTATTCTGACAATCTTACCTTTCCCCTCTCACTCCTGATGAAGGATCTCAACCAGAAACATTGACATGCCTTTTGCCCCCACTTTTGCTGGTTGACCCTCTGGGTGGAATGACAGGAATATCCTTCTGATTTGGAAAGGAACAGATGAGCATATATAATAATGGTGTGATCACACCAAATGTAGCTCAGAGCTTGCATTGTGGTGCACTCCCAAAAGTAGAGAGCCTGTGGAAAGTTGACATGTATATGTTCAACAGGACTAATATTTGTCTGAAGAAGGGTCTCGACCTGAAACATCACCCATTCCTTCTCTCCAGAGATTCTGCCTGTCCCGCTGAGTTAGTCCAGCTTTTTGTGTCTATCTTCTGTTTAAACCAGCATCTGCAGTTCCTTCCTACACACTAATATTTACATGTTAGATAAGATAGTGTACAGTAAATACAGTGGTTCATCAATAAACTTTGGTAATGATTATGGTATCAGCAATAGAGCTGCAGATTAGGTTCTCAGATCGTTTTTATCCTGAGAGATAAGGTAATCTGACTGGAAATAATTTGACAGCAATAGTATCTTGCTTGGAGATCATTAAGAAATCCATAGTATTTTTTCCCCCTATAGAACATAACAAATATAATCAGGTCTGGTCAAGGTATGTGAGGAACTTTTAAAAATGCCTGTGACTCCAGGCAAAAAGCAACTGTAATTCAGCTATATCTGAATGTTTGTTCCTTGGTGTTTGTTCAAGGACAGGTTTATTTCCTATTATATTACAATCTTATCTTCAAAACATCCTAATGAGAGATCATCGATCTGAAATATTAACTCTCTTCACTGACATGGCAGGAATGGTGTGGGTTAGCATATGATGAGCGTTTGGCAGCACTGGGCCTTCTAAACTCACTGGAGTTTAGAAGGTTGAGGAGGGACCTCATTGAAACTTACAGAATAATGAAAGGCATAGATAGAGTGGATGTGAAAAGGATGTTTCCACTGGCGGGAGATTCTAGGACCAGAGGTCATAGCCTCAGAATTAAAGGACACTCTTTTTAAAAAGGAGGCGAGGAAGACTTTCCTTAAGGGCCTGTCCCACAGGTGCGACTTTTCAGCGACTGTCTTTGACCTTCAAGCTCGAGGGCACTCGTCTGAAAAACCTCGAGCTGGATCGACCGTCATTGATGAAACCGCGAGCCGGATCGACCGTCTGCACACACACAAACACATCGCAAAGGCAGGGGCCACGGAAAGCGAGGGACCCTGTCTGAAATTCACACGCACGATGAACAGGAAGGTAAAAGACGGCTGGCACAGTACGGTAAGTCCTTTAGAGAGCGTGGGGGTGGGGGGAGGGGGGGGGGGGGGGGAGAGAAGGGAAGAGAAGGGGAGAGAAGAGGGGGAGAAGGAGTGGAAACATTTTTAAGAAGCCAGGCAACTTTTAGTAAAGTTTAGCGGGCATTTAACATTATCGGTCGGTTTACTTACCTTTTTTTTCTCAACGAGCTTTACCTTTGATTACCTTTGATTACCTTTGATTGCCTTCGATTACCTAGGACAGCATGCCGACCTACTACGACCTACCTCGACTAAATCTAAGAGTAAACAAAACATCTATTTTTTCCATGGCGACCTTTTTTTACTCACGGGCATTTTACAGCATGTTGAAAAATACGCCGCGACCTAGCTGAGGCCTCGAGCACTTGATGGGCCAAATTGCTTAATTCTACTCACAGGAACGTGAACCTGTGAACTGCTGCATATTACTATTTTTTGTGTGTTTTAGCTCTTAAGCAACTCACACAATTTACTATTTCACATGCACCTTGTTCCTTTGACCTGCCAGATGACAGTGGTTTCATGCTTGAGAGGAGCTGTGCAGAAGTCTTGCTCGCGTCTGCCGTGTGATTCAGTGGTGTCTCATCGGATACTGATAGTGGTAATACTGCGAAATGCAAAGCTTTGTGTCCAGGCACTCACTCAATGTACAAGGTCATAGGTTGGTGCTTATGAGGCTGGAATGATACTTGCCGCTGTTCAGCCCACATCTGAACATTTAAAAAGCAAAACATTCTCAATGCTTACTTCATGCTGGAAGGAAGGACAGTGATGGAGGGCCTGAAAATGGATTGCCTGATCATTTTATTCCAGCAGTAATGTCCTAAGGAAACCACAATAATGTTCCTTTGTATTTGGTCTGACTCCAGACTTTGGTGCATTTTCCATCTGATCCCCATTGCCTAAGGTTTTACTGGTGCTCTCAGTAGTGGACTGCCTGTGTTTCTGGGGTCAGTTCAAATCACAGCTTGAAGGTAACACTGACATCAACCCTGACTGAGCAATTGCTTCCTTCATGAGTGGAAACTTACAAAAATCATCACAGAACCTGCAGATAACTTAGGGAAGCAGTTTATTTTTTATTGAAAAGCAAAATATGAAGGCTTTTCAAAACTGAAAATGCTGGACATATTTAACAGGCCACTATTGTTGCCTTATTTGAAAAATGGGAAGAATAACATTTCTCCGGGTCCATTTCTCGCCAAACTATCTGCAGCATGAGATTGGCTCAATACGTACTATACAACGCCCAGGCACCAAGGAACAAACATTCAGATTTACATTTAATTTCCGCAGGAGAGACAGGCATTTTTAAAGGTCTCTCACATACCTTGACCAGACCTGATTACATTTTTCTAAACAGAGATTTAATTACGTAAATAAGTCATGCTGGGGACTCTAAATTGGGATTCCATTGATGAATCTCAAAGTCAAGAAGCAAGGATTTGTGTTGGCCTTCTTATATCACTCCTCATTTTATTTCCACCCTGGCACCAAATCTATTACTCATTCTATCGTGAATTATTTCTTGAAGGTTTTGAAAACCACATCACCATCACATTTTCATTACCATTCAATCGGATATGTCCGTTGTCTGTGTTAAATTAGATAACATCAGTTGAGTAATATGGGAGTATGGCAATCGAGCTTGAATTCCAGAGCATTGGGTAAATGTGGCCAGGGTGCGTCGTCCTGATCATTATCCAGCTGTAACATGTATGTGTGGGATTATCAGTTTCAGCACGTTGATCTACCTTCTGAAATGCCAAGTACATTTTCAAGCATGTTCATCTTTCAGGTTAGGCTCTCAGCTCATTACTGCTCCAAGAATGAGCAGTATTTGAGATGAACTGTCCTTTTCCCTATGTAGATGCTGCCTGACCCGCTGAGTTCCTCCAGCACTTTATGTTTTTACAATGTACTGACTTGATAATATTCATCCGTCCTTCATCATGGCCATCAGGATTGTGGAAACAATACAACACTGTGGCATGAGCTCTTCCAAATGTATTTCAGTAAGCACCATCTTACCAAGGCCATGTACACATGGGTAATAAAAAGCTGTCCTGATCATGAATGCCCATGTCTTTGGCTATATGAGAAGAGATAAATCAAAATGTATATTTGGTCTTACGTAATATGTTTCTTATACTTGAATTTCTGACTTCACTTTGGGAGTCTCTACCCACCTGTAGCATTAATGGGATAACACAGCAGAGCCACAGATAGAGCTGCTGCCTCACAGCCCCGGTGGCTTGGGTTCAATCCCAACCACCAACACTGTCTATGTAGAGTTTGCATGTTCTCCATGGATTTCTGTCAGAGGTTTCAGTTTCTTTCCACATCCTAGTCTTGTTGTTTGGATGACTATAACATACATCTGCTATAGCTTGGAGTTGATTGCTTTATGAGAGAGAATCGGTTGTAAAAAGTAAATGAGATTGATGGGATTGCTCTGAGAGCTGGCCCAGACTCAGTGGGCTGAATGGCCTCTGTCGTTACTATAAGAAGATATAAAATGTGAGATATATCTTATACCTATGCAGGGTTTGTGCAAGATGTCTGTGCAACCATGTGAGTGAAATGTTCATTGCTAATATTCAGCATGCTCTCAGATTGGTGTGGCCTACTGTGACAATGCCATCAAAAGACCTGTTTCTGTGAAACCTGAAGCCAGAGGGGTTGTTTGTCCCAGTCTTCATTCCATTATGAGTTTGCTTCAGTATCAGGCAAGATGAGCAATTTCCTTTCAACCAGACATTGGCTTTTGATCAAAGTAACAGTTAAATTAAACTTTAAAAGGAAATTAAATGAAATCCCTTTAGCATGATGAGGTACAAGGGGATTGCCAGAACATCATAACTTAAATGAGCTGCACCCCAGATCCAATGTTGTTAGATCCATGTTGTAGCAACCTGTATCAAATATTATAAACCTAAAACAAAATTATCCATTTTTTTTAGATGAGGGTTTAGCTGACAAAACCATTTTGTGTTTTGTCCATCCTAACTGCCCTTGAATAGGTGGTGAAAATCAACAAAATGTAAAATACTGGAAATCTAAAATAAAAAAATAAAAAACAGAAAATGCTGAAAATACTCAACTGACCAGCGTACTACGTCTGTGGGAAGAGGAACAGAGTTAATGGTTCAGCTCAAAGTGCTCTTGTTCCGTCGAGGGCAATTCCATGAGCTGCTGTGGAGGTAGTTCAGGGATTTTGATCCACTGACAGTGAAGGACCAACAATATATTTGTGAATCAGGATGAGGTGAGGCTTGGATGGGCAGCTGCTGCTGGTACCTTTGTCCTTCTCGGTAGTAGAGGTCATGGTTTGGGAGGTGATTTTGGAGCAGCCAAAGCAAATAACTACATTGCAGTTTGGAACTTGCACACACTAATGCCCCTGTCCCATTTAGGAAACCTGAACAGAAACCTCTGGAGACGTTGCGCCCCACCCAAGATTTCCGTGCGGTTCCCAGAGGTTCCCAGAGGTTTTTGTCCAGGTTCCCGGAGGGTTTTTCAATTTTTTGAAATAATCGCCGGAACATAGAAGAAGAGGAAACCACTTTCGACCATTAGGGAGACTGACAAAAACCACCTGGAACTGCACGGAAACCTTGGGTGGGGCGCAAAGTCTCCAGTGGTTTCCGTTCAGGTTTCCTAAGTGGGACAGGGGCATAAAGCTACTGTGGGCCAGTGGTGGGGGGAATATTTGTATGGGAATAGGTCAATTGGATTCCTATCACGCAAGCTGCTTCACCAATATCATGCTCAGTTTCTTGAGTGATGTTAACCAACCATTGAAGATCATGTAGTTATTAAGTGTACTGCATTGAAGCAGGCCCTTTGGCCCATCATGTCAATGCTGACCATTATTCCTATGTACACTAATCCTACCTGCCGACATTATTTCATATCCTTCCATGCCTGTCCAGATGCTTCATACATGTTGCTACTATTTCTGCCTCAACCACCTCCTCTGGCAGCTTATTTCAAACACCCTACTCTTAAAAATATGCTCTCTAATGTTAAACATTCCTAGCATGGACAACATCCACTGGCTATCTAGACAGACAAGCCATCCAACCTCTCCTTATAACTCAGGCATTTCTATCTTCAAGCATTTCAAGACCTCCTTTATGACGTTGATGTGCTCCAAGCTATTGTTGTTCCCTTCCCTGAATTAATGTTCTTCCACACGTAGATGACCACACTGTTCCTTAATGTGACCTCTTCTCTCCCTAGCTATCCTTTTCTTCTTCATATACTTATAGAATCTTTCGTGATCGGTAGATAGCTAAACTCTTGTTAGATTTAGTCACTGACTGGCACTTCTCTGCTACGAACAAAGGAGGAAGATGATTGAACTTTATTGCCTTCCATCACAGTGAGGAATGCTGATTCCACTGTGGTGGATGTTTATGTTAAAATTATTGTGTATTGCGTTCTTTTTTTTTTACTTGTATGGTTGAATGGTAACTCAAATATCACTGTACCTTAATTGGTGCATGTGACAATAAATAGTAAGATTAAACGAGAACTTATCAAGTTTGAAGGTTGATCTGTATTTTAAGAGGAGTCGCGGTGAGGGATTTCGTGAAGACCCCGCCAGCACGCATGCGCGGCATCCTTCAAAGCAGCGGTGTGGAATCACAGAAACACATCATGACTAAAAATAGTAAGATGAAGAACGTAGAACTTCCTAGTTGACCTTATGATAGAGGGTGGGAGCGGTGGGCACGAAATCCCTCACCGACTCCTCGTAAAAATACAGATCAACCTTCAAACTTGGTAAGTTCTCGTTTAATCTTACTATTTTACTTCGGAGTCACGTGAGTGACTTCGTGAAGATTTCAAAGCTCTGTGATTTCACGCCCTGGACAACGTCCATGCTTATCACACTGCCGCCAGTCTGATGGAGGAAGGCTGTTAATGCAGTTCAGTCGAAACTGGCTGAAAAATCAACACAATTTATTAATCAAATAAACAACAAATAACCCCTAATTCGGGGACAGACATTCACTGAGCGGTTCCCAGGATAGCTTCTGCGAATGTCGCAGGGGCGACCAGTGGCTTGTTGTAGAACCGTTGAAAGGTTTCTTCACTGGCCCAGCCCGCGGTGGCGAGGATGTGGTCCATGGGCACCTCCATGGCCCTCGCCGCTGATGTGGATGCAGCCCTGGTGGAATGAGACTTAAAAATGTTAGTAGCAACTCCTGCTGCATTCAGCACCACCCTGAGCCACCTGGCGATAGTCTGTACAGTCACCCGATGATGCGGAGGTTTGTGGCTGATGAGGAGCCCCTGTTCCTTCATCCTGATAACTCCTGTAACTCGGATGTAATGGTGGAGATGGGTGACTATGCAGAGAGTGGCATCTACAGGGTACGCCCGAAATTCCAACTGCAGCCCATGCGCCCCTGGCCTGTGCTGCTTCACTAATTCTTGAAGAAATAAAATTTATTTGACCAGGGGTGGCCCACCATGCTGTCCAGTTGCAGTTTTTGTAATGTCTGGATTCGTTGGGCTGTAGTCAGTGCCATCAGCATCACCCCCTTGAGGGTGAGCTGTTTCAGTGGTAGCTCATTCATTGGAGCCCAGCTCCTCAGTAGGGTCAGCACGATCCCCACATCCCATGTTACTGTATATCTGGGTCGCGGAGGGTTGGTGTTGAACACTCCCCTCATTAGTTTAGACACCAGGTGGTTGGAGCTGATACCTATATCCAGGTATGAGGACAGCGCACGCCTGGCGCTGTTGATGGCACTGTAGCTGAGGCCAGCATCGAAATGGAGGCCAGCTAGAAACTCCAGGACATCTGGTATCGTTTGCCGAGCTGGAAAGCCTTGTTGGTCCGGGCACAGATGCCTCCCACTTCCTGATTTGGGTGAGGTACTGTTTCAGAGTTGATTCTCGGCATGATGCGGCGGTACGTTCTATGGCTCGTGATGAGATGCCCGCCTGGATGAGTGGTCTTTTCAGAACCTGCAGGCCAACAAGTTTAAGTGACCATGACAAGGATGACTAAACCCCCGTAATGGGGAGAGTAATCAATTTGGGACGTTTCCCAATCGCCATCCATGGTTGTTTTTAAATTTTAACGACCATCGGGTACCATGGTTGTGTAGGCCAGTCGGGAATGATCAATATGCCAGTTGCAGAGTCTAGTTTAATTTTCTGCAATACCCGACTGATGAGGCAGAATGGGGGAAATGCGTAGCAAAACCATTTCCCCCAATGGATACAAAACGCATCCATTGCTATTGCCCCAGGGTCTGGTTCCCACGACACATACGTTGGTATCTGATGGTTCAGCCTGGACGCAAATAGGTCAATATCTGGTGTCCCATAGTGAGCTATAATGTCTCCAAAAATTCGGGGGTGCAACATCCACTCGATGTCGTCATTGAATACTCGTGACCTGGTGTCCGCCACTGTATTAAGCTTCCCAGGCAAATAG
The DNA here is from genome assembly GCA_035221665.1 of Okamejei kenojei. Taxonomy (NCBI): domain Eukaryota; kingdom Metazoa; phylum Chordata; class Chondrichthyes; order Rajiformes; family Rajidae; genus Okamejei; species Okamejei kenojei. The sequence goes on from CM069157.1 coordinate 20,140,510, forward strand.
GTCGCAGTAATCCAAATATTCCTTTCAATGCACCAGTGCCAAATTGTGTTTGCCAATTCATCACAAGATAGCGACCTGATACCACCCATATGATTGATGTAAGCCACCACTGTAGTATTATCTATTTGAAGGCAGACATGTAAATCCCGTGAATTAGTACAGTAAGCCCGCAGTCCATGAAATGCCCCCAGCATTTCTATATAGTTTATCCCGTGTGACTCCAGGAATGTAGACTCATGAGAGTTCCATCTGCCACCACAACTGGACATCGTATCAGTTGCTCCCCAGCCTTGTGCGCTTGCGTCAGTTTGTAGCACAACGTCAGGGTTGCTAACTATGATGGGTCTATGACACTCTCTGATATTGTCAACCCACCATTGTAGCTCGTTTCTAGCTTTCAGTGGTAACCGAATTGGCCGATCAAAGTGTCCAGCATTTGTTTTTAATGCTGTGATCTTTGTTCTTTGTAAATTTCGGTAGTGTAGTGGTCCGAATCGTGCAGCTGGGAATGTAGCTACCAATTTCCCTATAACTTTTGCTGTTTGCCGAATGGTCGGTACCCTGGCGCAAGTAGGGGTGGGACTCTTCTATTATAGTAGTAGCTTTATTGGTTGGGATAGTAATCTTCATTAAATTGGTGTCTAGGGTGAACCCCAAATAATCCATAACCCGTACCGGGTGCAATTTTGATTTGTCTGGATGGATTACAAATCCCAGCTTCTCGAAAAGAGCCTTAGTTGCAGCCTTAGTTGAATTGCCAATTGGAGGGTCTGGCCCACTATAAGGATAGCATCCAAATATGCCATTACTATATAATTTTGTTGTCGGAGAAGAGCCAATATAGGTTTTACCAATTTGGTAAACAGCCTAGGGGCTGTGGTGATTCCATTGGGCAATGCCTTGTATTCCCATAATTGACCCTTCCAGACAAACTTCAGGAATTTCCTGTGAGCCTCAGAGATGGGCACCGTATAGTATGCATCTTTCAAATCGATGCATGCCATAAAGTACCCTGGGTAAAGCATCTGCTTGGCTGTTTCAAACGTATCCATTTTGAAATGGGTATATTGTACAAAAATGTTCAGCTCAGTTAAGTCTATTATAATCCGACATCCCCCATCTTTTTTAATTCTGGTGAAAATGTTGGACACAAACTCAATAGGTTCATGCTTGGTTTTGCCAATTATCCCTTTTGCTGCTAGCCGTTGGCGAATGCTGGGTAGGGGGAATTATACCTGCAATAAATTCTATAACATACCCTTGAACACTTTGTAAAATAAACGCATCTGTGGTGACAGTTTTCCCATATGTCCAAGAAAGCCCGCAATCGCCCACCTATTCGTGCAGGAGGGGATGCTACGGCGTGAGAGGAACCAGACCCCCTTACCTCCATGGTTAACGGCGGTTCCGTACGTACGGTGTTTTGGGTGGACGTTGTGGAGGTTGACGGGTTGGCGGCCGCATCTTCCATGCAGGCCGCTGTTGGCCTTGCCCTAAAAAAGGTCGTTGTGTTTGCGGAAGTGGAGGTAGGCAGGACCTTTGTGTCCTGTCCAGCAGCCGTGGTTTCCAGGTTGTGTTTGGCTGTTGCCGGTGATATGGGTGAAGTCTGGCCGTCGGAGGTTTCATGAGGCCAGCTGTTTTGGCCTCCTCGTCCAGTTCCTTCACCTGTTTGGACAGGTCTCCAAACAACTGATGCGGCGGTGGAGCGGTTGATGGTCGGCACAACCCCGCGAATTTGGGGTTGAGTGTGGGCTTTATGGAGCTCTTACGCAGGCAGTTTATCTCATACTGGGCGTTGCATTGGAGTGCCAGTGCATCTTGCTGTTCACTGGACACATTATCCCCGTCCAGGGTCCTAGCAAACGCCGTTATGCCCGTGGAGAGTACCTTTAAGATACGCTGGAGGCGAACATCCTGCATCCTGGTGGCCGTACTCAAGTGTCCCCAGATCTGGGCATTAACCAAGGGCACACTGAGGTTGATGCAGTTCTCAGGCGGTTTTATTTTCTCCAAGGTATCATTGAGAACCTGACTCTGAAGTTGGTGCGTAGTCAGGTAATCAATGGTGCCCGCCAATTTGTGGTGCAGAGGTTCACCTGTCTGGGTGGTAGCGGCAAACTTACTCACCACTTCCAGCATATCCTCCTCATGCTCTGGCTCAGCGGTCACTGGCTGTCCCGGGTCGTCTTCAAACACAGCAGCTGGGCAATCGCTAACGCTTCTGGCTGGAGACGATGAGATGCTGACTGGGGTCCGCGCACGGCTTGTGGATGCCCGCAAGTCCCGCTCTTCCCGTTTCCGGTCCCGCTGGAGGAGTTGCTCCACTAAGAGCTCCAACCGCTCTATGCGACCGTCCCTGCTATACGCAGCGGACAAGCCGACTTCCCCAGGCCCTGCGAACTCACTGGGGCTTCCACCATCGGACCACACCTCCGTAAGGTGCTGTCTAGGGTCCAATGGTAGGTTGTCGTGACCTACAGCCCAAGTAGGATCATACGACTCCCGCACGGACTCTCTCCGCTAGTCTGTCTTCTCCCAGACCGTGGCGGCCCACCTGTCTGATATGAAGGCAGGTGAGTTGAGTTGGCGCCGGCCTCCGGAACCTGGCTCCCCGGAGTCCGTGCAGGCTTACCTCCACACATGCCCATCTTTTGGCGTGGAGGCGCATGGTCGGCCGCTCCCAGAGCTGAGCTGACCGACCGTCTACTGCTGCCACCTCCGCCCTTGACCGCAGCCTGACGGGGTGTTTTGTCGGCGGTATCTGCTCCAGCAGGCCTACACGACGCAGCAGTGGAGCTGCCAGACTGCACTACGGCAGATCTCCCTGGCTGTGGTACGTGTTGCACTTTTGCAGGGCTCCCCTGTCATGCAGCTGTCCCCCGGCCCAGCCCCCTCGGGTCTTCTGGAACACGGGGAGAGGTCGCTTGTGAAGAGCGAGGCCCCTTAGCACGTACCTGTTTCCCCCCTCCTTTTCTTCGGGGAAGGGGGCTCGAAGTCTGGATCCGTTGCATCCAGCTCCGGGTCGGTAAACCACTCAGGTGATGAGTCGGGCGCTAAAGTAGCGGGAGCGCCCGACTTCCGCATTCCTGCCCCGACATGTCTCGAAGCTGCCGGTGGTGCTTGCAGCTTAGGGGACAAGGGCCGTTGGCTGGTGGATGCAGCTCGGCTCCTCAACAGCGTCGCCTTCCTCTTGCCCTTGTCCATCCTGTGGAGTAAAGGTAAGCACTTACCTGCCGGTCTTATGAAGGAGCCGGAGGAGAGAGCGCACTCCCCCCCCCCAGCCTGCCGATGCAAATGCGCGCGACGATATGCCGCGCATGCGTGCTGGCGGGGTCTTCACGAAGTCACTCACGTGACTACGAAGTAAAATATGAACTTGAACGTCAATCACCAATTATCCACCTATGTCTGGATGTTATCCAGAACTTTCTGAGGAGCCTTCAATGGAAGTGAACTTTTGTGAATCACCAGTGACCATTCCTACTTCATACTTTGGAAGGAAGTTTATTGGCAATTCAGTAATTTATTTTTGTAGAATAGTTTTGTATCCTTTATAAAGGAATCCAGATTTTTTTTGGACCTCTAAGACTTTCCCCTTAATTGCTCACAGTGGTACCAGCATCTTAAACTCATTCATCCTGTTGAAGTCAGTGGAATAACGTACAGAGGCAGTGTATAACATAGAGGTATATTGTGTGCTTAACACCACCAAACAAGGGTGAATATCTGGGCACTTCTCTTTGCCAAAAGCACCAAATTAATCCTCCACTGACTCAAATGTCCCATCATTCATTTAACACAGCTCTGGGATAACCAAAATATTCATGTCGATTAAAAAAAGATTTATGAAATTTAATTAAAACATTTAAAAATTGGTCACCGCTGTGAATAACTTCCAAAGGGAAGCATTCCAACAATTCTTGCAGTCACGGTTCAAACACATGGATACCATATAGCGACTTTACATTATGAGGTGTGATTGCCTTTTCCTGAAAACATATGTTGCTGTTAGTTTTCTGAATGAAATGTATTCCTTTACTATAAACTAAAATTTTGTATACACAAAAGTCCAGTCCTCTGAAGGTTTATGCTTTGGAGAGACCTTTCTCATGACTGGGACTGTCTGCACTACTTTGCACTGAAACCAGCCAAGCAGTAGTAGTGTGCTGGCAACAGCTTCAACCATTCTCATGGGGCACAGTCCTGGCCACATGTTCTAGCAACATATTTACAATCCATTTAAAAAGCAAAAATCTCATAATGGAATGACTCCAGAGAAAGGAACGATTCTGGAAGTTCATTTAAATGTAAAGAAGGTATTTGATTCCTCTCTTGTGTTAGATGACCTCATGCCAGACTGGATATGATCTACATTGTTTAGTCTCTGTAATGGGGGAACGGACTCAGGCCTGGTTAATGTTTGGGTGGGTGGGTGATCTCCAAGGAACGTGTAGGAAGGAACTGTAGATGCTGGTTTACACCGAAGATAGACGCAAAATGCTGGAGTAACTCAACGGGACAGGCAGCACTTCTGGATAGAAGAAAAGGATGACGTTTCGGGTCGAGTCTGAAGAAGGTTCTCGACCCGAAACGTCACCCATTCCTTCTATTCAGAGATGCTGCCTGTCCCGTTGAGTTACTCCAACATTTGTGTCAACCTCCAAGGAATACCTGGTGCGGAGTACGTTACCAGGGTGTTGATGGGCACCACCAGCTCCCTTGGCCTCACAATATGCCAGTGCATGCTGTAGCATCTAACCGGCCCCAATAGTATGCAACTATCTTGTGTTGTCCCCTACCATGATAAAAAATGCACTTTCTCCGTGGGATAGATGACAAAACTAGATGACCAACCTGCTTCTTCTGCTGCATACTTGGTCACAAAGGGATGCCTCGGGAAGATCAGAAAAAATTCGAACAATTTGCAGATCATTAGAAAGCTGTGGGCCGTAGAAAAAAATCAATGAAGAGTCCACTGCTTGAGGCATCCAAGAGTTGAGTGATTCAGTGGATTCACTGGGCACGTTAGCACCAGTTGGGAATTTTGATCATTGATTTTCCGTTTCTTTTCAGTGAGCAGCAACTTGTGGGATGTTGCAGAGGTCAGAGGCAAGATCCTGGAATGGTATGAGGTCAGGCTGGCTTCTGAGTAAATACCAACTGCTGTTCTTCAAACCAGTGAAGCTGACAATTTCACTCCTGGTATATTTTACCTGTATATTTACATTCATATCATCTGGGTGGGTTTTAATAGGAAGGATGCCTGGGCAAATACAAGTTGCACCAAAGAATTAGGGTTAGATTTCTCCCAGGTTTCTTACATCCATAAGGTTGGGCAAAAATGTTCAACTCTGGATTCGTCCAGCTTTTAGTTGCATGGTACCTCTTTGTTTGGAGTTATGCAACTGGATTTCTTGGCCTCTCTGTGGTACATTGTTGAATAAGCAACCTTCCACCAAATAAATCCACCAGTGGAGATAGGCACAAAATGCTGGAGTAACTCAGCGGGTCAGGCAGCATCTCTGGAGAAAAGGAATAGGTAACATTTCGGGTCGAAACCCTTCTTCAGACTGAGAGTCAGGGGTTGGGTATCCATTATCGTTGTGATCAATAAGTTGTTTAATGTGAGAGTATTGTTCTAAACCCCATTTTAACTCATACCACATAAGGGTTTACATTACAGTAACAGTTAAGTTGGTGGACCAGCAGCCGGTATCCTGGACCCTGATCCAGTGTTCGAGTGAGTTCAGATTGCACATTTGCTGGGTGATTTAAAGTCAAGAGTTAAATAAATCTGTAATGTATATTAAAAAATTAGTCTCAATAACAGTCACTGGGGAACTATTGGATTGTTAGTAAAACTCATCTGGTTCACCATTTTTCTTTAGGGAGGGATCTCTGCCTTCCTTATCTGATCTGGCCTCAACTTGACTCCAGAGCAATTAATGTGATTGATTCTTAACTGCCTCTCAGTTCAAGGGCTATATACTGCATCACCTACAACCTGTGAACGAGTATGCTTTAAACAAAAAGTTACATCTTCCATAATCTGTCAGAGTTGTGTGGGGGAAAGTATGTTTTCACAAAGTTGTGAGTACAATGATGTTAAGAAGAGAAAAACTATGTTCCACTCAGAGGGTGGTGAGTATACGGAATGAGCTGCAAGCTGAGAAAGTTGTAGCAGGTACAGTAACAATTAAAATAAACTTGGACAGATACATGGATAGGAAAGGCTTAGTGGGATATGGACCATATGTGGGCAAATGGGACTAGCTTTAGTTTAGTTTAGTGTCACGTGTACTGAGCTACAGTGAAATGCTTGTTTTTGTTGTGAGCTTGGATGGGGGCATCTTGATCTGTGTGGATGAGCTAGGCTGAAGGGGCTGTTTCCCTGCTATTTGCCTCTATGACTATCAGAGAAGATTCCACTCTTCATCAAAAAGTTAACATTTCAACACTTGCTATGATACAAACTTTGCACTAACTCTGTGAAAAAGTAAACTCAAAACCAATGACTTCAAAACACTTGTTCCTTACTGTTATTTCTTGTCATTCACCTGGGGTTTCTACCTCACTGTGTTGTGTGAATGCATACTCTAATGGACTCATACCCAGCACAAATCCAAAAATAGTGATGTGAGCCAAAAGATATGATTCAAGAAGCATGACCATATTAGTGTACTGTTGGATTTACACATTATTACTTTCTTACAGCAGTCACTTAGAAAAGCTCACAGATGTTTTGGAATGGCCAATGTAATCAAAATGTCTGCAAGGCAGCAGTTGAAGGCAGCGTGTCTGTTTTGCTTTACAATGCTTTTATTGGAAAATGCTCAGTCCTCAATGTTTCTTTGAGGGAAACGACATAATTCTTGGCTGAACCATCTGAGCCTGGCTGATCTGTCCAGATTCGGATTAGCTCTGATTCCTGGCCTCGCTTTCTGCATTTGGTGCCAAGCTATGTTGATTTATATGGATATACAGGAATGAACTTCTGCATATCAAGAACTCACTCTTTCACCAAGAAAAATAAATCAATAAAAATACAGACTTTCCTCAGAGTTATTGTTGCCGTTACTGTTGCTTTAGCCTCTTCATGACCATATTTTTGTCACATTAATGGACGTAAGATGAACCGATTAGCGTAAAACATGAATTTTTGATTGAATCTTTTCTTTCAACTTTACGATTAAGAAAAACCATCTTCCAAGTACGGTATACAGTTTTAAATGCTCTTTTGTTAAACTTGGCAAAAACAATATTATATTTAAACAGGAATCTGAGAAGATCATACTTGCCGCTTGTCGTTGGCTGCTGCAAAGCATGTGGTAAATATTGTCGAAGCCCAGAGACCTCTCTGTATCTAGTACTCTCAATCGGCCTCCATGCTCATTAAATGAAAGCATTGCAAGTTCATTAACTTTCTATGTGTACTTTTGACATACGTGTTATATTCCTAAAGGAGACCATTGTCTTGCTTCCCAGCAGAGCAATTCCATCACTCTCTCCCCCCCCCCCCCCCCCCCCCCCCCCCCCCCCCCCCCCCCCCCCCCCCCCCCCCCCCCCCCCCCCCCCCCCCCCCCCCCCCCCCCCCCCCCCCCCCCCCCCCCCCCTCATCTTTTTTGCCGTGTAGCCCTGCACCCTACTCTATATGAGCCACTTGGTTTGATGTTTTTGCCTCGGACCTACATCAGGGTAACATAGTGGCCAATTAACCTTTTTGGATTATGGGAGTAAACCAGAGATCCACACGAAGCACGTACAAACTCCACACTGGTAGGTCCTACGGTCTGAATCAAATCTGGATCCCTGGAGTCCTAGGAGCAAGGACTAATCATAACTAAGGATTATTTTTTTTCTGTAACTTCTTCCTGTTAAATCCGTTATGATTCACCTTTGTTCTCAGCGAGATATGCTGGAATGATAGAACTTTAAGTGAATAGCTAGGGGCTGCTTAGCTCTGACCATAACCTGCATTTTTTATTCCTTATATTTTTAAATTATACTTTATTCATAATATTCAGGGAGCAAATACAATCAGTATACGTCATTCCCTACCTTCATTGTACTATCAATGCAATATATACTATTAGAATGTGTTAAAGTCCCTTGTGTTCCTTCCTTAATATAATTTGCAATCTTTTCCATTTAGGTTGCATTAAATCAGATCATACTACACACGAGTACAATCAAGCTGATGCAAGAACACAGGAAGTGCAAAGAGAAAAATAGAAGAGTGTGTAGAATATAGGTTACACCATTGTGACATTACAGTTCCAGAAGTCCAGTGTCTGCATGAGCTAGTGTGGAGAATCAGGACTACATGCTAGCATGAAGGAGCTTTGTCCCCTCTGTTCGGATAACAGATGGGAAGAAGTTGTTCCTGAGTGGTGCTACTTGATTTCAAGCTTTTGTATCTTTTGCCCCGAGGGGAGAAATAAGAAGAGCGAATGGCCGGGGTGAAAAATGTCCTTAATTATGTTGGCTGCTTTCCCGAGGCAGCATGAAGTGTCGATGGATCAATGGTGGGAAGTCTGGTCTGTGTGATGGACTGGGCTGCAGATACAACTTTATGCAATCTCTAGTAGATTGTGAATGGTCTCCAGCTTTCCTTCAACCAGCCTTCATAACTTCTCAGATTACAACTGATTTAAAACACCACACAGCCTCCTTTCTCATTTATATGAAGTCCCACTTTAATATTGGTACTGATTTTTCAATGGCAAATTCTGCCCAATTGAGGTAGTTTAAAATATGCTTACTCTTGCTCTCAATTATCTTATATGCAACCTTCACGTGGTCCGCCCTGTTTTGACAAATGCAATCAACAAGGCGCGCACAATCAAATAAGATCAAATAGAACAAGTTGTCCTACAACTTTAGGCTGTGCACGCCCTACGCAAGAAGATGAAGAAGAGGAAGCCTCTCTAAATAGCAGCAAACCTCATTACAGGATTACTCTAGACTTTCTTTCAAACTACTTGGCCAGCTCCATGTATTTTACTACCTTCCTTGGTGATTTCAAAAATCTACTTCCAATCAATCTCTCTGCTTTACCAATATCCAAACAGAAATTGCCGGAAACAGGTTAGGCTGCAGAAAGTGAAACAGTGTTAACAGTTCAGGTGTGAGCCGCTTTTTTGATTTTCTCTCTTTTACAGTTTTTTCCTCCAAGATCAAGGCCAGCGTTTTGCGCTTCAGAAATGTTGATGTGATTTCTTACATGTGGGCTATAGGGAGAGGTTGAGTAGGCTGGGTCTCTAGTCCTTGGAGAGCAGGAGGGTGAGGCGTGATCTTATAGAGGTGTATAAAATCATGAGAGGAATAGATCGGGTAGATGCACTGAATCTCTTGTCCAGAGTAGGGGAATCGAGGAGCAGTGGACATACTGTAGGTTCAATGCAAAGGGGAAAAGATGTAATAGGAATCTGAAGGGTAACATTTTCATACTAAGGGTGGTGGGTGTATGGAACAAGCTGCCAGAGGAGGTAGTTGAGGCTGGGACTATCCCAACTTATAGACAATAGACAATAGGTGCAGGAGTAGGCCATTTGGCCCTTCGAGCCAGCACCGCCATTCAATGTGATCATGGCCGATCATCCCCAATCAGTACCCCGTTCCTGCCTTCTCCCCATATCCCCTGACTGCTATTTTTGAGCCCTATCTAGCTCTCTCTTTAAAGCATCCAGATAACCTGCCTCCACTGCCCACTGAGGCAGAGAATTCCACAGACTTTTAGGAAACAATTAGACAGGTTTGGAGGAATATGGACCAAGCGCAGGCAGGTGGGACTAGTGTAGTTGGGACATGTTGGCTGGTGTGGGCAAGTTAGGCCAAAGGGCCGGTTTCCACACTGTATCACTCTATGACTCTATGACATAAAAATCCCAAGTTAGCACCGGTGACATTTGACATAAACGGTGTCAGTGTCAGAGTACATATCCTCACTGCAACATGTAGTCATTTATTGTTATTACCACCATTCACATTCTGATCAGAATGTCTGCAACAGGTCAGTGCTTGTTCTGCTATTTGATGTTTTTACAGAGAAAGAATTGTGAACTTCAAGATTAAATCATCAAAGGATTGCATCGCCTCAAAATGAAATGGTTACCTCAAGTTATAAGAATCATGATTAGAATTAAACGCATGCTCTGAAGAAGGGTCTCATCATGAAACGTCACCCATTCCTTCTCTCCAGGGATGCTGTCTGTATCGCTGAGCTACTCCGGCTTTTTGCGTCTATCTTCGGTTTAAACCAGCATCTGCAGTTCCTTCTTACACACTCTTGATTTAATTAGTGATCAATCTGTTTAGTAGCAATGAATGAAGCAGTGTCCGCTTCTTTCACATGGAATTAATTCCTCGGGAACCAAAGGGAAATCTTAAATAAATGGACCTGCCCTGCTGGCCTTTGCTGCCCTCTTGCTCAGTACCCTCCCATTCGCTGCTCTGCCTTTTATTTTCCTAATACACGACCCCGTGCATGAATCATCCCATTGAACACTACCTCATGCATTAATCTTCACACTAAAGACTGTCTCATGCACTAATCAAGGCAATCGAGATACAACAAACAACCTGAAGCTAGGAGAATTCATGTGCCCTGATTATAACCTATGTCAGATTTAACATTGTGATTAGGGTTTGCGCCAAAAATAAATGTTCAGATACAAGTCGTATAAGCAGAATTAGGCCATTCTATCGTGGCTGATCTATCTTTCCCTCACACCCCATTCTCCTGCCCTCTCCCCATAACCCTTGACACCCTTACTAATGAAGAATCTGTCAATCTCTGCTATATCTTATGGAAGATATTTAAATGTAACATTTTACAGCTGATAGTGAAAGGATTAAATTCCTTATGTTTCGATATTTTAAAAATGCTGGATGGGCATCTTAAGAATGTTTAGATCAGATGGGAGGTTAATACCTTAAAATACATTAAGGCACCAATGCAAGCCAACTTAGACACTTTCAAAATTACATTTTCAGACAAAGGGTCTCAGACTGAAACATTGGCTCCATATCATTTTCCACAGAGGGTACACAAAAGGCTGGAGAAACTCAGCGGGTGCAGCAGCATCTAAGGAGCGAAGGAGATAGGCGACGTTTCGGGTCGAGACCCTTCTTCAGACTGGTTAGGGTTCGGGGAAACGAGAGATATAGACGGTGATGTGGAGAGATAAAGAACAATGAATGAAAGATATGCAAAAAAGTAACGATGATAAAGGAAACAGACGTGGCTTAGCCTGTTGACTTTCCATCATTTTCTGCTTTCATGTCAAATCCATACAGTTTGGGTTTAATAGAGGTAGGAACAGGACAGGAAGATTCAGGCATTGTTTCAAGAAGGAAACATCTCTCATCACGGATCCCAAACATCCGGGATGAAACAGCCGCCTTCTCGCTGTTACCTGTGGGCAGAAGGTACAGAAGCCTGTAATCGCACACTACCAGGTTCAAGAATAGCTACTTTTCTACAGTTATCAGGTTCTTGAACTGACCTTCACAACCCTAATCCTCTGTAATAGAAAATAGGTGCAGGAGTAGGCCATTCGGCCCTTCGAGCCTTCTGAGTAATGGAACCACTATGCGTCACCTTTTTCAGCACTAATGATGATAATTGCACGGTATTTTACTTTTTACTGACTTGCAAAATTTACGTGTAATTTCTGTATAATATAATGATTTCTATTTGGTAGGGTCCAGGAAAGAGTGTTCACGTCGTGGCCCTGTTTTCACCAATCTTCACCACCGTGCGCAAGAAGCGCAAGCCATTGTACGCAGATGCCGAGAATTGTGTTCAGCTCTGGCTGAACAACTTCTAATCTAATCTGTGAGAACTCAGTAAGAAGAAGAATTGATATTTGTTGGTGGAGACCAATTGGCCTGATTTTGTGTGTGTAGATAGCATGTAATATGTAATTCCACATAGGGAAAGGTTTCATCCCTAATGCTGCCTTGTTATACCTTGCCCATGGGACATCACATTAAAAACAGAAGCCCGAAATGAAAAATCTAATCAATTAAATAGAAATGATAAATAGCTTGGGGTTTCTCCTCCATAGGGGTCTGTACTTGGGCTTCTGCTGCTCATATTAATCAAAACTACTACACTGGGGAGGCTTCAGTAAGATGCATTCCACAGTATTGATTGAAAGCATTCCATGCAACTGAGACCAAATAGGTAGCTCAATGCACAGGGAGGAACATGTAATTCTGATGAAGATAACTCACTTTATTAAAATAAATAGCTATCCAGCTTACAGGCCTTATAATAAGCAAAATAAGCAATTTGCTTCTTCATCCATCATCGGGTAAAACTATGGTTCTAGGTGAGCCTGTTTCTAGCAAAACTAATTAAGGATAGGAATGCATTGTGAGAGGTAATAATTGCAAGAGTGACGGGCTCATTTATGAAGTTGTTTTGACATGCTGTACGTGATTATAGCCACTTTATTGAAAGTGTGGTTCGAACTTGGCTTGGATAGAATGGATGTGGAGAGAATGTTTCCACCAGTGGGAGAGTCTAGGACCAGAGGTCACAGCTTCAGAATTATAGGATGTTCCTTTAGGAAGGAGATGAGGAGGAATTTCTTCAGTCAGAGGGAGGTGAATCTGTGGAATTATGTGGAAATCGTTGCCACAGAAGGCCATCGAGGGCGTCAGTGGATATTTTCAAGGCAGAGATGGATAGATTCTTGATTAGTACGGGTGTCAGGGTTATGGGGAGAAGGCAGGAGAATAGGGTTAGGAGGGAACGATTGATCAGCCATGATTGAATGGTGTAGACTTGATGGGCTGAATGGCCTGATTTTGCCCCTATCACTTAGGACCCTATGAACTTGGGGTTCAATAGAGATTCAAAGGAGCGTGGTGGAAACTTAGCGAGCTGACAGAGAAATGCAACACCTCCAAAGGTGATGTACAACTCATAACAGGTGGTGTGAAGTACATCCTTGGACTGTGCTGTGGTTCCTGTCAGCCAGGGTCACAGCTGTTGGGGTTGGGGGAAGGCTTTAGTCAGGCTCAGTACATCTGGATGTGGGAAACATCAGCTAATGTTTCTTGTTTTTCTTTCTGTCCAATGACCCTTTTGGAAAGTGTGCTTTTAGGGATTCAGGAGGAGGTGCATACATTATCAAGGGAAAGTTATTGAATTTCAAAGAGTGGGAGAAAATTACAATTTGGAAACAACGACATACAGCAGGAAAATTCAATATTCCATTGTAGCCTTGGAACGATTATTTTGCAGGCAAAATTGCTGATGATAACCACCCCAAAATTACTTGCACCATCCATTGGTCTCGTACATATCTCACTTTATTATACAGTTGTAATGTGCAGAGCAGCCCGCAATTTCCAGTTGGAACAAAATGTAATCTTTCGCTGCTCATCAATCCCAATTGCATTATTTTGCCCAAATATGCACATTTTGTCCATTCAAATGTTTTTCTACCCATGGGCATATCTTTTGCAACCAAAAGACAAACACCAAGGTCTTTGTGCCAAAGATTAACAACATGATCCTCCTAAATATAGCAGTACAGTTTGCAACATACCCAATCTGAGTCTGTCCAAACATTTGCAACAAAATTCATAGCAGATTTTAAATAGTTACACCGTTAGATAAACTAATAGAGTGGATGTGGAGAAGATATTTCCACTAGTGGGAGTGGAATAACCTCAGAATAAAAGGATGTACCTTTAGAAAGGAGATGAGGAGGAATTTCTTTAGTCAGAGGGTCGTGAATCTGAGGAATTAATTGCCACGGTCGGCTGAGGGGGCCAAGTCAATGGATATTTTTAAGGTGGAGATTGGCAGATTCTTGTTTAGTGAGGGTGTCAGGGATTATAGGGAGAAGGCAGGAGAATGGGATTGAGAGGGAACAATAGATCAGCCATGATTGAATGGTGGAGTAGACTTGATGGATCAAATGGCCTAATTCTACTCCTATAACCTATGAATTAAGCTCTTAACTATAATTTGCAAGAATATTTTTTGCATGTGTCAATGAATTTGCATTCTACTTGAAATGAATGATTTCAATGCACAGATATATTTGTAAGGCAACACTAAAATAATTTTCAGCAGCAGGATTCACTTCAAATAAAAATGATGTAAACTGCATGTGGCCTTTTTGAAAATAACATTTGTTAAATGTAACTGAGCAGGATTTGAGCTAAAGAGCAAAAATGTGAAGTTTGCAGACGAGCTGGAGACCGTACACTGGTGAAATGGGCATTGAAGTTTAAGTGTATAGGAAGGAACTGCAGATACTGGTTTAAACCGAGATAGACACAAAAAGCTGGAGTAACTCAGCAGGACAGGCAGAATCTCGGGAAGGAATGGGTGACGTTTTGGGTCAAGACCCTATTTCAGGCTGAAAGTCACGGGAAAGGCATTCTCGTTCCCGTGACTTTCAGTCTGAAGAAGGGTCTTGACCCAAAACGTCACCCATTCCTTCCCTCCAGAGTGCTGCATGTCTCACTGAGTTACTCCAGCTTTTTGTGCCTTACATTTAAGTTTAACGTAGTTATGCACTTTGGGAGAAGCAACATGCAGAGCTTGTGCAAATAAAGAAAGATATGTTTATAGATTACTTTCTGAACCTTTTACATATACATATGTCTCATAAACAATTACATACACAAAATATCAGATTAATAATGTACTGATAATCTATCTGAGTAATGGTGGATGAAGGATAAATATCGAGCAACTCAATCTAAAAAGGATTTAGTTTGGGAACAGAGTCCTGAGATGTATATCTACAGATCGTTATAAAATAATCCTCAAGGACACTTTTAATATTTCAATAAAATGAATTAATCAATAAAATGAACTGAAAATTTAGACTCAAAGCTAATTGACTAAACCTGAAAGTGGCAATTCTTCCTGAAAGCAGCATCACAAGTGGATAGAGTGGATAACACAGCGTTTGTTATGCTTACCGTTATCGGTTAGGACATTGAGTAGATGAGTCAGGAAGTCGTGTTACAGCTTTATGGCACTGCTTAGGCTGCATCTGGAGTACTGGTGGCCCCATTACAGAAAGTCCGAGGAGGCCTTGGAAAGGGTGCAGAAGAGGGTATATTTGCTATAAAGAGAGGTTGGGCGAACTTAGATTGCTTTTTTTCTGGAACATCGGAGACATGATAGAAGAATTTAATATTACGAGGCATGTGGGAGTTTGCTATGCGTACAGTAGCCACAACATTTCCTACACAGAGCCGAGGAGTCGTGAAATACAGGAATAGGCTGCTCGGCCCATCGAGTTCATGCTAACAACCAAACACGTGCTTGCACTGTCGGAAGGAACTGCAGATGTTGGTTTACACCAGTGACGGACACTTCCTTCAGATTCTATCACCCACTCCACCACCAGACATTCACAGTGGCCAACTCACTTACCAACTCGGATACCTTAGGATGTGGAAATAATCCAAAGCACTCTGGTGGAAATCCATGTGGTCACATGGAGAATGGCAGATAGCACCGGATGTCAGGATTGAATCTGGTTTACAGTAGCAATGATTTTGTACATATTTTACAGGCAATGAGGAGCCCTAGGCTGGAGCTATGATAGAGATCAGCTGCGATCTGACTGTGTGGTCGGAAAGTTTGTGGGGCTGATAGCCTTGCTCTGTTCTTCTATCTCTACCCAAGTTCCCATCCCTTTAAACTGTTTTAACCATCTAAATAATCCAAGCTGTCGTTTTAAGGGTTGCTCGCTCTGGATTTCTTCTTCATAAGTGTAATAAATGTTTCCAACATTGCAGGATGGCAGCTGGAGTGTCTGAACAAGTCTGAGAGCAGCTGCCAATGCCAGAACAGGTAAAGTATTCGGGCCCTTCCATCAGCACATCCAGTATCATATTATAACCCGTAACGAATCACAAAGCTGCAGTCTACACTTACTGACGGGATCTGGGACCTTCTCACACTGTTGCCTTGCTGCTGACTGAAATTATTGAGTTGCATTTATAAACACTACGGTACTCAATGCTGTTCAAATTTGGTTGCTATTTGATAGAGCAGATTTGTTTTTCTAATCGAGCAGTAGAACCACCATCTTATGCCTCTGGATTGAAGACCGATCGGAGAAGAGTAATGGGCCTATCCCACTTAGGCTATATGGAGGTGACTGCCGGCGACTGTCATAGTCGTAGCAGGTCGCCGAAAAACCGGCGACTGGACCCCACTTCGACATAAAATTTGAAATAGAATCATTACTTTAACAACAAAAAAAAACGGAGTTAGCACCGGCGGCAATCTACGTCACCTGACGACAATCTACGTTAGCCTGGCGACTACTAATCACCTGTAGTCGCCTAAAACATTGCCTAAGTGGGACAGGCCCATAAGTGCCAAATAAAATTCAATTAGGGGTCATACTACTATGGAGAATGGATACCCAAAAGCAAATCATCTTTAAAACACATCATAAGTAGTTCTTCCACCACAAGGGAAGGTGCTCCCTCTTCCCCACACACCTCTATCACATCCATCGTTCAATGTGCAATGCACCATCTATAACTGCGATCTGTCCAAACCTGTCTTCACTTCTCTGCATATTAATTTGGCCCCAAGGTCCTCCTGTCAATCAAATGCCTTTGGAGATAAGTACTTCATCTAGATCAGTGAGATACTGCAGTGAGCTAATAATGAACCATTTTGCATTTCCCTTGATCAACATCCACTTTGGTCTGTCATTTTGTCAACTTACCCTTCCATATCCCTATGTCTCTCTCTTCCCTGGCTGAATCTGAAGAAGGGTCTCGACCCGAAACGTCACCCATTCCTTCTCTCCAGGGATGCTGCCTGTTTTGCTGAGTTACTCCATCTTCAAGATCCTGCTTCAGATTATTTATCATGGAGTCCGTTGATGAGTAGTTGCTTCTCTTTTTCACCATTGACCTTTAGTTCATACATTTGAAGTTATTATTTTTCAAGGCTTCAACAGCCAGGGTTCAGTCTGGTTCTTTGTTGTTGCTCCCAGAAGAACATCCATGACCCACTTGTTGCCACTAATCCATGGTCAAGGATTTTTCTGATGTGCTTCTTTTGGGCTACTGCGGTGTGAATGCTTTGTTTAAGCAGCTATGCCTCATTGATTGTGGATGGACTATTCAACTCTAATGTGATGTGCCTAAACCTGTCTTCACTTCTCTACATATTCCCACCGAGTTACTCCAGCACTTTGTGTCCTTTTTGCACACCAGCATCTACAGTTCCTTGTGTACTGAAAATATGTATTTATCCTTGGATAGCCAGCAATGATCAGTCTAACTCAATGAAGTAGAGTTATCTCTTGTAGCCTGACCAACAGCTCTCCATTAATCAGCATCAGTAAAACATATTACTTGGTCAATTTAAATTGCTGATTATGGAAGCTTCCTGAGTGCAAAATGGCTACCATATTTCAACAGGGAGGGACAATATCTCAGTAATCTCAGAATGTAAAGTAGTCTTGGAGATCCTAAAACAAATGTGATAGGTGCTAGGGAAGGGCAAGCCTTTTTTTTTCACTTTTGCGATTTAAATGTGCAGTTCTGGAAAAAAATGCGATCAAGTTTATTGGCAGGCCTATCCTGTACTGTTAATAATGTGAGGAAGGACAGCAGAGAGTTCAGGCCGAGTGCTAACAGAACACTTTGTTACATAGATGACAAGTGGGTGTAAGAATGCCTTCTTTGACATTTTAGGATAGAGGCCTTGTTTATCACATAACAGGGGCCTGGCAAAGTACTGCTGAAACTGAAATACCAGCTATACACATCTAGTTTATGAGAAACACTAATCGGCAAACATCGTAAATACTCTTATTCCTTTTGTGCAGATAAAGCTCTATTTATTCTATCAAAGAATGGGCTTTGACAACAAAGTAGCAAATATCAATGACACTCATTGATATTTAGACAGCAGCAAAGCTACTAATGTAGATTCTCGATTAACCATGGAAACCACGATTTCAAGGTTGAGAAGATCAGAGTTTAATGCCTATAACTTCAACATTATCATCAAAGCACCTTCGTAATGACAGTCTTGTAAACTCAGTCATTTACTATCCACCATTATTGCCCCGCTATAACTTGCCCTGCAGTGCAGCGATTGTCTGAATTCACGTGTTGCAGCATAGAGCCACATCACTTATGGTGAGCTACAAAGCCGCAAGTTCCATAACTATTGAAATATTATCTTAGAGACAGGAGATATTTTGGTTATACTTTGACACACCTCCTTAGGTTAAGCAGAAATGCTCTTTAATTAAAACTATTGTCTCTGTATTAAGTCATTTTTATAATTGGATGTTTATGGTTCCTCAAATTATCAGATGGATCTCTTTCACGGTCTAAGTGGTAATGGATCTCTTATAATGTTCAAACATTTGAAATGATGTCATTTGTCAAATGATTACATCTAATGCCCTGTCTCCCTCTGACATTGAAGTTCTGTGGACAGTGCCATGTTGAGGTTGGTCTTGTGCTGTTGCCAGAACCAAGTGTGTTCTTCTTTGGTTTTGTCCCCAATAAGACAGCCACGCTAATTTGTTGTGCAGGGATGAAGTGTGGGTACGGGAGGGAGGGAGGGAGGACAGAATGATTAATTGGACGATGGTGGCACAGTGGTGCAGCTGGTAGAGCTCCTGCCTCACAGCACCGGAGACCCGGGTTCGATCCTAGTCTTCCGCAGTATCCGTGTGGAATTTGCACGTTCTCCCTGTGACCACGAGGATTTCTGCCGCGTGCTCCGGTTTTCTCCCACATCCCATAGATGCCTGGGGTGTTTTCAATGGTACCTTAATGTCACGTGCACCTAAACACAATGACATTTTGTTTGCATATAATCACACTACACATTGGGCACAACCATTAGGTACAAATATGAGTGCAGGACTGCAGACCACACTGAATCAGGACAAAAGAGTCACCACACTTGAGGCGCTGTCCTGTACCCTTCAACTTTTTTTTAAATGTTGGAGTTTTTACTTGGCCACATAAAGGCCTGTTGTCCTGGCGGTGGCACTGGGTCAGAGTTGCAGGAGTCGCTTGGCTAGGCGATGTGTTGATATCCTCTACCGCTACTCCACCGCTTCAGGTCGGGTCCACTCTGTGCACTCGGCCACTTGGAGAGGCGCACGGTCTAACAGAGCCAAAGGCAGCTTCAGGGCCTCAACTCTGCTGACTGGTCAACTCCAATGCTTCCTCATCATTGGCCTGTGAACGCACCATCCTTCAACTCTGACGGTCATTGTTCAGCCTCTGTGCCGCTCGGTGCTTCCCGCAACTATCCCAGAGCATCGCCAAGGGCGTGGGAGGTAAGCTGGCAGCCCTTTCACCAACATCGTTCTTTTCCTCTGCCTGCCTCCGCAGCCACCTTGAAGGGCTGGCCACCATCTTGAATTAGCCTCTGTAAATTGCCCCTAATGTGCAGCGAGCAGATACAAGAGTGGGATAACATAAAATTAGTGTGAACTGGATGATCAATGGTTGGCATGGACTCATTGGGCCAAAGTGCTTGTTTCCATGCTGTATCTTTCAATCAATTAAAGAACTATGGTAGCTGTCAGGAAGTGAGTACAGGCCACTGATGTTCATTAGCTGTATCATAATGAAGCACAAACACTCAACTTTCCAGCAGAACCAAATAAGGTGATGTTTAGTTTAGTTTAGTTTATTATTGTCCCATGTAGCAAGGTCGAGTGAAAAGCCTTTTGTTTCATGCTATCCAGTCAGTGAAAAAACAATACATGATTACTATCAAGCCATCCACAGCATACAGATACAGGATCAAAGGAATAACGTTCAGTGCAAGATAAGGTCCAGTAAAGTCTGATTAAAGATAGCTCAAAGATCTCCAATAAGGTTGATAGGAGGGACTGCTTTCTAGTTGCTGATAGTATGATTCAGTTGCCTGATAACAGCAGGGGAGAAACTGTCCCATGGATGAAGCCCTGAATTTGGGGTGAGATGGAGGTGGAGTGAGGGGAACTTGTAATCTGTCGAAACGTCAAACTCTTCTTGCTGAACTTGGCAAAGGTGGTCTGTGTGCTGGGAATAAATCTGTTGTGTTTTGTTTACCACAAGCAAAACAGCAGACTGGATGATGCTACTGATATCCCCTGTGGCAGTCTGGAAGGATCAGAAGCAAACATACTCGGAGCTAATCCAATGATTTTGACTGCAGTAGGCTAAGCTCTTGTAGCTTGTAGCTTGGCAAGGAGTTTTAGAAGCTTATTGTAGATGACATCACTCTGTTACGGTCACCCTGGAGAAGTGTAAACTGTTTATTCACAGCTGCTCAGTAATTTGAATGTTCTCCTGGCCCAGTGCTGGCGTTATGTGGACGGGAATCCTGCATACAGTCTTCGTTTGGTCTCCATGAAGCTTTCTTGCTTTTCTATTGCTGCTTCTTTTGTTCTTCATTCTCTGCAAAACGTGGTCCTAACAATAGGACACACTGGGAAAAACAATGTCTGTTGGCAGACTTATCAGAATATTGCAAAGCCAATGCTTTGAAATAGTTCTCGTTGTCAAAGTTCACCAACAGTAATAGCCAGCTCCTGACTTGTCATAAGATTGTGGCTTCAAGTCTAATTCCAAAGACTTGAATATATAGAGTAGGCTGACAGTGCTCATGTATGGCATTGACTTTCTTGATTAAACCAAACCCCCATCTTAAGGTGGATATGAAAGATCTGGCAGCACGGTGGAGCAGTGGTAGAGTTGCTGCCTTACAGCGAATACAGCGCTGGAGACCTGGGTTCGATCCCGACTACGGGTGCTGTCTGTACGGAGTTTGTAGGTTCTCCCTGTGACCGCGTGGGTTTTTGCCGAGATCTTCAGTTTCCTCCCACACTCCAAAGACGCACATTGGCTTGGAAAATGTAAAAATTTTCCCGAGTGGTTGTAGGACGGTGTTAATATGCGGGGATTGCTGGTCGGCATGGACCCGGTGGGCCGCAGGGCCTGTTTCCGCATTGTATTTCTAAACCAAAATCCTACCGCGCTTTTTTCTCCAAGAAAAGCAGTGGAACTCTACTGGAGTCCTGGCCAATATTTTCTAGCAACCACCAGTTAAAATTAATGCTCCAGTCATTTCCCTGCTGAAGCTAGACACAAAAAACTGGAGCAACTCAGCGGGTCAGGCAGCATCTTTGGAGAAAAGGAATAGGTGACATTTCGGATTGAGACCCTTCTTCAGATTTCAGCTTTTTGTGTCTATCTTCGGTTTAAACCAGCATCTGGAGTTCCTTCCTACACATCTCCCTACTGATGTCTCAACTGCTACACATGCTACAAATGGGAATGCATTTCTGTGCTGCGTTGAGCGTCAGGCCTTTTGGAGATCATACAAGTTGTAACCCAGCTTCTTATTCTATATCTCCCATACTTTATAAGTGGATAAGTGGTATGTGTAATAGAGAGTAATAAAGTGCATAAAATAAAAAATGTATCAGAACTCTTGAAAAGGTCATTCAATGATGATTTGCAAATGTTCATCAGGACACTTCTCCAGAGGGGCAAGGTTTCTTGTGGTTCAAGTGGGTTTGCACATTCATGGGATGATATCAGTTGTGGTTTTTATGCTGAGAAATGACCTATTTGCCTTTGGTGCCAAGTTGATTTTGCATGGTTCTCTCGGCAAGAGAACATTCTTCCATGTGTGGTTACATCCAATTACGTAGAAGTTAACGGAAACGGGAAACTTGGCCCAACCAGTCCACATGTTTCTTAGAATAAAAACAGACAAATGCTGGAAATACTTAGTGGTGCAGGCTGCATCCATGGGAAGAGAAACAGAGCTAATGCATCAGGTGAAATACATTATTTATTCTCTTCATGAATGGCAGCTGCAATAACATCTGTCCTCTCTTTACCCGCATCTCTTTATTTGCCTTTCCTTCAATCATCTGGCCATAAATGTTGGCAAAGATTTGCTTCAATTGGCAGCACAATGGTGCAGCTTGTAGAGCTGCTGCCCCACAGTGCCAGAAACCTGGGCTCAATCCTGACCTCGGGTACTGCCTGTGTGGAGTTTGCATGTCCTCCCTGTGAACACTTGGGTTTCCACCGGGTGTTCCAGTTTCCTCCCACATCCCAAAGATCTGTGTTGTAGGTTAATTGACCTCTGCATATTCCCCCTAGTGTTCTCCATACACTAACAGCATCTTCCACAGTGGAACAATTTACATTTTTACCAAAGCCAATTAACCTACAAACCTGTACATCTTTGGACTGTGGGGAGAAACCAGAGCACCAAGAGAAAACCCACACGGTCACAGGGAGAATGCATCAACTCTGTTTAGACAGCACCCATAGTCAGGATCGAACCCGGGTCTCTGGCGTTGTTATCATAATCATACTACATTAGCCAAGTATTTGCCACATACGAGGAATTTGATTTGCCATACAGCCATACAAATAAAAAACAACAGAACATACAAAATACATTTTAATATGACCATCCACCACAGTGACTCCTCCACATTCCTCACTGTGATGGAAGACAAAAAAGTTCAATCTCTCCCTTCTTTGTCCTCCAGCAGTCGGGGGCCTCTAACCTTCCGTTGACGGGACGATCTTACTCCTGTAGCCAGCGGAGGGCCTCCTCGTCGGGGAGATCAAGCAACTGCATCGGTGGGGGGGTGGGGGGAGGAATCTCAGCTCCCCTGCGTTGGGTGATCTACCCAGGTCAGGGCTAGTCGAACATCGTGCAGTTTTGGAGCTTCCCAGCGTCGGTCTCTTATCTGAGACTGCGAGCTCCTTGATGTTAAAGTCTGCAGCCCGCGGTTGGAGCGTCGATCCCAGCCATGGAATCGGCTCCGATGGTAGGTCCACGCCCCGCGGTGGGGCTCAAAGTCAGTCCCGAGCAAGGCCTCCAGCACCACGATGTTAGGCCGCAGAGCGACCGGAGATACGATCTGGAAAACAATTGCGCATCCGGCAAGAGATTGTAAAAATGTTCCCGCTCCCCCCTCCCCCCACATAAAACAAACCAGAGAATATTAACACATACTTTTTAAACACACTAAAAATAGCAAAGAAAAGACGAAAAGGGCAGACTGTCGGTGAGGCTGCCATCAAAGCGCCACCCGGTGGTATCTATGCAACAGCTCTACCGCTGCGCCACTTTGCCGCCCGTGCATTGTGCTGCTGTTAACTGTTTAATTTTAGTGGCTTCTGAGATTCAATCATGGCTAATCTATCTCTTCCTCCTAAACCCACTCTCCTGCCTTCTCCCAATACCCCCTGACACCCTTACTAATCAAGAATCTATCTGTCTCTGCCTTAAGAATATCCATTGACTTGACCTCCACAGCCTTCAGTGGCAAAGAATTCCACAGATTCACCACCTGAATTCCTAGGATAGGAATAGGGCTAGTTTTGGAAGTGTAGATTGAATTTGGGCTTTGAACAGTTAAATTGAATGTTCCAAGAAGCAGAAATGCCAGAGCTAGAAAACAAACCCTCATAAATGTACATCAGGTCTTGGAACAGATCCAGAAAGCATAAATGGTTCTGGCAGATGCTCCATCACTAATACATCCATTAATCTTTCTCCTGCTCACCAAGGTGTGCCTTATACACAGATGCAGGGTTTCAGCAATCTAAGATGACCATGTTTTAATTTCTTATAGCGTTTTGATTATCATGGTAGGAAAAGCATATTAAAAAATATTCTCACATCAGTGCAGTTCTGGCCTTCATCTACATTTCCTGCATCCAGAAAATCTCCCATTTCAGCTGCCCACATCTTAGATTCCTATTCTCCATAAAACTATTCTTACTGTATTTATGCTTTACAGATGGTAATGACTTCATGAGAAAACTGAGTGTGTGGTAAAGTTGTTTGACCTTTTTAAATAGCCATTTTCTTTCTTGCGATGTCAATGTGTGGATGAGAGTTGGGTCATTAATTCGACTAAAATGTTGGATTTAGGCATATTTCTGTCTGTAACATAACAATTGCCTCTTATGTCAATCACTCAATTCAGTCCATTGTTCCTGACTTTCATTGATGTGTCTTAATGAAAACTTATTGGCTGGCATCTCAGTCCCTTTGCCTGTGATTTTTCTGTTCATTTAAGTGAATGGGCAACACACCATGAGCCCAGCAAGTGTGGAAATTGAAAAATTCAGCCACCCAGTCTGAAGTATGAAAACATTATAATTACAAGCATGTGGCAAGACTATTCGCTGGGTAACCGTTGCGTTACCATCCTGGGCTCTGGCTCGGGTTTCCAGTTTCTGCTAGGTAGAGGCTTGTTGATTTATGGATGTACTTACTATATTAATTGGTACACCTCCCAGAATGAATGGAATTCCCAATTCCATTGGGCTGAGTCAATAGGGTTGCAAAATTAGTCGGTTGTGCTCACAATGACGGTGGTCTCCCGGACTTTCGAGAGGATAAAACTCAGCAAGCATTCTTCTGTTTCTCTCGATTATTATTCAATAGCCCCTTCTGAAAAGTCTGTGTGCACAGCCATTAGTTGCTACACCTGAACGTACGCGGCAGTCTGCCGGTATACATGGGCTAAGCTCACACAAGAACTGCCTGAGGTATTGGAAAACAGTTTAATTCATGAAATTCTTCCCACTTATAATAGGCCCCCTCAGGCTTATTTAAGACCATTCAAGGTAAGAAAGCAGGAGTTGGGTGGGTGGAATAAATTAAACTTCTGATCACTTTTAATTCCCCGATGCTTCAATGAATTTTCACATAGCAATTGGTTCAATCCATATTTACTCTCCGGGCTGCATTTCTTTCTTGAGTGCTAACTGTATTCTTTGTGTCATTACTTTCATTGATGAACTATTACAATGGTCCATCTTAGATGCCGGTGCCAGGGACACATCCAGGTACCATCACACAGCCAAGTAGTAAACCCTGCTAAAGCAGGCTGTTCTTGCAGAGAGCTTGTGTGAATAGCTCATCCACGCAGCAAACATCCCAATATTCTTTGGTGGTGTTAAAACTCAATGGTGTTAAGATCAATGAAGGAGGACTTCCTGGTGGTGCTCATACAACTTGGGACAATTGCAGCTAAAGGCTTTAATCAGGATAATCCATTACTCACATGGGCCATAACTGTGACTAGACTTTGTATTTTGTTGGTTCACATGCTTGATCAATGGTGTTTTATCATTAATGTTTTATTATTATTCATGTTTAGTGTTTTCTGGGTCATTCGTAACTGTGTACTATATGTCATGTTGTTACTTGTGGGTGGAGCACCAAGGCAAATTCCTTGTATGTAAATACTTGGCCAATAAATGTACTTACTTACTTAATAGTGGAGCAAAATTGCTGGTCATCTCACTCACAAGGAGTTTCATTGAAGTATTCCATTGAGGTATGCTAACACTTTGTTCATGCATTCAGCACTATATGTTTAGTGACATGATGCCAAAGGTTTTGTGACTGGTTGCACCATGACCTGGTACAGCAATTCCAATGTACAGGAATGCAAGAGGCTCTAGAAAGTAATGGACTCAGCCCAGTTCCTCACAGGCACCACCCTCCTCATTATCAAAAGCATCAATATCAGATGTTGCCTCAGCAAGGTGGCATTTGTCTTCAAAGATCGCCACTCTTCTAGCTGCTGTCATCTGGTAGGAGGTGCAGAAGACCGAACACTAGGTTCAGGAATAGTTGCTTTCCTACAACCAGTTTAGTTTAGAGATACAGTGTGGAAATAGATCCTTCGGCCCACTGAGTCCGCAACGACCAATGACCCCCACACATTAACACTGACCTATACACGCTAGGGACAATTTACATTTATATCAAGCCCATTAACCTGCAAACCTGTACATCTTTAGAGTGTGGGAGGAAACCGAAGATCTCAGAGCAAACCCACGTGGTCACGGGGAGAACATATACACCCGTACAGACAATACCCGTAGTCGGGATCAAACCCGGTTCTCCGGAGCTACAAGCGTTGTAAAACAGCAAATCTACTGCTGCGCCAGCGTGCTGCCCATGTTTGTTCTCCAGAGATGCTGCCTGACCCACTGAGTCACTCTGACATTTTAGTCTATCAACTGAACTTGACTTGTGTTCTAAGGCAAAATAGAAAAAATGTGAGATTTGTAGACCTGAACTTCAACTTGCATGAGGTGGGGAAGGCAGCATCTTAATTGTTATTTCTATGCTCTCACTTCCTACACTTTTTCCTACTGATACATGCTTTAGTTGTGTACTTTTTTTTAGTACTAAATGACCTCTTTGTTTTAGAAACTGTTGCCACCAGTGTTTGATGTGAAGTATGAAAATGTGACATTAGATGTGTGGCATACTGTATGACACTGATTCCACAATGGAAAAGACTGTTGTTATAACCAAAGATCCTATAGCGGAGGGGGGGGGGGGGGGGGGGGGGGGGGGGTGGAGGATGGCTTGAGTGAGTGCAGGATTTTCTTGAGCTCCTTCCAAATGGCAATATTTTGTACATTCAAAGTTAATAAAGGAGACTAGGCAGGAATATCAAAATGATCACCTGCAGCTGAGAAACAAAAAGATGATTTGTGTATGAAAACGCCATGACCAAAGCAAAGATACTAGAGTGGGGATGGAAGCCGGTTACGGAAATGGCGCTAGAGATTACCCATGACCCTACTATGGCTTTTTCGACGAGTGGACTATCTTGCTCCACTATAGGATCGTTGGTTATAAAGGAATAATCTATTCTGGAGCACGGTGTAGTTGACTCACCCCACGTTGTCCTGACACGGTTTCTTGAGTTTCCACAGCCAATGATAACTTTAAAGGATAGAATTCAGATCACATTCGGAGCAGTAGCTAAAATAAAAATTAATAAGGAGGAACAAATCAGAATTCAAGAAAAAGGTGAGCTTGAAGTTACTAAGCCGCACATTGCAATGCCATAAAAAACACCCAGACAGGAGAACTTGAATGGAGGACTGTTAATCTAGCTGCAGTTGGGTAGTTTTCATGATGTTTGACCAGCTTACATGCTTTATTGAACAGCAGCACCTTCAGGTGGCTTATTGGATAACTGCACATTTTGTTTATGGAACAGTGCTGCCCAGCATCAGTATCTTTGGGGAGGGGTTGCCGACACCAGGTTTCCCATTCCTAACAATTCCAACTTCACTCCTGCTGTAAAGATTGGCACAGAGAGAGAAATGGTGTCATGGTCCACCTTGGCACAACAGACTATGTTGTAGACTATGTCGGATCAACTACGTAGAATGCTGACTTGGGAGATTACTGGTCTTCATAGAATTATACTATAATGAGGACAGCTTTCAGCAGAAGAAGGGAGTGAATCCTAAGGTTTTAAAACTGTGGCACAGCTGGTAAAGCTGCTGTCTCACTGCATCAGAGACGCGGGTTTGAACCCAACCTCAAGCGCTGTCTGTTTGGAGTTTGCAAGTTCTCCCCGTGATCGCGTATGTCTCCTCCAGGCGCTCTGATTTCCTCCCACATCCAAAAGACATGCAGGTTTGTAGGTTAATTGCCCACT